>JBBCBC010000012.1:24211484-24548509 GCA_037126765.1 Stenogyne calaminthoides
TGGATTTAGTATACGATCTTGATCAGGCTAAATCCCATGAATTACATGTGTGACACTTGTGTTCATGTATGACACTCGTGTTCATTTAAAGCAGGAAGTCTCATTGAGTTTAGGATATATGGTTTAGGGTTTAGGGTTCATCTACTGACCTCCGGGTCCTTTTGTAATGAAAATTTTGACCTCCGGGTCTTTATCAATGAAATTCTCTTTTAATCCCTTGTTGTGTTGACTTGATTTCCTTATGCGATTTTTGCCTTAATATTTATGCAACTTGTTAATCTGATCAGTTCCTTGACTAATCTTTATGATCAGTTGAGGTACCATTACTCAACTGATCCTCCTTACCTGGTTAGTCTCTTAACCAACTGGTGTTGGAGACCAGTCCACCAAACATTTCTGGTGCACTTTCTCCAAGATCCGAAAGCCCTAGCTCATTACAGAGTTCTCTGAATCTGGTTTCAGCTAGTGGCTTGGTTAGGATATCAGCTCTTTGCTTATCAGTATGGATCTTTTCAATTATGATGTTCTTCTTTTCAACATGATCTCATATAAAATGATGTCTGACATCCACATGCTTGCATCTTGTATGTAAAACATGATTCTGAGTAATTGCAATAACACTATTACTGTCACGGAATATAGGTATGTTCGTAGCTATAATGTTGTAATCCCTTAGCTGCTGACTATGCCAGAGCAGTTGGGAACAACAGCTTCCTGCAGCCATATATTCTGCTTCAGTAGTAGATGTTGCAACTGATGTCTGCTTCTTTGAAAACCAAGAGATCAGTTTACTACCTAAGAACTGACATGTGCCTGAGGTTGATTTTCTGTCTATTCTGCAACCTCCATAATCAGAATCAGAATACCCACTAAGCTCTAGATTATCATCTGATGGGTAGAATAAACCAAGGTTTACTGTCCCCTTCAGATACTTAAGAATCCGATTAGCTGCATCCAGGTGGCTTTGCATTGGATTTGCCTGAAATCTGGCACATACACCTACTGCAAAAGTTATGTCTGGTCTGCTGGCAGTCAGGTATAGTAAAGATCCAATGAGAGCCATGTATTCTTTCTGATTAGTTTTCTGACCATTCTCATCTGGATCCATCTTGAATCCAGTCATCATAGGAATTTTGGCTTCCTTACAGTTTTGAACTCCAAACTTAGCCAACAGATTCCTAGTGTACTTTGCCTGGCAGATGAATATCCCTTCTGTACTTTGCTTAACTTGTAGACCCAGAAAGTAATTCATCTGACCCATTATGGACATCTCAAATTTCCCTTGCATCAGTTTGCTGAATCTTTCACATAAACTCTTGTTGGGAGATCCAAAGATGATGTCGTCCACATAAATCTGAACCATCAGAATATCTTCTCAATCCTCTATTCTGAATAAGGTTCTATCCACTGTTCCTTTAGTGAATCCAGTGTCTATCAAGAACTGAGATAGTGTATCATACCAAGCTCGAGGAGCTTGTTTTAGGCCATAAAGAGCTTTTCTTAAACAGTACACTTGGTCGCCTTTTTCAAAGCCTAGAGGTTGTTCAACATAAACTTTCTCAGCTAGTACCCCGTTTAAGAATGCACTCTTTACATCCATCTGATACACAATAAACCCTCTGTGGGCAGCATATGCCAGAAACAACCGAATGACTTCCAGGTGAGCGACTGGTGCAAAGGTCTCATCATAATCAATTCCTTCTGATTGTGAATACCCCTTAGAAACAAGTCTTGCCTTATTTCTGGTTATGACATTATTCTCATCTCTCTTGTTCTTGAATACCCACTTGGTGCCTATTACATCTTGATGAGTTGGCCTGTCCACCAGTTTCCAAACCTGATTCCTTTCAAACTGCTCTAATTCTTCTTGCATTGCTAGAATCTAGTTAGCATCCTGTAGAGCTTCTTCTATTTTGTTTGGTTCCTTCAAAGACAAATAACAACAATACATGACACTTTCACAAATCTGATGTCTAGTTTGGACTCGGGCATTCGGATTGCCGATTATCAGATCAGTTGGATGGTCAAATAGCCAAGTCCTTATTTTCTGATGTATATCAGTTTGGATGTCATCATCCTCATCTGATATTGAGTCACTAGCAGGTGGGAGTGGTGCAGTAATAGGATCCACTTTACATGGACAAATCTCAGCTGATGTTGGAATCATCATATGATGATGTCTGTCCATAGGAACATCAGGTGTTCCCCCTGAACCAGATGGTTCAGTTGCTAGTGTCTCAGCTGTACCAGCTTCTTCATTGACAGTTGTACGTACCTTTGGGTCTGATTGACCTGGTGAATCAGTAAGATCAAGTGTTGAGACATACACTGTTACGTGATCTGATCCCTTATTTTTGATACTTAGCTGATCCATTTTATGTGCATCAGATACCGGTTGATCTGGTACTGCTTGTTCTGAGGTAGATTTCTCTTGTTCAGAAGATGTCTCATCAAAGACCACATGTGGTGTTTCTTCCACAACTAGGGTTCGCCTGTTGAATACCCTGAAAGCCTTGCTGGTTGAGGAATATTCTAAGAATATACCCTCATCTGACTTGGCCTCAAAGGTTTTCAACTGGCTCTTCCCATTATTGTGTATGAAACACTTGCACCCAAAAACATGGAAGTAAGAAACACGAGGTTTTCTACCCTTCCACAGTTCATAGGGTGTTTTGAAGTGAATCTTAGTCAGAGAACACCTGTTCTGAATGTGGCATGCAGTATTGACGGCTTCTGCCCAGAAACGGCTTGGAGTTGCATGTTCAGCTAACATAGTACTAGCAGTTTCTTTGATTGTTCTGTTTCTCCATTCTTAAACTTCATTCTGTTGTGGTGTTCTTGCAGCTGATGTTTCATGTTGTATTCCAAACTTAGTGCAAAAGTCAGTAATAAAGGAGTTCAGAAATTATGTACCTTTATCGGATCTAATTTTAACAATACTGACACCCTTCTCATTTTGTAATTTCTTGAGCAGCCCGGGTATCTTTGTTGTAGTCTCATTCTTCTTATATAAGAAAACCACCCAAGTAAACTTGGAATAATCATCCACGATCACCAGAGTGTACTTGCGTCCGCTGAGACTAAGTGGGGTAACTGGTCCACATAAATCCATATGGAGTAGTTGCAGTACTCTGCTGGATGTTGGTCCTGGGATTCCCTTGAATGAGGCTTTTACCTGTTTTCCCTTCTGACATGCGACACATGTTTGATCCTTAGAGAATACCTCATTCGGGAGACCCTCAACCAAAGACATCCTTGATATCTTGTTAAGAGTTTTAAAGTTCAGATGGCTCATTCTCTTGTGCCAGAGCCAACTGCTGCTTTTGGAACTCTTAACAATCAGGCATGCATTTCTTGGACAACTGTTCCAATCTGCAGTTTAGATCGTTCCTTTCCTTAAACCTGTTAACAAAATCTGTTGAGTAGCTCGATTCTTGATAGTGCACTGATCAGTCGAGAGCTCAATACTAAATCCGTTGTCGCAGAATTGTGAAACCGATAATAGGTAGTGCTTTAAATCTTCGACATACGAGACTCCAGTAACCTGTACATCATCATTCTCTAAGGTTCCGAATCCTCTGGTAAAACCAAAGTTATCATCACCAAAGAGTACACGTGGAACTTCTTGTTCTATGTAAGAGCTAAGGAGATGTTTGCTTCCAGTCATGTGCCTTGAGCATCCACTATCGATGTACCAGATAGTTGCTTGTACACCTCCTTTATTGGCCAAACCTACGCGAACCTGCAATCAGATCAGGCTTTAGGTACCCCTTTAGGATTGGGTCCTGAGGGGTTAGAGTTGGTTTTAGGGATCCATACAAACAGGGCACTTCTATTGTAATCAGTTAGATCAAAAGGCCTGATTTGTCTCCCATAAACATCTACATAATCATATGTCTCTTCATATGCAATCTGGTCAGTATTATTATTAGTGTGAGCCTTGGATGAATCAGAAGACTTGGGCTTTTTCATTGATATTTGTCTTCTTTTAATCCAGTGGGGCTCAGGTGCAGCAGCCCTAGGTTTCTGATTGTAAGGGTATGTACGACTGCTACCATTAAAAGATTCATATCTTTTTGGCATATCTGGTCTCAGAAGTTTACCCTTAGCTTGCTTGTTAGGCAGCTGGACCTGATTAGGTTTCAGATCAGATTTCCCTTTGAGAGGTTGTCTTTTCTGATTCCTAATCTGCTGATCAGGTTGAGGTCTCTTCAGAAGAACAGGGTTCTTCTGTTGATTCCTCAGCTGATGCTTGATCAGTTGGGGCCCATTTATGTTCCCTTTCTGATCAGACATTTGCCTTGCCTGGTCAGCTGATCCTTTTCCCTTATCTGATACAGATTTGGCTCTTCGTGTATCTTGATCAGAAACTCGTTTGATTACACTTTTCTGAAGTGAACCAGGCGGGGCTTTTGAGGATGCAGAAGGGTGTTCATACACAATTCCCTTCTTATTAGTTGACGTACGAAAATTGTTGTTCAGATCTTGAACGGTTTTAGAAGATTTCGTGAAAACCTCTATTTTCTTACGCAAACTATCCTCACTTATTTTTAGACTCTCATGCAGTCGTAAGAGTTCATCAAACTTGGCTTGAAGGATTTTGAAATCATCAGCTTGTTGTTTGTTAATGGCTAGTTGTTCCTTAATCAGTTTATCCTGATTAGAAGAGCTGATTTTCAGAACTTCCAGTTCTGTAGTCATCTTCTGAACAATTTCTGCTGATTTCAGTTCAACAGCTTTTCTTGCAGCATTTTCTTTAACAAGCTGAATGTTTTCTATCCTTAGCTTGTCGTTCTCAGCTTCCACTATGGTATAAGTGTCTACTGCATTGGAGAGATCATCAAGCAATTGCTCACTGTAGAGTTGCAGGTCAATCTCTCCAGCAGGTGTGCTCAGCACAGCTGGTGTGGAATCAGAAAACACAGATGGTTTAAAAGATAGCTCAGATTGATCTTCTTCCTTGGCCATAAAACAGATGTCGTGATCAGATGAGAACATCAGATCATCAACGTCGTAGAAATCATCAGCATTGCTCATCAGGCAGAGGTCTTCAACAGATGAGTAACCAGAATCTTCTGATGGCAGATAAAAGTCATCTATTCATGTAGTGTCAGCAACCATAGCTTTTCTGTCTCTGTATCGTTGCTCTATTTCGTTCCTCTTATCTTCTCTCTCTTTTGGCGTCAGGTCAGGGCAGTCTGCACTGTAGTGACCTGGTTTCTGGCAGTTGAAGCAAACTCCTTTCTCCACTGAATTTCTTCTGGCAAGTGAGTCATGTCTTCTGTATGATCTGTCAGGTGACTTCCTGGCCTGTCTCTGATCTGAATATCTCCTTTCTAATTTGTCATTTTCAGTACAATCATCTCTTTTATTTTCTCTTTGGTCGTCCCTTCTGTCATCAGTTCTGTTTCTTTCTTGTGATCTGTCAGCGATCTTCTTTCTCTTCCTCTGCTATTCTGATAGTCTTTGTAGAATCTTCTATACTTTCCCAATTGAATGTTTGATCTTTCAAGCTTTCTGGTGAGTAGAGCAATCTGTTCAGCTTGACTAACAACGTTTCCAATAGGCTCAGAAGATTTTGAGCAAGCTGTCTTTGCTTTTGAATGCTCTTTGCTTTAGTTTTTGGTGTGGTTTGGCGCAGATGACTCATCATCTTCCTCTTGCCCTCTCTCAATCAGGTCGAATTCATGGGCTTTCAGATTTAAGAACAAACTGCTCGGCTTCATCTTCGCTATATCCTGGCAGTCCTTGATCACAATAACCTTCATATCCCATTTCTTCGTAAAAGATCCCAGAATTTTGTAATTGATGTCTTTGTCTGTCATTTCTCGTCCTAACTCTCTGAGCTTGTTGATCGACATGATAATCCTTCCATCTAGCTCGTTGATTGTTTCGTTGGGCAGCATCTTGAGTTTCTCAAATTTAACCGATTCGGCTGTGTCTAGCATCCTTTTATCGATCGTTTCTTCCGCATATCTCGGTTTAGAGTATCCCACACCTGCTTCGCAGTCTTGAGGTATTTGATCTTCTCTCTGGTTATCTTGACCATCGTCTTCATGATGATGTGTCTGGCCACAGTATCCAGATTGGACAATTTCCTTTCCTCAGCATCCATCAAAGCAGGACTCTTTCTGATTCTGGATCCAACTGGAAATTCTGGATCACCTCCTTCAGCTGGATTGTAGTGGTAGATAATGATTGGTCCTGGTTCAAGAACTTCCATCATTCTGCTGCTTATAGCTCCCAGATGATTGCTCATGAGTATGACCCAATCTGCATACTCATCAATAGAAAACTTGGGTAGATCATGATACATACCAGATGTATTATCCATGTTTAGTGAGTTTTGGAAACAGATGAAGTTTTAAAAACGGTTTTTCAAAATCTGTTCAAGTGACCACAATGGTTCTTCCTCAAGAATCGATGATACTCAAAGCCAATGGTCCTTAGAACCACTGCTCTGATACCACTTGTAGGTCCCAAATGGGTATCGTGAGGGCAGAAGTCTAGAGGGGATGGGTGAATAGACTTCTGAAAATTTTTTGTGCAAGATCAGGTGTGATGGCAGGTTGCCTGATCAGAGTGCGAGTGAATCAGTTTGGACTGATATCCAACTTACTGATCGCCTGATGGCAGATCAGTTCAGTGTCTATTAGTTTAACTGATGTGCGGAAGCTAGTTTTAACCCGTGTGAAAAATCAGTTTTATCAAATCAGATTCTGAAGTTTTCAATTAGCTGACTAAAACTGACAAACTGATCAGATCAGTTTCTTGGTGCAGACTGATATTAACTCAGAATATGTATGCAGTTTTAAGTCAGGTTGTGTGCAATAGTGTAAAGCAGTAAAGAGCAAGTAAATGCACATAAGATTTTTATAGTGATTCGGACAACCAGTCCTACGTCCACTCTTCCCTATCACAAGGGGCACCAACTTAACCAACTGGACTTAGTTTATTGTGTTAGTCCAACACATTACAACCAACATATGTTTATAGAGTTCTCACTCAACCGATCCCAGAAATTAGAACTAGAAACCCTAGTCTGAAATCTTGCAAAACAAACTTAACCTAACGTTTTGGGTTTGGGTAAAGATTTGTTGTTTGTTCCAATTGGAATTCTATCCTAGTCTTGAAGTAGCCTAAAGCTAGAGGATGAGAATTCTATGCTAAGAACTAATGGGATGAACACTTAGAAATATTCTTCAAATTTGTGTTCTCCGTGCGAAAATTTTGCTATAGTTTGAGCTTCTTGATAATTTCCGTGTCTTCACTATGAAGAGCAATCCCATATCTATAGACCTCGAAATCAAAGAGCCGTTGGAGAACAATTTGAATTTCAGGCTATATTTGGTAGGTTGCAGGATTGATGTGACGTGCTTCAGGAACGACATGGAGGAAAGCGTGAATAGTTGTCCTTTATAGCCGTTTGACTTATGCAGCGCCGAATCCCGCGTTGTCAGCTTCGTACGTACGTGTCTCGTTCTCATTGGTTAATAAGTACACTTTTTCAGTGTTTGTTCTACCAACTAAAGTTGACATTCTTCTTGTTCTGATAGTACGTATGATCTGGTGTAACATCAGTTGACACCTGGTGTGAGCTGACCTGATCAGATAAAACTGATCAGTCTACCTGATAGAGTCTTCTGGTGCGAGTTGTCTTAGCTCAACTAGCAGACTCGGATGATGTAGGTCTTCTGGTCTTGATCTTCTGTTAGTCATCTGATCTTCAGGTCATCTGAACTTGAGCTTCATGTCTTCACCTGATCATCTGACTTCTTCTGGTCTTCTGACTTGACTTGTCTTCTGATCTTCTGACCTAACCTGGTCTTCTGATCTTCTGACCTGACCTGGTCTTCTGATCTTCTGACCTGACCTATACATATTGAGTTCCCTCTCAATATGTGACCTATCTTATACATCAACTGTCTATACATTTCAGCTGGTCATCTTAACCTGATTCTAAATCATCAGTCAGCTAACAGGTCTGACTGGTCCTATTACAAACTGTTTTGGAACTTCCATCAAAACTTAATCCAAATTTCCCAACATTTATTATTGAAAGATAAAAAGTTGAATTTAAATTGTAAAGTAGTGACATTTGTGTAAATTAAATAAGTTAAAATTGATTTTAGTGTTGAAAAAGTAATGACACTGGGTCTAATATTTCGGTGTTTGAAGGGCATAAATAAAGAGAAAAAAATATTTTATTACCATTTATAGAAATGTTCAATCGAGTTTGAGACGAACTTAATGGAAAATGTTTAATTGAGTTGGGGACAGAAGGAGTATTATATATAGACAAAAAACTCATATGAGACGGTCTTATGCATGAGACGGGGTACAACTTAGCGCAAATTACATCCATTTCTCTCAAAGTGTTAAAGCGTCAATGCTCAACTTATGCTCCGTCTCACCGTGAAACTGTCTCATGCAAGTGTGTCTCTTATATATATATACTCCCTCCGTCCCATTTGAGGTTTCACCCTTTGACTGGCACACATTTTAAGAAAAAGTGTCTTTGTTGACTTTTCAAAGGGGGTGGAGGGTGGAGATTATGAGGGTGGAGATTGTGGGGTGGAGATTGTAAGATTTTTTTCCATATTTGGGGTGTGCAACTTGAAATGGGACGGACCGAAATGGAAAGTGTGAAAATGGGATGGAGGGAGTATATAAGAAGCACACTTGGATGAGACCGCCTCATGGTGAGACGGACGGGGCATAAGTTGAACATTGACGCTTTAACACTTTGAGAAGTGTAGATATGATTTGTGTTAGGTTGTACCCCGTCCCGTGCATCAGACCGTCTCATATGAATTTTTGTCTAAATATATATATATATATCCCAAATTTGAGTATTTTTAATTATATTTCCAAATACATAAATAACAATTTATATATTTCATAAGTTACGTGTTTTATTCAAGCAAGTTGCATGTTTGAAAAATAAACTAAATACAATACACAGTGCACCTGTTGCATACAAAACTTTGTCCATTTAAAAATATTATCATTGAATAATCATTATTAAAATAGTAAGTCTCTCGTGCACCGGATGCATCGTGCAACTCAAGTGCATTTTTTGAAATATACAATTTATTGCACTATAACATTCAACATTTTATATTAAATATATGCAACTTGTGTCAGTAAAAATAAATTGTATATTTTAATATAAATAAATTGCATTATTTAATGAAATAAATTACATGCTCTGTCCAAGACCTTGCCTTATTTAAGACGACAAAACATTATTTAATCGAACTTTAGGTGTGCAGTTGTATTTGTTTTCTTGAAACATTTCCCTCAAATCTACAGTAAAATTTGGTCGAAATTAAACAATAAATCAAAGTCCGATTCAAACTCCCGCCTTCGGCTCTCCGCCTCTTATCTCACCCACGGTAATTAAATCAAAATCCAGGGGTAAAAACTCGTCCATATCCCCGTGCCTCGCCTATTAAGTGCATCCGCATTCTTACCCCCACTGTAAAAATCACACACTAGAAAAATGGATTTGCAGGAGGGATTTCCTCTGTTGGTACAGCAATACAAAGCTCTATTCGTCAAAAACCTGCTCCTCTCATGGCGGAACAAGTGCTCCACATTCATCCAGCTCGTTTCCTCCTTCTTCTTCATCGCGCTCATTTTCTTCATCCAGGTGGCCGTCGATGCGCGCTCCGCTTCCTCTCCGGCCTTCAAGAATGAGCCCGATCCGAAGCCTAAGGCGGTTCCCTCAATTCCCGCGTGCGAGGACAAATACTACGCCGCGCGGCCGTGCATCGACTTGGCTTGGAGTGGCAGCGACAGTACGAGGGTTAGGGAAATTGTGAGGAGGATTAGAGAGAATAATCCTGGAAGGAGTATTCCTGAGGACAAGGTATGATGTTGTTTCTCTCGTTTTTTTAATTTTGGTTTACTCAATTTGTGTTTGATTATTGGATTGGTTTCAGAGGAGATATTTTGGGTTCATGTCATTTTGGTTTCATAATTGCTAATGGCGAACTCATGCGGATTTGTGAGAAAAGTGAAATTCAAGTTTCACTAGTAGTGTTTTTTGGTTCTCTTTATAAACTCGAGCTCTGAGGCTGATTGCTGAATGCTGGAAATAGATATGGAGAAATTCTGTATAATTCTTCATTTGCTCATTCTTTTTTTAATTAAGATTTACGATAGAGCTTCGAGATGCTAAAGAGCACTATTATGTTACCGCCTTCAAGTTCATTCGAAATCATGCAGAGGAAATGATCCTGCATAATTGATTAATCTTATAGTTAGTTACCAACCAAGTCTGAATTTAAAATGTTCTAGTAAACTAGCTCTCATCGGTGGGGTCATACCTAGATAATTTACAGGCCGTTGTATACAACTGACATGGCTGTTTCATCCTTGTTGGCATTTTCTTTTTTCTTTCTATATTTTTATTCAGACTTCTGCATCAAGCTATTATTAGCCTTCCCACTGAAGATAATCAGCACCAGAGAGTTCTAAGTAAGAATTGTATTTTCTCGTCTCTCCTATGTATTTAAGAAGATAATCAGCACCAGAGAGTTACAAGAGAGATTTGTGAATTAATGTTTTGGTTTCAATTTTCTTGTTCTTTTGTGCCTAGAAGAGTTGTACACATCTATGAACAATGTACACAATAATAGAAAAGAACTTGTGATCAGCTATAGATATGCACATATGAGATTTAATTAAGCAAGTGCTTGCCATGGGAAGTGTATTGATGTAAAGTAAAATCTTGAGCCTAACGTCATGATTTCTCTGGGTCTTTATGTTACTCTTAACTGAAGAGCTTTCAGGAAATAAAAAATTTGAACACCATAACCTGCCAATTATGCTGTGCCACTGTTGTCCCATTTAGTTTCGTAAACATGTGTAGAAGATCCTCCATATGCGTGCAAGTCACATTGCTAAAGACTTAGAATCTACAGAAATGTGGTGCTCAATGCCTGACCAAACACAATTATCCGTCAATCAATATGTGATATTATAATGACCGGTGTCATCATTTGTTGGTGGTGAAATATGGAAGGGAGTAGGAAAGAAGGTTAAATATAAAGGTATCAAAGGTTCCCAAGTAAATTTCTTAGATTTCTTTTTTTGAGTGGCATAACAGATAATGAATCGAAGAATTGGATTCATGCAAAGATGAAGGAAAAACACGACAGTCAACCATGGTACTATTGACTATATCTGAAGGTCTTGTGATTATTCTGTGTGATTGTTGTTGCTGTATTAGGCTGTGAAATTGATAGTTGGAATGATAATAATTTATCTCGTTAATAATGATGTCTAATTCAAATTTTCTTGGGTTGCTGGCATCCATCATCTTTTTTATTTCTTCTCATATAGCTCATTGGAAACCATATGTTCCTTGATGCCTACTTTCCTTGAGGAGTGACCATGATACGTCTCCTGATATGCCATATAGTATATGTTAAGATTAAGTCTCTTTTCTGTAGAATATTCCCATTCTATAAATATGCTGTTGAATCTAGAAGTAAAGAACCAGTCTATGATTGTGCTTGAGCAGGTTAAGGAATTCAGAACACCAAATGATACAGATATTTGGCTTGCCAGCAATCCTATGCACTGCTCTGGTGTTCTCCATTTTGTAGACAAAAATGCTTCTGTAATTAGCTATGGGATACAGACTAATTATACTCCACCTGCTAAGCGAGGAAAACCTGAAGACCAGATTTCCAGATTTCAAATTCCTCTTCAACTTGCTGCAGAGCGTGAAATTGCAAGATCTCTTATTGGAGGTCTGCTATTGTCATTCAACTCATTACACGAAGGATGTAAAAATTAAATCTCTCTAATTACCTGAAATGCAATCCTTTTTTATGTGGGTGCATACAGATGCCAGCTTCAGTTGGGTTGTCAGTCTAAAGGATTTCGCACACCCTGCACTTGAGATTTTTTCTGCTGTGCAGAGTGCAGGGCCAACCTTTTTCCTAGCTAGTTCCATGTTCTCTTTTGTCTTCCAAATCAGTGCTTTGATAACTGAAAAAGAACTTAAACTTCGCCAGGTGTTAATCATTTTCCATTTTGAGCTAAGACAAGAAATTGAATTATGTGCTCTCATTTTTATTTTTTTCATGGCCATTTTCTGAACAGGCCATGTCAATGATGGGTCTTTTTGATACTGCATATTGGTTATCATGGTTCACATGGGAGGGGATACTCACGGTTACTTCATCGCTTCTAACAGTTATTTTTGGGATGATATTCCAATTTGATTTCTTTTTGCACAACAGTGTTGCAGTCGTCTTCCTCTTGTTTTTCCTTTTTCAATTAAACATGGTAGGTTTTCTTGTCCCAATGCATTATTTACCTTTAAAATTTTGGCTGATACAGAATGCATACAGAGATTTTGATTGCTAGAATTGTTTTGCTGTTCATTTCCCAGACCGGGTTCGCATTTATGCTGTCTGCCTTCATTAGCAAGTCATCCGCATCCATCACTGTGGGCTACTTCATCTTTATACTGGGTTTCTTGACTCAGGTTTGTTTTTATGATCAGAAATTTCTTCGATTTGGAAATCAGGCATTCTTCCTTGATAACAGATCTCTTTCCATTCTTTTCCAGCTCGTCACAACATCCGGATTTCCTTACACTACGGCCATTTCCAAGAAATACCGAATCATGTGGTCGATGTTTCCACCTAATCTTCTTGCTCAGGGTTTGAAGGTGCTTTCTGTTGCAACTGCAACTTCTAATGATCCTGGTGTCAGTTGGAAGGGGAAGTCAATATGTGCACCAAATGATGAAGATTGTGTCATAACTATAGTATGTCCAAACTATATAGTATTAATTCCACATGCCATGGCAAATATTGTTTGAACATGTGGAAAACTTTCATGCTTAGTAACTTATGTGACGTCCAATAAGAAACCATGTTAATAATGTCCCCGAGTTTTTCTAATTTGTTATGTTTATTATCAGAATGACATCTACATATGGCTTGTCTCGACAGCTTGTCTCTGGTTTGTCCTGGCCATCTATTTAGACAATATAATTCCAAATTCATCTGGTGTAAGAAAATCAATACTCTACTTTTTAAATCCTGGTTACTGGACTGGAGAAGGTGGAAACAGATGGAAAGGTACGATGTAATTGTTTTCTGTCACCTATTCATGTGCCCTAGTAGGTTTTGGTGGCTGCTAATGTCTTTTAATTTCAGAGGGAGGCTTTTTTAGTTTTCTGGGTTCAATTCCATCTGTGGAATATATTCCTCCAGATGATGATGATGTACGAGAAGAGGAAAGCATAGTGAAACAGCAAGCTACAGAAGGCGTTGTTGATTCAAACATTGCAGTCCAAATACGTGGTCTTGTGAAATCTTATGCCGGAGCAACAAAGGTGGGTTGCTTCAAATGCGAGAGGACCCCACCCTACCATGCTATCAAGGTAAAGTTCATTACATGCATATAGAACTGAAAATTATTATGGAGGGTTTGTTTTTCTGCTGATTGATATATGATTTGCACTAGTTTCACTTATGTTTCTAAAAGGGAATCAAGGGCTAACTAATTAATGAAAAATTAAATAATAATTGGCATTTAAGCAAGAGGCATGACGGCCTTAGTTTCATGGGATTTCCCAAGTAAACGTTCATGTCCCTAAAAGGATGAGTTGTTATTATATTAGGTTGTCTTTAATCTTGGTAAGTTGCACTTTTGTGGAAATTTCAAAGCTAAAGCATTTCATGAATACTTTACCTGCAGGGCATATGGCTGAACTTTCCCAAGGATCAGCTGTTCTGCCTTCTTGGACCTAATGGAGCTGGTAAAACTACTACCATTAATTGTTTGACTGGGATTACTCCGGTCACTAGTGGAGATGGTGAGAGCTGTTGTTTTGATGTCATTTTTTTTGGGTCATCCCTTTGAATGACTATGAGGACTCATAACTTATGAAATATATGTTGACAGCATTAATTTATGGAAATTCCATCCGAAGCCCTGTTGGGATGTCAACAATTCGGAGGATAATAGGAGTTTGTCCTCAGGTTCTTCCCCTTGAAATTGAAATTTCTCATGTTGTCTTTGATAAAATAATTCTTCTGACTTGTTAAACATAGATTTCTAAAACATTTCCTTAGTAAATGCTGAGAGCGTTATGGATGCAATGCGAGCTTGAAAGGCGATGGCACTTTCTATTATTACCTTGTTATCAAAACTAGAACAATTACTAGCCTAGTTACTTAGAAAGAGAAACTGACCCTTCATATGGTGATATCACAGTTTGATATCCTGTGGGATGTACTGTCTGGTACGGAGCACCTTAACCTGTTTGCTAGCATCAAAGGTCTACCTCCTGCTACAATTAAGTCTGTACGTATTCTCCAAATCTGTATATCATTTTTTACCTTTCCAAAGTATACCTAAAATCATTAATCTTTCTCCACAACAGGTTGCTGAGAAGTTATTAGCAGAGGTGAAACTTGGCAAAGACGCCGATGTCAGAGCAGTTAGCTACAGTGGAGGAATGAGACGTCGGCTTAGTGTGGCGGTTGCCCTAATTGGTGAACCAAAATTGGTTATTATGGATGAGCCGGTGGGTTGAAAGAAAATCTTTTAGACTGTGTTTGGATTGAAGGATCCCTGAGAAATAACTATGGATTTCAATTCAAACGCAACCAATTTCTTTTACATGCTTCGTCAATCTATGGTTACAAATTTGATAATGTTACATTGAACCCACAGACTACAGGTATGGATCCAGTAACCAGGAGGCATGTCTGGGACGTCATCGAGGGGGCTAAAAAAGGACGTGCTATTATACTAACAACTCATTCTATGGAAGAGGCTGACATCTTAAGTGATAGGATAGGAATTATGGCAAAAGGCAGACTTCGTTGCATAGGAACTTCAATAAGGTTGAAGTCGCGATTTGGAACAGGTTTTATTGCTAACATAAGCTTTGCAGGGGATGATACTGATACAGTACATCATGAAGCTGTGAAAGAGTTTTTTAAAACTGTAAGTCAATTGCCAGCTAGTTAAAATGTTCTACTGAATGAATACGATATAAGATCATGTGATATGTCATTACAGCGTTTGGATGTTGAACCTAAAGAGGAGAGCAAGTCATTTCTGACCTTTGTTATCCCCCATGGAACAGAGAAGCTATTGAAGGTAAAGAATACAATCTATATGCAATTATCTTCTTATCAGCAGTGATTAAGTTTAAAGGACAATCGTAACCCTACTATATAATGTTGCCTGCGATGTGATGCAAAGTATTTGTGCGTCCCTATTTCACTCTACTTGTGATTGGCATATTTGTAACACAGGCAAGTGAAAATGTCCTCTACGTTACCCTTATTTTGATTTTTGCCCTGTCGACTTTCATGAATCGAAAGTTTTTTTAACTTTCAATTTTCGACATTTTGGTCTTGTGACCGCTGTAAGAGGTGAAACATCTGGTCGACCAATAAGACTCTTCCACGTGAACAAATAAAATCCTACCGCGTCAGCATCAACTGGATGTTTCACCTGCTACAACCAGTCACCGGAACAAAATATAAAAAATTGGAAGTCTGAAAGTCAAACAAAATCGAAACCGAAATAGGGATAACTTATGGGACTCTTCTAACGCGTTTCTTACATGAAGAAAAAACAGCAGTTACTAACATAGTGTGCATGGATTATATCTCGTAAATCCCTAACATGAATTGTTTTCGTACTATTTTCAGAGCTTTTTTGGTGAGCTCCAAGAGAGGAGAAGAGTTAGGTATAGCAGACATCCAACTTGGGCTAACAACTTTGGAAGAAGTTTTTCTGAATATAGCAAAGAAGGCAGAGTTGGAAAGCGCTTTAGCTGAAGGTTCCTTTGCAACTGTTAATCTGCACACAGGAAAGTCTATTCAAGTGCGTGCTCATATTTCCTTCCTTTCCGCAAGTTTTTGTAGTATTCAAAATCCATCAGCAATTAATTGTACGTACGAAAATGTGCAGGTTCCTGTAGGGGCGAGGTTTATTGCAATTCCAGGGACAGAATCTATCGAAAATCCTAATGGCTTAATGATTGAAGTGTATTGGCACCAAGATGAGTCTGGGGCACTCTGCATATCTGGTCACTCGACTGAGACACCAGTACCGTCTCACGTTTCAATTGCTTCTTCCTCATCTTCCTCAACTGATACGAAAGCTGGCAAGTCGAAACGAGCAAAGCTGGTTTACGGAGTTGTGATTGATCCTTCTCAGATTGTTAATTCTCTTCCCACACTGATGTGAATGGTAGTTATGTAGGAGAATTTGTTATCAGGTATTTCTATTCTTTTGCAGTTTATGTGCAACTACAGATGGTTTTGCATGCACCTTTTGACCTTTTTTGTCATGTTAATAAATTGGCAACTTCAGAAATTCTTCAAGGAAATGTGTTTTATATCTTATAGCTGCAGCCACCTTATTATCAAAATTAGGTCCAAGGCTAATGGTGTGTTTTGAAACACTTAAAACAGCTTCCAGAAGCACTTATTTTCAAAAGCTGTGAGAGGGAACTTTGAAAATAAGTGCTTTTGGAAGCTGTTTTTAGTGTTTCAAAACACCCCCTAACTCTTTTCAAGCCAACTCCATCTTAATTAGTTGTTTTGTAGAGGATCCACAATGGTCCATCCAAAGAGTGTTTAAAGTTTAAACGTTGAATGGATGAAAGTTGGTGTTTAAAACCATTTGGATGATCTTTAAATTGAAGAGAGTGTGTCATCTATCCAAACATATGGATGGAGAGAGAAATGGTTTTTTGGAAAAAAAAAAGAGTAGAAATAGAGTGATGGTGGAATCACTGTTTTCAAAACCGGGTTGAACCGGCCGATTCAACCGGTTGAACCGGGAACCGGCCGGTAACCCGGTTAAAAAACACATACATAACCGGATTTCAGGTTGAACCGGTCAAAACCGGTCAAAACCCGGTTCAACCGGAAAAAACCGGTTTTTTTCTTTTTTTTAAAAATTAAATTATTAATTTATATTAAATATTTAAAATTTTAAATTTATATTCCTCTCACATTTTTCTCCAACACTTTCGATGTGGGATAAATGTATGAGATGAGACAAAATTTATAAAATATGATATGAAAAGTTATAAAATATATATTAAAATTTTTGTAGGTGTATATTTATTTTATTTTTTTAACTAAACATAGAAAACGGTTGAACCGCCGGTTGAACCGGTCCGACCGGTTGAACTGCTGACCGGTGGTCTGTCCGGTTCGATCACCGGTTCGGTTATGAAAACATTGGGTGGAATACATAAAAGGTGTATGAATTGATGAATGATTGATGCATCATTGTGAAAGTGTATTTAAATAATTGAATATTTGAAAATTAGTGAAGTGGAAATGATGTGGAGGAGAGAAAGTGGATAGATTGATGGATGAGAATTCATCCATCTCCAACTCATATGGCCATAGAGTTGTAAATGAGTGAGTAGAGTCGAACACATTATAGTTTAAGCTTATTTGAAATTAATGTTATTGAGCTTTAAAATTAATCTTTGAGCTTGATAGATAATCAATTTAAGCGAGCTTGAACGAATTATAATCGAGCCGAACACGAGTCGAGCTCGAGTAGTTTGACATTTTTACTCAGAGTTTGTAACCAAAAGAGCCGTTGAAGGTGTCTACCTTTAAACTGAAGACAAAAGTCAAAAAGAGGAAGACGACATCATCTGTCTTGACAATCGACAAAGACAAGTCATTGAAAAAAGATGTCGGATGTCTGAAAGTTCCAGATCGCAAAAAGTGAAGACCGGCTACATGAAAGACTATTGCTTAGAAAGTGTTAGGGAGTTTAGGACCCTAAATATAGCCGTTTCACACACCATAAGAGGAACTCACGGGTTATCTCTCCAACGGATAGTTTTCAAGAGTAACCTTGGTGTATGCCTATAAATCTTGGTGACCCTCTACATTGTAAGGTGACGGAAATTTATACGCCTTTCAAGAGCTCGAACTTATTCTTGCAAAAAGTAAAGCACTTTCGAAATACCTTGAATTTCCCAAGTGCTTCTATATTGAAGAGAGCTCACTTTACTAAGCCTAGCTTGATAAGATTTATCAAAGCTTAGTCGAGATATCCCAAACCTTTGCATTGTGCTTCATTGTAAAGGATATCTCATCCTAGTTGAAACCAACCAAGAAACCCCAAACCCTTGAGAATGTAGTTGGAGTGTGTTTGTTGGTGAGTAGAGTTGTAAAGAGTTAGTAAACTACGGCGGAGTAGTCGAAAAAACTCTAGAGAGAGTTAGTAAGCTCTGAGAGGTAGTCCGAAAGCTTGTGTGTGATTGAGTAAGTAAACTACGGAGGTAGTCGAAAAACTCAAGGTCGGGTTGAGTAAATGTAAACTCGTGGAGTAGTCGAAAAAACTTCGGGCGAGTTGAGTAAGTAAACTACGAGGTAGTCGAAAGCTCGAAGTTGATAGTGAATTTCTCTGAAGAGTCGGAGAGAGTGGGCGTAGGAGCTTGAGTCTCTGAACCACTATAATTCTTTGTGTTCTTTATTGCTTTCCTTATCTTTGCTTATCTGTTGCATTGACCGATTTTGAAAGCATACTTTTCAATGATATTCATTGGAATCAATCCACTAAAGTTGCATAAGTGAATCACGGCCTAATCACTTTATTTCATAAAGGGAAGGTTTTTTTTCAAAGAAAGTTTAAAACGAGCATAATCTAAGGGCCACCATTCCGCATACGATCGAGTAGCTAGAAGAAACGATAGTTATCAAACCGAACTCTCTTACGAGGATTCATGAAGTTAGTTATCCGATCCAAGCAACTCGGGATCTCTCGACACTCGGGACTCGGTTGGGATTATCTCGAGAGGTATCTGAAAAGCGGCTTTCGGGATCACTTGTCTCGATGAACTTTGACTCAGAGCAATCTGTGTTTCTCAGAACCTAATCTTCAGGATTATCTAACCCAAGCTGACCTCGGTAAGAAAAAGTTTTAAAATCACTGAACACGTGTATTCCCCCCCCCATACACGTGTAAGACTCGTTTTCACCGGGACCAACAATAAGTATTATAGAGTAAAATTTTAGAGAATTTAAAATCCTACACCCAAATCCGCATAAACAAATAAGAATTAAAATTTAAAATTTTATAAATGACTTCACACATTATAAACAAACATGCCTTGATCCGTGAGGGAGGTTGCAGAATAGGTGGGAGGAGATATTTTGTATCTTATTATTTTTATCTTTTTAAGCAGCAAAAAAAATGGATTATATTATAACGAAAATGGAGTACAAGCCCTTGCATAGAAAATGATCTCAAACCGTAAATGTGAACAAAGGAAAGACAAAAATTACAGCAGATTTTACTCAATTCTAGGATTAGAACGCCAAGTCCCAAATGAAATGTGACTTGTCTTAGAGTATTTTGTCGTCACTCATGATCACGTCATTGCCTTGATTTTATCTAATAGTTGGTTTCCTATGCATCAGTTGTACCGTTCAATTCAAATGTATTTTTGAAATGTGAAACTTGTTTTACCGGAAAAAATCAACTTATTTACACTAAAGCATACACGCAACTTGTTCAATGTAGAAAAAAAAAGAATGTTTTAGTGCAAACAAGTTAAATGTTTCAAGAAAATAAATTGAATGTTTCTAAAATATATTTGAATTACACGGTGCACCTGATACATACAAGATATTTTTTTTGTTTAAAGAGACACACTTGCATGAGACGGTCTCACGATAAAATGGAGTATAATTTGAACATTGACACTTTAACACTTTGGGAGGGAGGGTGTTGATTTATACTAAATTGTACCTCGTTTTATGTATGAGACTGTTTCAAACGAGTTTTTACCTTATTTAAATACTTGTATATGAAATTTTGTAAAATCATATACTCCCTCCTTTTTTATTTACATGTCATTTTAGTCTTTGAATTATTTTTAACATAGATGTCGTTCTGGTATTTTATCCCCCTTTATCTCATATTTACCCTTAGAGCCCGTTTGTAACGTGGTATAGGATATGAAAAGATATGAAATCGAGTGATACATTTTACTTACCTATATGATATATTTGACTTTTTTAGTGTTTGTTATGATGTATTCAAATCATGATTTATTTTACTTCAACCGTTTGTTAAGATTGATAAAGACATGTGAATTCATTTGATAAATATTAATTTTACTATTATACCCCTTATTACATATATATTTTTACCAACAATTCTCAAGATCAAGGAGGAGAAGGAGATCAAGGAGGACAAGGAGAAAAGGAAACTGAAAAAGAACCCGAGTCAGAGAAGGACACTCAGAAAGGAAAAGAAACTGAGAAAGAAGCTGAGCCAGAACATGCCACTGAGACTGATACCAGACAACCTCAGACTGAAGTTAGCACTCTTCAGGTACCTTTTGACACTATTATAAATTATGCCAGAGTTACTGAAGTATCTATCTTTAAATCTGTTGTTTGTGGTATGCAGACTGAGGCTCGTTTGGAGCACTCAACTCAGTTGGAGAAGGTGATACAAACACCAGTGATTGACTTTACTCCAATCCTGGATGAGCTAAAGAAAGTTGAGTCAATGATGGCTAAGATGACTCAGATAGAAATGGTATTAGCTGATCAATCTCAAAAGATGGAAAGCCTAAGTTCATCTAATGATGTACTTCAAGTCCAGACTAGACTTTCTGATAAAATTGCTACTCTTGAGGTAAAACTTGATGGAGTTGGGAGAGAGCTAGCTGAGAATTTGGAGAAGAAATATCAGGACATAACTGCTTATCTAGAGGCAAAGTTTGCTGAGAAGAATCAAGAAATGATTCAGGCAGCTGTTCAGGAAATGAGCTCTATGCTCATGGGCAAAATGACAGAATTAATGCATGAAACTTTCTCTGCTCAGTTTGCACCAGAATAGGGTCATTTATGTCAATTAACAACAATGGATAATATTTGGTATTAGAAATACCACCTAGGAGGTGGGATCCATAATCATGTAAAAATGAGAAAATGAAACGTGGGCCTTCGGGCCAAGGGGAAAAGTCATCAAACATACCAAACACTTGAAAAGGTGAGATATGATTTCTTTTCCCCTCTTTTCCTTTCTTTTCTCACATAACAAACGGCCTCTTAATATTGTAATTTTAAATTTCAAATTTCCTACAAATGTGTTGTGTGTTTAATTTTTCAACCAATAGTATTTATTGTTAATAATATTTAAATAATACTACCTCCGTCCCGGAAAAACGTGCGCACCACCTTTATTATCGAGTTTTTGTGAGCGAGTTGTTTATTAGTATTTCAAATGATAAAGTGATTTTTAAAGAGGAGTATTATAGATCTACCTCTCATCTATTGCATACATCTTTAAAAATTATTTTATCATTTCAAATACTAATAAAAAACTCGCTCGCAAAAACACGTAAAAACAGTAAACATGCACGTTTCTTTGGGACGAAGGGAGTATTAATTAAGATTAATTTTGAAGAAAAAAAATGTCCTTAATTTGTCTTAAAAACCCCATAATAACATTCTATTAAAAAAAAAGAAGGGAGTATGTAGCAAGACGAATAGCTTATTACTCAAAATTTTATTGTGTTGACCAATGCATCCAACAACTCCATAGTTGTGCATAATTTGAAGTTAAACTCATAATTTTTATATTGATCAACATTATTTGATTTTGAACAATTATTATTTTAGTTAAGTCCGTGCACTTTATAATGTATTTTAAAATTGTACAATTTATTATGTTGAAATATTCAATTTATTTATACTGGACCGTGTAATTATTAATATGAAAAAGGGTTAGTCACAAATTGCAACTTGTACTATTGTTCCTTTTACAAATTGCAACATGTACTATTTTTCTTAACAAATTGCAACATGTACTATTAAAAAGTGACTGATTATAACCCGAGACTCATTTTTTGTGAAATTTTCCGGCTAAGTATAGCTACAAATGATATGTTGTATGTATCATAATGCCAAAAAGTATTATAACAAACATCAAATTGAAGAAATTCAATAGAAAGATTTCAAAAAACATGAGTTGAGTTTGCATTTTGTAAATAATACATAGTACAGGTTGCAAAAATGTTAAGAAAAATAGTACAAATTGCAATTTGTTAAAAAATTAATAGTACAAGTTGCAATTTGTTATTAACCCTATGAAATATAAGAGTTCAATGTAAATAAATTGTAGTATATTTTAATGTAACAATTGGCGTAATTCTAAAATACATTGTGGAGAATATGTTTCAAATTCATTTTTTTACAACATACCAACACACTACTAGCTACATATATACGCAATGATTTTTGTTAATAAAATATAGACTTCTTATCAAAGTTCAAACGGAAACATGCAAGATAAAAATGTATACCTCAATTCAAAGTTCAAGCAAAAATATTCAAAAGATAAAATAATTAAATAGAACTGAAATTTCTCAAAACAGAAGAAATAGTAAGAAGTCAACTATTGAATATTATTATGGCAAAAATAATACTCCAAGAAGATTTCTTTTGTCTACACCACTAGTGTTTCTATAATTCAAAACACGCCTTAATTACGTAATTAACTCTATGACACACATTGTTGATTTGTTGTTACGAAAATTCATTAATTATGGTTGTTAAATAAACTAACAAGACAGTCTTTCTTATAAAAATTATGACAAAAATTATTATTACGTTGTCACACAAATGTACCTAAAAAATATTATTATACCTTAGTTGCATTTCGTAATCACATATTACGTCGCTTTTTGTTTATCTAAGTCAATAAGTTACGTGCATCACTTCTCACAAGAGTTAGAAATTAATTTTATTTTAAAGTATGAATGGAAATAATAAAAAAGTATAAGAAGATGAAATTCCTGAAAAAAAAGTATAAGAAGATGAAATTCGTACCTGATCGCACTCCAGAATATCTTGCCTAGCAAGTACAAGTAACATTTATTATAAAAAGGAAAAAAATTCTAAGTCAGCAATTTTCATTTTAATATACACATTGTAATTGACTGTATTTATTTTTTATAATGTCGAAAATGCCCATCATTAAATCCAACTAAATTGACCAAATTGCCATTGCAGGTAACCTATGAATACTTCTTTGTCCCAGCTTTATTCTTTTTGTATTACATTCAGAAACTCCAAATATGAAAGCAAGCATTTGATTCCTTTGGAATTTGATGGTGAACAAATTTTGGATCTGCATCCAAATACAGAGAATTTGCTCAATATAAATATACTTTGAGTAGGTATAGTGTGAAAATTTTCATGTATGAAAATCTATTAAATTGTCATAAATCAACCATCTATACCCTAAACACTAAATAATGAACCCTAAATTATGACATATTCGGGTCGGGTGAACCATGAACCACTTGGGCCGAGTGAACCATAACCCACTCAATTTTGTCTTACCTCCACCAATTACAGAATTTGATTGTTGTTGTGTGCATATCGCACGAGGTCGGATGCGACCAGGAAAGGGCCTCGGGAAAGGGAGATCGATTTTTCAACAAGTATAACACCTCGCGGAGCATAGCAAGTCAAAGGCGGATCAAATAGAGAACGTGCGACCTAGGAGGACCTCGCTGACCTCGAACTGACACAAATGCAGAGCATTAACTACGATTTGACCAGTGTCAGACAGAATGCGCCGAGGAACTTACCTAAAGTAAGCCTTAATCAGAGATAAATCAGTAAAGGATGGTTATGAATGACAGCTAGGAGTACTTAAACGGCTAAATCCCCACGGAACCGGGATTATCTTGAACGACATCCCAGCGAGGTGCCCGAGGTCTCAATACCTCGAGCGACCTCCCAGCGACCTCCGACTTAAGTCACATCAGTCTTGTAGCATTTAATGTATTGCAGAGTCACTTTCGGCCCCTTGTACTTGTAATCCGGGAGAGTGAACTCCACTCTCCCAAGCCCTATAAATATGGGTCATTTATGACCAAGAAAAAGGAGAGAATTCAATATCCTACCCAACCTCTTGCAAATTGATTACTCAAACATTTACTCTCTCAAACAATCATAAGACATAAATGCAATCCACTTTACATATTTATTGTTTGTGTTACTAAGATCCCTAAGCCACATCTTAATCCCTAATCCATATATTTTAGTACACAACAATTGGCGCTAGAAGGAGGGTACTCTTTAAGAAATATCGAACTAAATCTTTAGTATTTTATCATTGGAGTATTCCTCACAAATCTTCTACATAAATCCATCTCATTCGCCCAAATCTCTCTAAAAAACCACTCAACCATGTCTCAAGCAACTTTCATCTCCAAGAGGAAAGCTGCCTCGGTTTCATATCGCTCCGGCTGAGCGGGGGCTAGCGGCCCGGCCGATAGCAACCGCAAGGCTGGGGGACCCACCACCGGAATTGCTCAAAAGCTCGAGCAGATCCGTACCCCGAAAGATATCGATGAGGCCATCGCAGAGTTATGCAAGAAGCAGGCCAAGATGGAGTGCTCCGGTGGCGACCTGCGTCACGATTTAAACCGCAAATCCAGAAGCAAAGACAAAGGCCAAATACACGAGGGACCTCACCAGGAAAAGTCTCACCATGAGGAGTTTCATCGCGAGGGACCTCACCGCAAAGAAAGTCAGGAAGTCAACTCTCATGGGACCCAATACACCCCACGCTACCTGCGCAATTCAAACGAGGGGCCGAATCCCATCCATAGGCATTTATTCTCAGAAGGTTTTAGTTGTGGCCCGCACCGAGCTCGCGGGCCCCAGCGAGATCAACCCAGACAGACGCAGCACGACCATGCTGGACCCGAAGATCTTTTTCGGGGTCAGTGGCCCAAGGCAGTGTTGGGGAATATAATCCCAACAGGCAGACCCAGACAGCGGGTATCGGCGAAAGATCGACTTGGGCGAAGCCCATCACCCTGCAGGGCGGAAATGACCCCATCACCCTACAGACGTCAAACTCCATCACCCGCCGATAAGAAAGAAATTTCCCACCTCGCCCTCATCGCGACGAGGTCGCAGGGCAGAACGAATCTCCACAGATGGCCGCCATTCTTCAGAATATCAAAGATCTCCAAGAACAGTTAGCGAACAAAGGGGGATTACCTCTCACCACAAAAATCCCCATCTCGCCACTATCACCCACAATCATGCTCGCCCCTGTACAAATCAAGATCAATGTCAGCTCCATCACACAATACAACGGCATCACCGATCCGATCAATCATATAAGCAAGTACACATCCTACATGAACTCCATGAGCGCGACTGATGCCACCCAATGCCGAATCTTCCCGCTCACTCTAGGTGACCAGGCCTACCGTTGGTTCAACACCTTATCACCGACGTCCATAGAATCTTTCCACCAGATGGCTCAATTGTTCCTCACTCACTTCGCCTCCCTGACCCCGCACAAGGGAACCAAGCAGCGTCTGGCGAATATCCATCAGCTCAAGGAGGAGTCGGACCGAGCATACATCGATCGCATAGACCAACTCATTATGGAAGGCGAGTCATTGGGAGACGAAGCCAAAGTCTTGAGAATAGTGCATGGTTTGAAGAAAGGAACCAAACTTTGGAAGATGATGAACAAGGATTACCCATCAAGCTACGCCGATTTCTGATACCGAGCAGGTATTATGATCACCAACGCCTAGATATTGGCCTCAAGATTGGGCGAGCAACGACCAAGTGAGGTGAAGGTCGAATTTAAGAAGCCTGACCCGAAGTCTGAAAAGCCTTTCAGGAGGCATGGACTCGCGAGCTACCGAGCTCCGGGGATATTCAAGCCAATCGATAACACTCTGGAAGTAAAGCTCCTCGAGACACTGACCATGAATGCAGCCCAGATCTTTCAGGCAATCAGGGGCGGACAACAAATCCCACCGGCCCGGGAAATGCTCCAGGATACTTCTAAGCTCAATCCAAAGAAATTTTGTGACTACCACAATACCATTGGGCATACCACTGAACATTGCCGCGAACTACAGAGAGAGCTCTGGAAGTTGTACGAAGAAGAAAAATTGGAAAGGTTTGTCAAGCCAAGGCAACAACAGAATCAACGACATGCGCCTCCCCCGGGAAACCAAAACAACCAAGCCAAGCGAGGTCCGCAAATCCCGGAAGGTGCGGAGAACAGAGTCATCCACATGATCTACCCAACAGGGGGAACCCTCAGGGGCTTCCTCCCAGCGACATCCCTATCAAACCTCCCTCAAAAGACCGAGATGCGAGCTCTCGACAACGTTGTGCTAAGTTTCCTCCCGGTTAACATCATCACTCCAAATCAGAAATAACTCACCTTCACCGAAGAACACAAAGATGGGGTGGTCTACCCGAATTGGGACCCGCTCGTAATCTCTGCCAGGATAATGGGGGCTCTGGTTCATCACATCATGATCGACAATTGGGCTTTCTGCAACATCCTCTTCAAGAAGACCTTGGATCAACTTAGCGAATTCCACTCCTACATCGAACCTTTCGAGGTAGGGATCTGAGGGTTTGGAAATCAACCTATCGAAGCCTACAGAATGATTCGCCTGTCAGTAGAAATCACCTCGACCTCGGACATCGAAGTGAAGGTGACAAGACAGCTGGACTTTGTAATCATCGATATCCCCTCGAACTTCAACGCTTTCTTCGGCAGGCCATTTGAACACAAGTTTGGGGGTGCCGCCTCATCTTATTTCTATTGTATTAAGTTTCCCGAATCTGACGGAAAATTGGCACCATTAAGGGTGATCAGATCGCAGCAAGAAAATGTTTAACTTACTCTAGTGTCAATTTAAATTCTGCTTTTTATTTCGGTAGGAAATCTGAGGTGGGGCTAGGTTGTATGAGCCAAACTCCACCTCTGAAGAAAAAAGAAAATGATGAAATGGAGGTAGACAATGTAATAGAAGTAAATGTAACACCTATGGAAGTTGACGTCGCAGTCAAAGAAAAGCCTGCACAAGAACTACCAGATTTAGAGCCTCGTCTCGATTTCGAACCGATGGAAGTCGACTCCGAACAACGAGAATCCAACCTCGATCCAAGAATAGGAAGAAATGATCAGCGAGCAACTCCTATCGAAGAGCTCGAAATAATCCCGATCGGCCTTGATCGACCAGAACTAAGTGTGACCATCGGAACGTAAATACCCAGCGATCTACGAGATCAATTGATAGAATTCCTCAAACAAAATTTTGATGTTTTCGCATGGTCACATGAAGGCATGATCGACATCAACCCCAAGGTCGCATCGACCTTACAAAGAAGCCAATGTCCCAAAAAAGAAGGAAATTCGGCCTTGAGAAATACGCAGCTTTGACCGAAGAAGTAAATAAGCTACTAGATAACAAGTTAATCGAGCAGGCAGATCAATCACAATGGGTGGCTAACACAGTCTTGGTAAAAAAGACAAATAACTCTTGGTGACTTTGTATCGACTTCACCGACCTCAACGAAGCATGCCCAAAAGATTATTTTTCTATGCCCCACATCGATCACCTCGTGGATAGCACTGTTGGGCACGAGATGATGACCTTCATGGATTCCTTCACCGGATACCATCAGATCGCCATGGATAAAGATGATCAGCAACACATGATTAGTGGTGATTTTGCTTGAGTTTTGTGCCATTTCCTAGCTTGGAGTGATGATTTTGCATGATTTTAGCTATCATATTGTTAGAATTGTTAAGAAAGTTCATCTAATGCTTTGGTGTTGCAATTGTGCAGGAATCGAGTAAAAAACGAAGGTTTTATGAAGTAAAAGGGAAAAAGTAGTTGCTCGAGTCGTGCAACACTACTCGAGTCGTGCAATACCTAAATCGGGCTTGTTGAAACACGATTTTGAAGAAAATGCCTACTGGGACTTGCTCGAGTCGAGCAACAGTGCTCGACCTTCTGTTGGTCGAGCAAGAGAGCTAAAATCCGAAGTTTTTAGTTGCTCGACCTAATTCTGGTCGAGCAACACTGCTCGAGTCGAGCAACACTTGCTCGAGTCGTGCATCTCTGCTCGAGTCGAGCAAGTCAAAATATCTGAGGCCCCCATTCTTGACCTAGGGACACGTGCCAGAGGAAGCAAAAGCATATAAAAAGTCCCAACTTCATTTTTTTCATGATTCAGTAGCAATAGGGAGGAAGGAATTGATAGCAAGTGATACTGTTTAGAGCTGCAACTATTACTTTTTCCTGTTTTTCAATTTTGCTTCTATAGATAGAATAGATCACCATAGAATAACATAGATATAGTTTCATTTTCAGTTTTGAGCAAGAATTCAAGGAGTATTGATGGATTTTATATGGTTTGGTACTTGAACTTCAATAGTAAGGTGTCTCTTTCTTTCTTTTGTTTATTTGTTGCTTATTTTGATATGGGTTATTTGGTTTCTTGTTGTTTAGCCATGGGATTTGCCTTGTGCACTATGGGCTAAGGTTATTAGTGTTTGGGTGTTTGGAATTGTGGTGATGATTGTTTAATTGCTTGATTATGGATGTTTATCTCTATTGATGGTTATCCTTTAGATTAGGGGAATTTTCTTGTTCTATTTTGATGGTTTTTCTATGAGCTTGTGTGTTTGTGCTAGTTTACTTCAACGAGAGTTGGGTAGACGGGTTTAGGCATATGGGTATTGGTTTAATTCACCCGGATTGGAGTCGATTAAGTCCTATCACAACGAGAGTTGGGTAAATACTTTAGAACCCCCCTAATCTACATTATCTTCTTGAGTTAAAACCTTGAGTGGGTAGTGAAGAGCACATAGGAGCATCAACCTTAGTCTACAAGTGGGAACACACGGTGACGGGGTAGTTAGCTAATTAGAGGACCATATCCGTGCAATTACTCGGGCTAGCAAAGGGAGATTCACCTCTCGATCTTAGGAATTAAAATGGTATCGTACCCTAGGCTTACCAAGTACGGGAATGGTATATGTTTAGTGATCGCCTTATGGAGTAACCGGAAGTAGAGGGAAACACTATAATTGATCTTTTGATAATCGTCTCACAAGGAAAAACACCCGAGCACATCTTCTCTCGCTAGTGAAGAAAGCTCGTTTGCTATTTAATTGCTTCCTCTTAGCTTGTTCGTCTTTAGTTTGATCTTTGGTTCATTAGTTGATTATTACTTTCTTAAGTTTCCAAATCATGTCACACTATATATTCCACATCTAGTCCCGTGGATTGATATTAAACCTGGCACTTCAACGACCCTCTTATACTTGAGAGGTAAGTGTGAGAAATCACGTGTCAAGTTTTTGGCGCCGTTGCCGGGGACTAGGTTGTGTTGAGTATAACTAGTTGTTCATTGAACGTGATTACTAGTGTCTTTTTCTTTTAGTAACTAACATTGCTAATAGTTGGCTTGGAGATTTGTGGTGTTTGTTGATCCTCTAGGTGTGTATGATCACAAGAGCAAGTGGGATTGAACCAATTCCCATTGGTCTTGAGATTGAAGCCACGACTAGGAGAAGAAATTGAGACCGAAATCGAAGATTAGCCCAACAAAGAGCAATGGGTGAAAATCAAAACAATCGGATAAATATGGAAGTGGGTGACAATGGAGATCGCCCGATGTGGGAATATTTCAACCCACAAGTGCAAAGGCACTATGATGGCATAGCCCGTCCGGCTATTGCGGCTAATAACTTTGAAATCAAGCCGGCCCTCATTCAAATGCTTCAAAAGTTACAATTAGGTGGAGGGAATAACGAGGATCCGAATAGGCACATAGCTCAATTCTTGGAGTATGCGGACACGGTTAAGATCAATGGGGTCACGGATGATGCTTGGAGAGCTTGAACCTTCACCTTGAGGGACAAGGCAAAAGATTGGATTGTCTCCTTACCACCCGATAGTCTTAGCTCGTGGGACGTATTATGCCAAAAGTTCTTGATGAAGTTCTTTCCACCCGCAATGACACTTCAATGCAAGAAGGAGATCACCTAATTTCGACAAAGGGGTGGGGAGAACTTATACGAAGCTTGGGAGAGATACAACGCTATGTTAAGGAGGTACCCACAACACAATTTAGTCAATGATCAAATTGTGAGCTACTTCTACTATGGTTTAAGCGACGAGGCAAGGATGTTCATCAATTCATCGTCGGGTGGATCAATTTTTGACAAGACCGGTAAGGAAGGGCTAGCATTGATTGATCGGATTGCTAAAAACACCTTCACTTGGCCGTCCGATGTTCAAAATATTTCCCAAGTTGATAGTGATCCAAACAACGCAATGGTGGAAGCAATGAGAGTTTTAATGAACAAGGTTGATTCGTTAGCGGAAAGCCAAAGGAGAGGAATTTTGGGAGGGAACATGGAGGTGCCATTGAATGCAAATCAAGTTGAGGAAGCCAATTACATGGGAAGGGGTAACTATCAAGGAAACTACCAAGGGAATCAACAATTCCAAGGGAATTACTACCAAAACCCCAACCAAAACTTCCAAAACCAACCTTCAAACTACCAAAATCCCAACCAAAACTTCTACAACCAATCCTCAAATTACCAAAACCGTTACCAAAACAATCCATCATCAAACTTCCAAGGCCAAAACAACCAAAATCAACCATCTAGCCAAAACCAAGGTCAAAACCAAAACACCCAAACCTTCCCACACAACAACTCCTACAACCAAAACCTCCGTAAACATGAAAACTTTTTATACTCTAACCCGAAGGCCGCCCTAACTCTACCACCGGGATTTGATCCGCCCGTGTCTCCAAAACAATGAAGGAAGACCTACTTTGGAGGATAGTTTGGCCACCTTCATCAATCTTTCAAACCAACAAACTCAAAAGTCGAATCAACGGTTTGATAAGATTGAAGAAGACTTGAAGAACCTTGGAAATATTCCAAATGCTATTACACCTCTCTCGAGTCAATAGAAGAACTTGGAATTCCAACTAGGGCAAGTGCCATCCTCAAGCGAAGGGAAAGATAAAGGGAAGTTCCCCTCACGACGGAGGTGAATCCTATAGAACATTGTAAGGCCGTTGAATTGAGGAGTGGTACGAGGTATGATGGGCCGAGCATGCCTTTGGAGGATGATGAGGTTGAAAAGAACGATAAGGAGGAGGAGAAAAATTGTTGAAGATACTTGTGTCGAGAAGGAAGGTATTGAGGAGAAGAGAGTTCCTAAATGGAAAAAGGCTAAGGAGCTAAAAGAGAAAAACGAGAAGGTTGAGTGTGATGGATGGGGAATTCCTAAAACCCCCATTCCACCACCTTTTCCTCAACGTTTCATGAAGAAAAAACTTGATGATAAGTTCGCAAAATTCTTGGAAATTTTAAAGAAAGTGACCTTGAACGTACCTTTCTTGGAGGCAATCGATGAAATGCCATCTTACGCAAAGTTTCTTAAAGAGTTGGTCACAAAGAGAAGGAAGGCGGAAGGTGGTGAGATGATAAGCCTAACAAGTGAATTTAGTGCTCTACTACAAAGGAACCTCCCAAAGAAAGTCAAAGATCCCGGGAGTATCACTTTGTTGTGTGAGCTAAGCAACACAGAGAAAAGGAATGCTTTATGTGACGTTGGGGCGAGCATCAATCTTATGCCAAGGTCTATATATGATAGTTTGAAAATTGGTGAGCTCCAACCAACGTCCATGACATTACAATTGGCGGATCGTTCTATCACCTACCCGGATGGTATTGTGGAAGACGTGCTAGTGAAAATCGATAAATTTGTGTTTCCGGCGGACTTTGTGGTGCTAGAGATGGAAGAGGACGTTGAAATTCCTTTGATCTTGGGTAGATCGTTTCTAGTTACTGCAAGTTTGGTGGTGGACATGTATACGGGCAAGGTGACTTTGAAGCTCGATGACGAGGAGCTCGTTTTTTACTCCTACAAAGCCATGAAGCATACACTTGAGAAGGAGGAGTGCAAAATGATCGATGTCGTTGAAAATAGTGTTCAAACGGAATTTGAAAAATCCTTTGACCCCTACTTTGCCAATGGGTACTACAATGCACTCTTTGAGAACGGTGAAAGCTCCTTTGAGGATGATGATTGCAAAGATGTGCTTGAAGTGGATCAAGTCAATGAAGTGTGGGGAAGGAAAATGATCCCCAAGCTTGCCATTAAGGGATCCGGTTGAAGGAGTGGAGAAGCAAGAGGAGAAGAAAACTGGGTTGAAGCCATTGCCCGAGCATCTCACGTATGCGTATCTTGAGGATGGTGAAAAATTTCCGGTAATCGTTTCTTCCTTTCTCAATTCGTGTGAGTTAGAAAAATTGTTGGGGGTGCTTCGTAAGCACAAGTCCGCCATTGGGTGGACAATTGATGATATCAAGGGAATCAATCCTTCCTTGTGCATGCATAGGATAAGAGTAGAGGAGGGTAGTAAACCAATAGTCCAACACCAAAGGAGGGTGAATCCAATAATACAAGAGGTGATTAGGAAAGAGGTCATAAAATTTCTTGATGCGGGTATGATTTACCCAATTTCGGATAGTCCTTGGGTGTAACAACTCCACGTGGTTTCTAAGAAAGGGGGAATGACGGTTATAAAAACTGATAATGATGAGGTGATAGCTACACGGGTAGCTACGGGGTGGAGAGTGCGTGTAGACTATAGGAAATTGAACAAAGCTACATGCAAAGATCACTTTCCCCTTCCCTTCATGGACCAAATGCCATATTGGCTTGGGGGTTTTGATTTTTATTGCTTTCTTGATGGGTACTCCGGGTACAATCAAATTATGATTGCACCGGAGGACCAAGAAAAGACAACATTCACTTGTTCCTATGGAACGTATGCTTGGAGATGCATGCCATTTGGGTTGTGCAATGCTCCGGCTACGTTCCAAAGGTGCATGATGTCGATCTTTCATGGTTTGATTGAAAACGTAATGGAAGTGTTTATGGATGATTTTTCTGTGTTCGGTGAATCGTTTGATAAATGTCTTTTTAACCTTGAACTCATACTAACAAGGTGCCAAGAGACTAACCTTGTTCTTAATTGGGAAAAATGTCATTTCATGGTTAATGATGGGATAGTACTTGGTCACCATGTTTTTTCAAAGGGGCTTCAAGTAGATCGAGCAAAAGTGGTGGCAATTGAGAAACTTCCTCCACCTTCTAATGAAAAAGGCATTCGTTCCTTCTTGGGACATGTCGACTTCTATAGAAGGTTTATAAAAGATTTTTCCAAACTCTCAAAGCCCCTCTCTCATCTACTTGAAAAGGATGTCCCATTTGTGTTCACTAATGATTGTCTTGAAGCTTTCTTAGCATTGAAGGAAGCACTTATAGCCTCTTTGTTGGTCATGGTGCAAACGAGTCTTACACGTGTATGGGAGGGGAATACACGTGTTCAATGATTTTTTAAAACTTTTCTTCACTAAGATCAGAAGGGTCAGGATGTCCTGAGAATTTTGCCCTGAGAAGCACAAATCGCCCTGAGTCAAAGTCTACTGAGACAGTGATCCTGAGCAGCTTTCAGAGGCTTCAGATAAGCCCTACTGATCCTGAGTTTTATCAAAGATCCTGAGAAGCTTGGATCAGATAATTATCTTATTGAATACTCAGTAGCTTCAGTTCAGTTTGGTAACTATCTGTTCTAGATAATCAAGAGTGCGGAATGGTTGGCCCTAAGTTTATACTCTTTTTAGCTTGCTGAAAATCTTCTTCCTTTAATAAAACAGTGGTTAAGGCTATGATCAATTTTGATGCAAATTCAATGGATTGGTTCCAACTGAATATCAGTAAAGTATGCTTTCAGTGAAAATATGCAACAGATATAATGCAAAGCAGAAAGCAAACAACACAGCAAATTATAGTGGTTCAGAGACTCAAGCTCCTACATCCACTCTCTCTGATCTTCAGAGAAATTCCTTAACTCACTTCTCCTAAAGCTTTCGGGCTGACTCACTGCAGCTTACTAACTTTACTACCTTGAGTTTTCTAGCTGACTCACCTGCAGCTTACTAACTCAACACACACAAGCTTTCTGGCTGTCTAAAACAGTTTACTCGCTTCTCCTCTAGAGCTTTCTGGCCGACTCACTGCAGCTTACTTGCTCTTTACAACTCTAACTCACCAACAATACACACACACTCAAACTACCTTTATCAAAGGGTTTGGGTTTGGGTTGGTTTCCAACTAGGGTGAGATATCCTTTACAATAAGAACAAATGCAAAGGATAGGATATCTCTACTAAGCTTTGGATATATCTATCAAATCTAGTCTTAGTGAATGAGCTCTCTTCAATGTGAAACACTTGGGAAATCTTGGGTTTTTCGAGTGCTTCAATTTGCAATAATACGAATGAGCTCTTGAGTTGCTTTGATTTCCCGTAACCTTGCAATGGTGAAGGTCACTGGTATTTATAGGCAACTTCTCCAATGGTCACTCTTGAAAAACTATCCGTTGGAAGAGATAATATCAAGGGTTTCCTCTTCTGGTTATTGATGAACGACTATATTTAGGGTTGAACACACCCTTGCATGTTTTAGGAAATATGCAGCCATGTAGCCAATCACCAATTTTTGCAGTCTGGAACATAGTACTACTGACAAAGTTCGGTGCCCTGTCGCTTTCAGTGTCAATAAAGTACAGTGTTGTCTTCTTCTGATTGGTTCTTGTCTTCAATGAATGTAGACAAACAAAACGGCTCTTTTAGGTCAATCTCTCTGAATGAGACAACCTTAACCAACACTTAGTTTTAGTTCCTTTTGTCTGCACTTAAATATTTTGGGCAACATTTATTCTTTATAAATGTGCGTCTTCCTCAGTTTTGTATGTACTCAAATAGATATTCTTCAGTCCTTCTGAACATTCAGGTCTACTCCGAGTCTTGATAAATTCATTGAGTCTTGATAACCGAGTCTTGATAACTCCGAGTCTTGAACTAACCGAGTCTTGATATCTTCCGAGTCTTGATATCTTCTGAGTCTTTAGTTCTTCAGTATCTTCTGAGTCTTCAGTATCAAAACCTGATTAATATATGCTGACTATACATTGTGCAGATATCTTCCTTAACTATTCTATACTGAAACCTGACTCAGACTATCAAGATTATCCTGAACATGTCATACTCAGGGGTTTTGGGATCTAATCAAAATCTTATTTAAATTCATCTCCCAACAATTTTCCACTTTTTGATGATGTCAAAACCATCTTGTTACATTTAAGAAAACCTAACCTATATTCAGGTTTTAGTTGTCTATTACAATGGCATAACACCCAATAATTTCAAACCAAAAATGGCATATCAAATAATTAAAGACATGTAAAAAGATAATGAGATATTATCTTTGAGCATAAAAAAGATAAACTTTTCATTGATAAGAGATGAGAATTACAGATTACAATGAAAATTCAAAACAGAAGACATACACATAGAATCAAAGGTCTTCAATCTTCTTCCACTTCATCATCAGAGACTTCAAGATTGAACATCCCATAGTATCTCTTCTTCAACTCATCCCTCTTCTTGATAATCTCTGGGTGACTCCCTGTCAGTCCCAACTGAGCAGCATACTCGACAACTTCTTTGGAAATAACAGTTTCATTTATGACTCCTGTGTTGAATCTAGGAGCTGGGTACTTATACTGGCCTGGTGCCTTTAGAGATACATTGTGTTCATCAGCCAGGTTCATCCATTTCTGTAATATTCAGGATAAAAGGTCAGCAGATATTTTAGAAAGGCTTCATTGCGGTCAGTGCATCCTCCTCTCCATTCTTGCAGAATATCATGATTGAACCAGAAGGTTCTCTTGACTTCCTCCTAAGCATCATTGATCTGGATTGGCATCCATTTATCAATGTGTGACCATTTTTGCACTTTAGTCTGTCTTTTGGACTTGCCCCATCTTTTCCCCATGAAATTCTTGAAGCTTCCTCTCCTATTCTGCTCATCTTCCCTCTTTTTTGATCACTCTGCTCTCGATCTGACCATGGCTTGTCTTTTTTCTTTTCTCAAAGACGTGAGAGCAATGAGCTTATTGTGCCAGTCAAAGTCCTTGATATGAGTACTTGTGTCATAGGTTCCAAAACCTTCTTGAAGTGGTTTCTCAGATTCAGTTTATGTCTCGTTCTGAGTTTCGAACTCTTCAGGTTCAGAGAAATCAACAATCAGTTTTCTCTGAACTGGTTTGGCAGAGACTTTCTTCTTCTTTCTTTCAGCTTCTATGAATGCCACTAATTTCTTTTCTCAGCTCTCTTTGGGTCAGCTGTCTCAATCACAACATGTGCTTCAGCCGTCAGACTTGTTTCAGCATGTCTTCCGTCTGATCTTCTCAAGATCATTGCTTCCTGAGCTGTCTGGCTATCTGTCTGAAAGAACTCAGTATCCTCAGGCTCAACTGACTTCAACTTTTCAGTTGCCTCGACTTCTTGTAGATTTTTCAGAACATGCTTAGCTTTAAGTTCCTGCTGAGCTTTCTCAAGGGTTTTCTTCAAATGTTCATCTAACTTACCCTTTGTTGAGTGAAAAGTCCTTTCCCCCTTTTTGGCATCATATATAGGAAGAATCTGGGAAAGAGTAGCATCCATATGGAATTGTTCCTTGATAATGGCTCTTATCTCTCCAACCAATATATCCAGCTCATCATCCATACGTCTAAGGACATTCTTGCCAACTGATACTTCTTCAGAAAGTGGAGCAAACTGTTGGGCAAGAACTCCATGCATCAGTTCTGTCATCTTGGTCATGAGTAATGAACTCATTTCCTCAACAGCTAACTTGATCATCCCTTCATTCTTTTCAGTCAACTTCTTTTCCAGATAGGTTGTTCTCTCATTGTACTTAGCAGTAATCTCTTCAGACATTTTCTTGGACATATCTCCCATCTTTGTATCTAGATCAGATATCTTCTCAACCACTTCCATCTGAACTGCTTGCACTTCAGTAGATGTGCTCAGCTTAGTTATGTTTTGAGCTTGTTCAAGCATAATAACATCCATCTTCTTTGATTGATCAGCCATCATCATCTCCATCTGTGTCAATTTGGCTGTCAATGGCTCAACTTTCTTCAGTTCATCCAAGATTGGAGCCAGATCAATCATTTGAGCATGAGAAGTGTGGCTTGACTGAGCCTCAGTCTGCATACCAAAATCAGCAAACTTAATGATAGGTACTTCAGTAATTTTGGCATAATGAGTAATAGTGCCAAAAGGTACCTGAAGGATTCTATTTTCAGTATGAGGAATTTCAGTATCAGCAGCTGAAATGATCTTCTCAGCTTGAGTGTCCTCTTTCTCTGGTTCAGGACCTTTTTCTCCATCTCCATCTTTATCTTTTTCAGCTTCAGCTTTCTCACTATTTTCTCCTGTGCCACTTGGCCTCCTTTCAACAATCTTTCTTTTCACCAGTTCATCAAAATCTGAGACCTTCATCCTGAGTTTTGTCTTCCTGAATCCTGAAAATTCAGTGAGAATTGTTGTTTCTTCAGACCACCATTCTTCTCCTCTGAATGCAGCAATGTTTAGCATCTCATGCAGAGTTTGATTCAGGATATAAACTGTTGTCCTCAGTCTGATGAACAAATCCTGAAGGTCAGGAAATGCTGTGAGCTCAGGATATTTATCCAGGATAAATCTTTCTCTCTTGCTCCTCCATTCAGCTTCCTCGGCTTCTCCTTTTTGTGGTGGTGGAGGAATTGTTTTCTCAGTTTGGATAAGTTGTAGAGCAGATGGATCAAGGAATGGTTTAGTAAGTAAAGCATCAAGGTTCAGAATATCTTGGGATTCATTTGGCTTGGAAGGGTGTGAGGATGGGATCTGTATTTGGCTATCTTTAGCAGGTTGTTGAGAACCTGTAAAGATTTCTTAAGAGATTTTGTCTTTAGCAATGGAGGTTTCCATCACTTCAGAAAACACATTTTCCTCCTCAGCAACCTCATTTTCTTCGATATTCTTGACCACCTGAGCTAACACCTGGAGTGGTGACTTTAAACCTTGCTGAGCTTCAGTCTGATTGTCTTCAGTTTCACTAGCTTCCTTCTCAGCAATAGTCTGAAGTCTTTTTCTTTTCTGAGGGGCTAATGCTTTTGTCTTCAACTTCTCACCGGCTTCCCTTTTGAGTTTCAGATGGGCTTTCTCCCTAGCTTGTTTATCCTCTTCCATACTTGGCTTAGTGGATTCTTTGAATGTATTTTCCGTCTCCCCCATCGACTCAACCACCTGAACATCTTCCTCATCCTCTTCTTCTGCAGTCTCCTCCTGAGACTCAGTAGGTTTTTCTTTCCTGCCCCTTGTTGCCTTTTTGGTTGTCCTAAACATTATCTTGGATATAGGAAAGGCTTTTGAATCGGCAAAAATATCTTCCTCTTCTCTGCAGGTTTCCAAGATGAAAGCAATCTTGGTAGCGTGTTGGATCTTCCCTTTAATCACTACAGTATCTTTCTCCTTTTTAACATGTTTGACTTGATCACTCACCACCTTTATCAGGTATTGTAAACAATTAAACGCCCTTGAAGGAGAGTCTTCAATAGCTGCCATCAACCTCAGTTTTGGCTTCTTGACGACCGCTTTCGAAGCTTCGGACCAAATTCATGAGGCATTTGCTTACAATGTCAAGAAGCACCCGATATTTTGGTTTCAAATGCTTCTTGTTCAATGTGGCCTCAAACTTAATAGGGGTTTCAGCAATCTTATCTAAAAACTCTTGCTCCCTACCCATCATGTACAACGTTGGGTCCTCCCCTCTATCATTCAACTCATAAACAACATTTAGATTTTTAGGGATTATATAGAGCTCTCTAACAAAATCCACATACTTCGTACCATGAACCAAATGCGAGATGGTAATCCTAGAATCTATGCAGTTATCTTCATCAAGTTGCATATTAGCCACAAATTCTATTACCTCTCGTGAGTATTCGGCATCTGGGCGATTTGTGACCAGACAAGTGAGTTTGGTCCAATCGGATCATATGCAGCGCCTCCTCCTCGTGTGCCGCATTTGATGTTCCTTCTAGAGAGATAACATTCTCATACCAGGGTTTGTTGGAAATAACAAGTTTGTCAAAGATAGTGAACGCCATTTTGGTGAATTTTGTGAAGGGTTTTGATATAGAATGGAATTCTGGATAATTGGGAGTTTTGAAAGCAGAGTGTTTTCAGAAGACAAAGGTTTTTGAAATAGAGTATAAAGGAAGTTTGAAAGTGTATATATTTTGAATCGGTTTTGATCCAAGGATAATCGTGCAGATTTAAAGAATCAATGGTTAGGATCAATTTAGGCTAAAATCGGGTATTTGAAAGGACAACTTGAGGGTACTAGCCGCCAATTTTTATCCTTATTGGTGATTAATGAACAGTGTATTTAATTACTGTTCCTGCAGATTGTTGACTTTCCTCGAGAATTTCAAACGTCTCCGCCCAATTATTTCCTCAGGTGTTTTATCATTTATTGCCAATGATTTCTGAGAATTAGTTAGGCAATAAATGTGCATGAGTTAAATTCTTCAGACTAATTTTGATTATCAGTCTTACTGAGCTTTGACCTTGATAAAAATTCAATGTATTTTTGATAACTGAACTAAGGTTACTGAGTTTCCCAAGACTCAGTGATAAAAACCTTATTTTATCCTGAGTTTTTCAGTGAACTCTGAAAAACTTCATGCATCTGAAAACCTTCAATTTTTCAGATTACTTTATTCACCTGGATCCAACATTCCTAATTTAACTGATAGTTCCTGAAACCTTGATTCAGCCAAAGGTTTAGTCAAGATGTCAGCTCTCTGTTTATCAGTATGAATTTTCTCCATTCTGATGTCCTTCTTTTCAACATGATCTCTGATGAAGTGATGTCTGATATCAACATGCTTACATCTGGTGTGCAATACCGGATTTTGTGTAATAGCAATTGCACTATTATTATCACAAAATATAGGTACTTCATAATCTTATAATACCTCAATTGTTGTCTGAGCCAAAGAATCTATGCATAACAGCTTCCTGCAACCATGTATTCAGCTTCAGTAGTACTGGTTGCTACTGAGGTCTGTTTCTTTGAAAACCATGATATCAGTTTACTTCCAAGAAATTGACAAGTTCCTGTTGTAGATTTCCTGTCAATTCTACATCCACCATAGTCAGCATCTGAATAACCAGTTAATTCAAGGTTATCATCAGCTGGATACCATAATCCTCTATTCACATTGCCTTTAAGATACTTCAAAATCTTTTTTGGCAGCTTCCATGTGACTAGCCTTAGGATTAGCTTGGTATCTTGCACATATCCCAACAGCAAATGTAATATCAGGCCTACTTGTTGTGAGATAGAGCAATGATCCAATGATCCCTCTATAATCAGTGTGATTTATTGATTTGCCTTCAGGATCAAGATCCATCTTGTAGTTAGTATTCATAGGAATTCTAACTGCATTGCAATTCTGTACACCATACTTAGCAATCAGATCTCTGGTGTATTTTGCTTGATTGATGAAAATTCCTTCTTTAGTCTGTTTCACCTGAAGTCCAAGAAAGAAATTCATCTCCCCCATCATAAACATCTCAAACTTTCCTTTCATCAGGGTAGAAAACTTTTCACACATCTGATGATTAGGTGATACAAATATGATGTCATCCACATAAATCTGAACTAGTAAGATATCCTTCCCATCTTCTATCCTGAACAGGGTTCTCTCAACAGTTCCTTTGATAAAGCCATGGTCAGTAAGAAACTGAGAAATAGTATCATACCATGCTCTGGGTGCTTGTTTAAGACCATACAGGGCTTTCTTGAGCCTGTAAACTTGGTCATTCTGACAAAATTCTGGAGGTTGTTCCACATAAACCTCTTCCATAAGCACACCATTCAGAAATGCACTTTTCACATCCATTTGATAGACTGTGAATTTCATGTGGGTAGCATATGCAAGAAACATTCTGATGGCTTCTAATCTTGCAACATGTATGGTTTCATCATAATCCAAGCCTTCTTCTTGGGAGTAACCTTGTGCAACTAGCCTTGCCTTGTTTCTCACAATATTGTTGTTTTCATCTCTCTTATTCTTGAACACCCACTTAGTTCCAATCACATTGTGCCTCTTAGGTCTGTCCACTAGCTCCCAAACTTCATTTCTTGTGAACTGATTCAGCTCTTCTTACATAGCAGTAATCCAGAAAGAATCTTGAAGAGCTTCTTCAATCTCAGTAGGTTCTTTTTCAGATAGGAAGCAGCAGAACAAAACACTTTCTCCATGGAACCTTCTTGTTTGAACTCCTTCTGATAGATCACCCACAATCTGACTTGTAGGATGACTATCCAACCATCTACTCCTTGATGTTCCCCCTTCAGTAGTGTCCTCAACATCAGAAATGTTAGGTTCAGGTAATTCATCAAATTCAGGGAACAACAGAAAAGGAGAAAGTGAATCATCTTCCTCAGGGGAAATTCCATTCAGAACATTGTCAGAGACATTTGTTCCCCCTTGGTTGATAGATTCGAGTTTGCCTCAGCTGTGACCACATCTTCATCGGCATTACATACCTGAGTCTGAACTGGTGTATGTTCAGATTGGTCAGCTTCAGTGTGTTGGCTTTCCTTCAGTGCAGAATTTTCATCCTGAGTCCCACCATCCTGAGTATTTCCATCCTGAGCTTCTTTATCTGAGTCTGATTCACTCCATTCATAGAAAGTGATTGACTTCTTCTTTTCAGGTTCAGAGAATGTTTTAGTATTCTTTTTCAGGCTAAGTCTGGTGATTCTCTTGGTTAGTTCTCCTGAATCATGTTCCTGAACACAAGTAGATTCATCAAAAATAACATGAGGTGTTTCTTCCACAATAAGAGTCCTACAGTTGTAAACTCTGAAAGCTTTACTGATTTCAGAATATCCTAAAAATATCCCTTCATCAGCTTTGCTATCAAAAGTTTTCAACTGATCTTTACCATTATTGTGTATGAAACACTTGCAACAAAACACAGGAAATAAAAAAACAAGAGGCTTCCTTTCATTCCACAGCTCATAAGGAGTTTTTCCTTGATTCTTGGTCAGCATGGATCTGTTCTGAGAGTAGCATGCAGTGTTGATAGCTTCCGCCCAAAATCTCTTAGGAATGTCAGCTTCAGCAATCATTGTTCTTGCAGCTTCTTTCAGAGTCCTATTTCTTCTTTCAGCAACACCATTTTGTTGTGGGGTCCTTGCAGCTGATGTTTCATGAGTTATTCCATTTGCTGCACAATAATCAGATATAATATGGTTGATAAATTCAGTGCCTTTATCTGATCTGATTTTGACCACACTCAGATTTTCTTTTCAGTACTGAGTCTTTTCAGTAATTCTGACAGTTTTGTCTGGGTCTCTTTCTTACTGAGTAAGAATATAACCCATGTGTATCTAGAGTAGTCATCAACTACCACAAGTGTATATTTCCTGCCATTAGTGCTTACAGGTGTCACTGGACCAAAGAGATCCATATGTAACAGTTGAAGTATTCTGTCAGTAGAAACTTCTACTTTGCTTTTGAATGATGCTCTGATTTGTTTTCCTTTCTGACAAGCATCACATATATGATCTTTACTGAACACTTCATTGGGTAACCCCCTCACAAGTGCTAATCTTGCAAGTTTGTTCAGGGTTTTGAAGTTTAAGTGATTCAGCCTTTTATGCCACAGCCAACTGGTATCAGTAGAACTTTTTGCAACCAAACATGTATCTTTAGGAGATAATTTCCAATCAGCAAGATACACATTCCCTTTTCTAGTACCAGTCAGTAATGTTTGCTGTGAAGCATTATCTTTCACATAACATAAGTTCCTTGAGAACTCAACACTGAATCCTTTGTCACAGAATTGACTGATAGAAAGCAAATTATGCTTTAAACCAGACACATATGATACACCATGGATATGAACAGATTCATCTTCAAGAGTTTCATATCCTTCAGTCTATCCTTTGGAGTTATCTCCAAAAGTAATATGAGGGCCTTTTTGCTCAACATAGTCAGTGAGTAATTGTTTATATCTTGTCATATGTCTTGAACATCCATTGTCCAGATACCATGCAACAAGAGCCAATTCATTTCCACTCATCAGGGCTATGTTGTCTTCATCCAGCTCAGTGCCCTTTTCCTTCACCTGAAAAACAGATCAGACCTTAGGTACCCATTTGGTGTAGGGTCCTACCAGGTTAGCTGTACCTTTTGGAACCCAAATCTGCCTGATAACTCTAATTACTTTAGAGTGGCTGATTTGTCTCCCATAAACATCTACATACACATTCACCACCCTAGGTGCCTTGGCAGTACCCTGTGTATGAGTGCCAGCCTTAGCATGAACATGAGCCTTAGAGTTCTTCTTAGGTTCAGGCTTTTTGTTCCAATACTTTGGCCTTGATGCAGCTGGTCTCTGTCTCTGTTGACTTGGGTTCAGGAAACCTTTACCCTTAGGCAAGTGGGGTTTAGGTTGCCTGTACTGAAATGGAGGTCTTTCAGTAATCTGAGGACTTGGTCTTTTCAGTTGAGAATATCTCTGCTGAGTGTTTCTCTTCTGAAAATTCCTCTGATGGTTCAGTGCAGATCTCTTCAGGTTGGTATTCTTAGCCTGAGGCTTCGAAGTACTGGCCTGGGGATTTCCTACTGAGTGTTCAGGTTTTCTTGCCTTTTCCTGAGGCTTGGGCTTTCTTTCCTGAACCTTCAATTTTTCTGAAACCATAGGTCCTTTACCCTTATCTAAAACACGGGGTTGTTCTTCAGTAAGAAGATTAGTACATGCCATCGGTTTAACAAAGATAGTCTTAGTGCTACTAGAAGAAGCAGCATTCAGAAGACCTTGTGAGGTTCCCCCTGGATTATATCCCAATCCAGCCTTTATAGTTGCAGGTCTTTGATAACTCTGAATTTCATCTATTACTTTAGATGCAGAATTCAATAGAGCTAACTTTCTCTGCGCACTATCCTCACTTTTCTTTAGAGTTTCATACTTCTCAAAGAGGTCATTGAATTCAGTCCTGATAAGCTGATTCTCCTCAGTGGATTTCTCTAATTTTCCATTCAGGGTCTCTATCACTTTCTCTTTTTCTGAGAGTTGTACTTTCAGAACATCTAGTTCATCAGTAGTTCCCATCAATTGAGAAGTGATCTTAGCAGTATTAGAGTCTTTCCACCTCAGATTTTCAGCAATCAGTTCCTTATTCTGCTCTTGAGTTTCTGTGAGCAGTTCTTAACACAGAATAGTCCTTCATAAGATTCTCAAAAGAATCCATCAGGTCAAAGTTACTGGCTACAGTTGAACTTGAAAACTCATGTGCTGGTGTAGGAGCAACAACAGAGATAGAAGAATTTACCTCCTCCATAGCAACAAGGCAAATATCATCACTGTCACTATCTGAGAATATCTCATCTGAAGAACTGGATCCTTCTTCAGAATGTTCTTCTTCTTCAGCAATCATAGCCTTTTTGCTGGAGATCTTCCTGTCTCTCTTGGTTTGTCTCTCATTTCTTTCCTTGGCACTCAGCTCAGGACAATCATACTGGAAGTGACCCTTCTTTTGGCAGTTGTAGCATCTGTTGGTATCATCATCCTGATCACTTTCCTCCTTGGTTTTGGAGTCCTTCCTTCTGGATGAGGAACCTTCAGCTTTGTGGTCCTTCCTTTTTTCAGTGGATCTGTCCTCAGCTTCTGAGTTATTTCTGTTCTTGTACCTGTTGTTCCTGTAATATTTCTTGTATTTTCCATATCTGCTATTGAGTCTTTCAAACCTCCTTGCCAACAGTACTAGCTTATCCTCTTGCTCATCCTGATTTTTGGCAAGTGAGTTATCAGACTCTCTAGTTTTACAGGATTTCTATTTGGCTTTGAAAGTCACATTCTTGCTAGATGAAGATTCATCTTTGCTGTCATATTTCTTAGTTTTCTTGTCAATCACAAATTCATAGGCTTTCAGTTCAGAGAAAACTTGTTGGTATGGCATGGAATCAATATTCTAGGTGTTTTCAATCACCATAGCATGTATATCCCATTTATTAGATAATCCTCTAAGAATTTTCAGTCCACTTCTCTCTGTGGGTATCTTTTCCCAAGAGCATTCAGATCATTCATAATTCTAGTGAATTTGACTTCCAGTTTGTCAATGGATTCACCATCTTCCATTTCAAAGCTGTCAAACTTTCCAATAGCAACAGAAAGTTTGTTCTCTTTAATATGATCTGTGCTTTGACACATTATAGCAAGTGTGTCCCATATTTCTTTCGCAGTTTCATAGTGAGAAATCATCCCCATAACACCATCATCAATAGTGCTATATAGAGTATCTTTAGCAATGTAGTCCAAATTGACTAACTTTCTCTCATCAGGAGTAAGTTGATAGTCAGGTTTTGGAAATTCATCTCTGGGATCATTCCTCTCAGTATCAGTAATTCTGGGATTCACAATAGTGTATTTGAATGGTCCTTCAGAAACCACTCTCCACATTCTTTCATGCTTAGAATACAGATGTGCCTGCATTCTCAATATCCATAGGTCATAACTCTCAACAGAGAACATAGGAAGTTTCTTAGAAGGCATGATGAATGAGCCTTGTAAGTGTTGGTGTATACTGTAAAGCAAACTTTTAGTGAGCTTTTGTGGATGTATATTCAATTTCCTCATTATCTGAAATAAATGGTTTTTCACATTATTGCATTCTTATAAATTGCTTATGTGTCTGCTTATCTTATATTGTAGACTATGTGGTGGGTTTGTAGTCACACTGAAGATCACATAGTCAAGTTCTTTATAAGATATAAACAGTATTTACAACTGAGATAGTTCTGGACATAACTATTGGTTTGAGTTGTAGTCTAAACTTGTTGGTGGCTTGTCTTGGCCATTAGTTTATACTAGTGCGCTATGTCGTATTGAATGGGTCACAAATAAGACATGTTCTTCTATTATGACTGTAATGAAGAACTAGAGGTCTTGGTGACTTTTGTAATTCTCAACTCTAAGTGTGGTATTTAGATATGTGGGGTGCTTGTTCACTGCTTTGATTTACTATAGGTGAGAATCTTAGTAGATCTCTCACACTTCGTATTTTGGGTAGTGACATCGCTCGTATGATATATATTTATTGTCATTGGGGCACCGTGTCCTGGACATCCAGGATGATGACGTCCCCTTGAGGAAACTCATAAAGGATTGTCGTATTAAACCCTGCAGGTGGATTTAATCCGTACGACAACAAGGTTGAGTGGTACTACTTAAGGAATAATAGATATTAATTAATTAAAGCAGTCGAAAGCTTTAATAATTAATGGACGTGCGATATCTTCAACACGGGGAATTATAAAGTCTAATAGAAGCCCAGATTCGGTTCGGGATAGGATGGGAGTGCAACATTAATTCTCTAGTGGAATGAATTAATGTTCTCGGGCCAAATTAATGTTATGGGCTTAACATAAGAGTATTTGGGTCCGGAGGAAGCCCAAACCCTATACCTTCTAGTGGATCCCTAGTCTGGCCCACGAAAATCTATGGAGCATATAAAAAGAGCCTTATTTTCGTCCAAAACCCTTAGCACACGAAATCAGATCTGAAAAAAGCAGCAGCCCAGCAAACTAGGGTTTTGGGAGACGAAATCGCAGGCCATTCTCCACGTTCGATAGATTGTTGTCCACCCGGCATTCGAATGAGGTTGGGAAACAAATTAGAAGATCTGTAGTGAAATCAATACCTCGATCTTCAAGGGTAACAAAATCTGAACTTTTGCTCTAGTCGCATGTTTAGGTTTTTATTATCTGTTACGTATTCGTTTTGGCATCCAATATCGATCCTGGCAATGAATAGCCCTCACCAGCGTGTTCCATCAGTAAGATATCAGCAATAAGATCTATTCAGTAGACCACCAAAGTCTTTCAACAAATAGACTATGGCTACCAAAGCAAGTGGTCAAAATGAACCACTACCACTTGTTGGTCCCGGTGTAAACGAGTCTCACACGTGTATGGGGGGAATACACGTGTTCAGTGATTTTTTAAAACTTTTCTTCACTGAGATCAGAAGGGTCAGGATGTCCTGAGAATTTTGCCCTGAGAAGCACAAATCGCCCTGAGTCAAAGTCTACTGAGACAGTGATCCTGAGCAGCTTTCAGAGGCTTTAGATACGCCCTACTGATCCTGAGTTTTATCAGAGATCCTAAGAAGCTTGGATCAAATAATTATCTTACTGAATACTCAGTAGAGTCAGTTCAGTCTGGTAATTATTTGTTCTAGCTAATCAAGAGTGCGGAATGGTTGGCCCTAAGTTTATACTCTTTTTAGCTTGCTGAAAATCTTCTTCCTTTAATGAAATAGTGGTTAAGGCTGTGATCAATTTTGATGCAAATTCAGTGGATTGGTTCCAACTGAATATCAGTAAAGTATGCTTTCAGTGAAAATATGCAACAGATATAATGCAAAGCAGAAAGCAAACAACACAGCAAATTATAGTGGTTCAGAGACTCAAGCTCCTACATCCACTCTCTCTGATCTTCAGAGAAATTCCTTAACTCACTTCTCCTAAAGCTTTCAGGCTGACTCACTGCAGCTTACTAACTTTTCTACCTTGAGTTTTCTAGCTGACTCACCTGCAGCTTACTAACTCAACACACACAAGCTTTCTGACTGTCTAAAACAGTTTACTCGCTTCTCCTCTAGAGCTTTCTGGCTGACTCACTGCAGCTTACTTGCTCTTTACAACTCTAACTCACCAACAATACTCACCAACAATACACACACACTCAAACTCACCAGTTTGGGTTTGGGTTGGTTTCCAACTAGGGTGAGATATCCTTTACAATAAGAACAAATGCAAAGGCTAGGATATCTCTACTAAGCTTTGGATATATCTATCAAATCTAGGCTTAGTGAATGAGCTCTCTTCAATGTGAAACACTTGGGAAATCTTGGGTTTTTCGAGTGCTTCAATTTGCAATAATACGAATGAGCTCTTGAGTTGCTTTGATTTCCCGTAACCTTGCAATGGTGAAGGTCACTGGTATTTATAGGCAACTTCTCCAATGGTCACTCTTGAAAAACTATCCGTTGGAAGAGATAGTATAAAGGGTTTCCTCTTCTGGTTATTGATAAACGACTATTTTTAGGGTTTGAACACACCCTTGCATGTTTTAGGAAATATGAAGCCATGTAGCCAATCACCAATTTTTGCAGTCTGGAACATAGTACTACTGACAAAGTTCAGTGCCCTGTCGCTTTCAGTGTCAGTAAAGTACAGTGTTGTCTTCTTCTGATTGGTTCTTGTCTTCAGTGAATGTAGACAAACAAAACGGCTCTTTTAGGTCAATCTCTCTGAATGAGACAACCTTAACCAACACTTAGTTTTAGTTCCTTTTGTCTGCACTTAAATATTTTGGGCAACATTTATTCTTTATAAATGTGCGTCTTCCTCAGTTTTGTATTTACTCAGATAGATATTCTTCAGTCCTTCTGAACATTCAGGTCTACCTGAGTCTTCAGTAACTTCTGAGTCTTCAGTATCTTTTGAGTCTTCAGTATCTTCTGAGTCTTTAGTTCTTCAGTATCTTCTGAGTCTTCAGTATCAAAACCTGATTAATATCTACTGTCTATACATTGTGCAGATATCTTCCTTAACTATTCTATACTAAAACCTGACTCAGACTATCAAGATTATCCTGAACATGTCATACTCAGGGGTTTTGGGATCTAATCAAAATCTTATTTAAATTCTTCTCCCAACACTCTCTGATTTTGGTGACTCCGAATTGGGATGAACCGTTCGTTCTCATGCGTGACGCGAGTGATTATGCAATGGGGGTGGTGCTTGGGCAAGTCAAAGAGAAGAAGTTTAGGGCAATCTATTATGCATCAAAGACTTTCAACTCTGCTCAAGTCAATTACACCACAACGGAGAAAGAGCTATTGGTTGTTGTCTATGCTTTTGATAAGTTTGCCCCTACCTTGTAGGGGGGAAACTATTGTGTACACGGACCACACAACAATTCGGTACCTTATGGCCAAGAAGGATGCAAAGCCAAGGTTGATCCGATGGGTGCTCCTCCTTCAAGAATTCGACATAGAGATTCGGGACAAGAAAGGGACCGAAAATGTGATTGCCGATCATCTTTTGAGGCTAGAGAGGGACCAAGACTTTGTAGAAGAAGAAACCGAGGTGAAGGAAGAATTCCCGGATGAGAAGCTTTTGAAGTTGGAAGAGCTCTTTGAGGAAGTTGAGAGGATTTCCGTGATGAGAATTGATGTGAAAGAACCTTGGTATGAGGATTTTGCCAACTACTTGGCTTGTGGAAAACTTCCAAATGAAATCCCTTCACATGCCAAAAAGAAATTTCTCAAAGATGTGAAGAGTTTCATTTGGGACGATCCGGTGCTCTACAAGAGAGGTCAAGACTCGATCATGAGAATATGTGTTCCAAAAGAAGAGGTTGATGAGATCTTGACCCATTGTCACTCTTTGCCATGTGGAGGCCATTTTGGGGCATCAAAGACGGGGATGAAAGTTCTCCAATCGGGGTTCTATTGGCCTACGATCTTCAAAGATAGCCAAGAGTTTGTTCAAAGATGTGAACGATGCCAAAGGATGGGGACCATCACCAAGAGAGATGAAATGCCTTTGAACATCTTCTTGGAGGTAGAGATTTTTGACGTTTGGGGGATTAATTTCATGGGACCGTTTTCCCCTTCATTTGGATTCATCTATATCCTTGTGGGGGTGGATTATGTGTCAAAATGGGTTGAGGCCATTCCTACCAAGCTCAATGATGCAAAGACCGTTATTCAATTCCTCAAGAAGAATGTGTTCACTCGATTCAGAGTGCCAAGAATGTTGATAAGTGATGGGGGGACCCACTTTGTCAATCGTGCCATGGAAAAGTTATTTGGGAAGTATGGGGTTAAGCACAAGGTCGCCACCGCATATCACCCACAAACAAATGGATTGGCGGAGGTTTCAAATCGTCAAATCAAGCACATCTTGGAAAAGACGGTGAACTCGAATCGAAAAGATTGGGCGATTCGCCTTGATGATGCCTTGTGGGCCTCACCAATATTGAACATGTCTCCGTACCAACTCATTTTTGGAAAATCTTGCCATCTTCCGGTGGAGCTAGAGCACAAAGCCTATTGGACCAGTAAACAATTAAACATGGATGGCGAAAAGGAGGGTGAAAATCATTTGCTTCAACTTCACGAGCTAGAGGAGTTTCGTGAGAACGCCTATGAGAGCTCCCGAATTTTCAAAGAAAAGACTAAGCGTTAGCACGATCAAAGGATTAAGAAGAAAGAGTTTAAGGTTGGATATAAGGTACTATCGTTCAATTCCCGGTTGAAACTCTTTCCCGGGAAGTTGAAATCTCGTTGGAGTGGGCCGTTTGAGGTTGCCAAAGTGTTTCCAAGTGGATATATGGAGTTGAAGAATGAAAAGGGTGACCACTTCATGGTAAATGGTCACCGGGTCAAGCATTACCTTTCCACATCCCAAGTTGGGATCGTTGGTGTTGGGAAATTTATAGTTTTGATGAAAGTTCCAAAAACACATGTAATAGGACCCGGTCGGAAGCTATGTTTACATTATCGATAGGAGACCAGTTGATAATGATTGTATAGAAAAAACGATGTAATAGATAGGTCACATATTGAGGGGAACTCAATATGTATAGGTCGATCTCAAGAATCGAAGAAAGTTCGATATCCGGGTGCTAAACCCGTAACCAAAGATCGATCGATCCGATCTTGTCGATAACTTTCGGTAAGTCATGAAGCTCAAACTTAGAATACTCAAGATCGGATGACTTCCGTTTACATCAAGAAGCTAAGTCAACAGCATTATCGTGTAGATCGATCGATTCAGATCGATCGGGATCAGCTCATAAGATGAAAAAACGATGTTTCATCTTATCATACGTCTGCGATCTAAACACGAAGAAGACCAACCTTAGTTGGAGGAACAACATAAAGCAAGGCTTTCATCCAATAAGGAAGAAACACGTATGAACAGAGTGATACATGCGGGATTCGATGTTGCTCTCTCAAACGGCTATAAAATACACATTCACGCTTTTCAGCCATGCCGCCAGCTCAACTCTACCTAAAATAGCTTTGAGATTCAAATTGCTCTCCAACGGCTCTTTGATCTCAAGGTCTATAAATATGGGATCACACTTGAGTGAAGGACGGAAATGCTTGGACAAACAACATAATCAAGAAGCTCAAACTATAGTCGATTTCCGCACGAAGAACACAACAACAAGTTTATTTTATATTGTGTTCATCCCATAAGTTCTTAGCAAGAAATCTTTTTCATCTAGCTTTTAGGTCGCTTTGTATGCAAGAAAAGATTTCATAGTTGGAACCTCAACAATCTTACCCAAACCCCAAGTTAGGATAAGTTGTTTAAGCAAGTTTTCATTTTCTAGTACCGATTTAAGGATCGTTGAGTGAGAACTCTTAAAACATCTCACAGTGTATCGTGTTGACTAACACACTAAACTAAGTCCATTTTAAGTTGGTGCCCCTTGTGAAAGGGAAGAGTGGACGAGGGACCGGTTTGTCCCGAACCACTATAAATCTTGTGTGCCTTTTTTTATCTTAAAGCGCATACATTCTAAGTTAAGATCGACAAAGACACAAGCTTCACCGACGGAATATTTCGGCTATCCGATTAAAAAGATAAAACTTGAATCTGATTTATACAAACCGGTTTTTTCACACGGGTAAAACTTAAGGGATTAATTTGATAGTTACCGAACTATCCGTTTATTCATAAAGTTGGTTATCGACCAAACCGATTCATTGACTCGATCAAAGCATCTCTCACACCATCTGCACGAAAAAGTTTTTCGGTCTATTCACCCTCCCTCTAGCCCTCACTTAACCTGCTCGACCTACAAGTGGTATCGAGGCGGTTGGTTCTTCCGACCAATCGACTCGCGTGTCATTGTGGTCAACTCGAATCGATCTTGAAAAACCGTTTTTAAAAACTCATTCATTTTCCAAAATCACTCAAAGATGGATAACACGTCCGATATGTATCATGATCTGGGAAGTTCTCAATCGATGAGTATGCAGATTGGGCCATATATATGTCCAACCATCTAGGCTCGATCGATGGGCGAATGATGGAAGTCATCGAGAGAGGACCCATCATCATTTACTACGACAATCCTGCGGATGGGAGGAGATCCGCAAGTCTTTGTACGAAAAAAGCCCACCACGATGGACTCGCATACTCGACACCATTGCAAGACATATCATCATGAAGACAATGGATAAGGTCACCAAAGAAAAGATTAAGTATCTCAAATCATGAAAGCAATGTGGGATACTCGCCGAGATCTGCATCTGAAATGAACAGATAAAAGACAAAGCCGAAGCCCGGTGAAGTTTGAGAAATCAAGATGTCTTTGCCTTAAACTAAACCATCAACGAACTATGGAAGAATTACAATGTCTATAAACAAGCTTCGAGAACTTGGTAGAGAGATGTCCGATAAAGATATCAACTATAAGATCCTAAGGTCTCTCACCAAGGATCCGTCACGGAATCAAAGATTGCGGGACATTTCAAGAATGAAACCTAGTAGCTTGTTCTTGAGTCTTAAAGCTCACGAGTTCGACCGATTGAAAGAGGTCAAATGAAGACGAGGTCCCCGCCAAAACCTCGACTTCAAAATCGGATGCTTTCAAGGCAACCAAAGAAACAAAGGCCAATGAACCCATTGGAAATATATTAAGTCGGGGGTCATTCGCGTTGCTTACTGCCTTGAGAAGTCGATATACAACTTGGTAAGTATCGAAGATTTTATAAGGACTATCAACATAGCCGAGATTTTCCGAAAGAACCAGATCTCGATGATCGGAGGGATCCCAGAGATGAAAGGGAAAGAGAGTCGGAAAAAGAGATAACCAATCGATATAGAAGAAACTCGATTACTATCGAAGGGAAATCACCGATTCATATTTTATGAGTTCACCGAAGGAAAGGAACGGTGGATCCGGTGAGCAGCTTTAATCAAGAAGCGAATCACTATAACCATCGCCTGCACTAAGAGAAGGGAAGAAAAGAGGAACAAAAAGAGAGCAACCAGATAGAGACAGTAAGAGCCATGGTTGGGAAACAAAATCTAGGACTCGGATACTCCTCTGTAGAAAGACTTTTCAGGGCTGTTTTCCGATATTCTCGCCGACGATGATGAACTCCATGGCGAGGAGGACCAGTCCGAGGTAACCTCCAAACCCCTTCGATCGCTTTCTACACCGCTATCATTAAAGACACTTTGACCAAAATCTACTCGAGCAATTGCTTGACGATCTCTCCAATGCAAAGAGAAACTTATGCTATTGTGGAAGGATAAGTTGAGGACTGAAATAATCACTTGTCAAGAAAATGATCTCGCTCGAACTTAGATCGGTTGAAATCGCTATAGGAATTTAAAATTCTCGGTTAAAGCTTCGATCGAAAAAGCAGATCAAAGAACGAATGGAAATTAACAAACAAGTCGATGACTTCAAAATCTTGCAAGCAAAATTCGATGAGCTATTCCGAATGCATGAAAGTCCGAAATCCTCCGAGGATAATCATAAAGAAAATAGATGTTTTTTCAAAATCATCTCAAACCGTTAAAGACATAAACGCCTATTTTCGAAAGTAAAGATTGATAAGGAGGGACTTGGCTATGAGAAACCCTCCACATCCTCAAAAGCCCCGATCGATTCATCTCGAAAAGGTGTAATCGAAAATTTCAAAAAAGATACACCAAAAGCTAAACTTGTATCAAATAGGGTAAGAGACCGTTTGAGTAAAAAGTGCCAACCGTAAAAGGAAATGAAATGGACCCCAACCGGTAAAGCATCACCGAGGATCAACTAAAGAACCCGGTTAATCCGAAGAGACCTCAACTTGATCAACAATCGAAATCGAAAAAGACAACCTACAAAAGGGAAGTCTAATCTGAGACCCAAAGGTCACCGCCTAATAAGCATGCTTCGTAAAATCACGAAAACCATCTATCTTGAAAAGGATATGAATCTTTTGATGGTAGCGATCGTATCTACCCCTACAAATTTAAATTTAGGTCAAGAACCAACCACACCGGATAAAAAGAAGACAAACCGAAAAGTTAAATCATAAGTCTTCTAAGTCATCCAAGGTTCACACAAGTAATCATACAAATCGAAAAGATATGAGGATAAGTATGATTATGTTGATGTATGGGAGACAAATCAGGCCTTCGATCCGACGTGATCACAATAGAAGTGCTTTTGTATGGATCCCCAAATCCAAACCTAACCCTCGTGACCCAATCCGAAAAGGGTACCTAAAACCCGATCCGATTTTTCGCGGGTCCGCCAACAAAGGAGGTGTGCAAGCAACTATCCTGGTACATTGATAAGGATGCTCAAGGCACATGACCGAAGCAAACATCTCCTCGCCCTACATAGAAACGAAAAGGCCAGCGTGTACTCTTCTTTGGTGATGATAACTTTGGTTATACCAAAGGGTTCGAACCTTAGAGAATGATGATGTACAAGTAATCGAGTCTCGTATGTCGAAGGTCCAAGCACAACCTATTATCGGTTTCACAATTTTTTTGGACAACGGATTCGGTGTTGAGTTCTCGATCGATCAATGCACTATCAAGAATCGAGTCACTCAACAGACTTTGCTAATCGTTCAAGAAAAGGGACGATCTACACGGTGATTGGAACAGTTGTCCAAGAAATGCGTGCCTAATTGTTAAGAGTTCCAAAAGTAGCAGTTGGCTCGGCACAAAAAGAATGAGCCATCCGAACTTTAAAACTCTTAATAAGATAGCTAGGATGTCTCTAGTGGAAGGACTTCCTAATGAAGTGTTCTCAAAGGATCGGACATGTTCGCATGTCGGAAGGAAAAACAGTCAAAGCTTCATTCAAAGGAATTTACGACCAAAGATCCAAAGCAGATTTTAGCTGCTTCATATGGATCTGTTTGGACCAAGATTACACCGGTCGATCTCAAGGAACGCCAAATACACTCGTAATCGTGGATGACTATTCCAAGTTTACAGGTTATATTCTTACATAAGAAGAATGAGACGACAACCAAGATACCCGAAATGCTAAGAAGATTACAAAATGAGAAGGGTGTCGAGTAAAAATCGATCGAGATAAAGGCATGCAAATTTACGAACTCTTTTATTATTGATTTTTGCTCTAAGTTTGGTATCTGAGATGAAACTTCAAACCGCGAGGACGCCACAACAGAATGGAGTAAATGAATCTGAGAAAACAGAACTCTCAAAAGAAGTCGCCGAACAATGTTAAATTTGAACATGCGATACCAAACCGCTTTCAAGGAAAATCAACACCGCATGCCATACGCAGTAATGATGTCTCCCGACTAAGTGCTCACTACAAAACACCCTATGAATCAAGGGCGTTCGTGTTTCTTACTTCCATGTTTTTTGGTGCAAGTTTTCATACACAACAATGGGAAAAGTCGAAGACTTTTGAGGCCAAGTCCGATGAGGTATATTTCTAGGGTATTCCTCATCTAGCAAAAGCTTTTCTCTACAACAAACGAACCCTAGTTGTGGAAGAAACACCCCATGTAGCCTTTGATGAAGCATCTTACGATCAAGAGAAATCTCGAACAAAAGTACTCTACCGTAACTCGATATTCAAAATGGATCACTAACGATCAAGGAAAAGGATCGAAATCAGATCAATTTACATTCCAGATCTAGGTTTCACCGATCAATCGGATCCTAAGGTACGAACAATCTGTCGATGAAAAAGCCGATTCACCGAGATAAGAAGAATCGAACCATCCGGTTCGGGGGAACTTCTTCTCTCGAACAGACATCGCCATATGATGATTCCAACATCACCGAGACTTGTTCTTATCAAGTGGACCATAACCTGCACCACTCCCAATCACTAGTAATAAGATTTTATCGAAACGGACGATGTTCTCAAAACCGACGCCGTCGAGCGAAGGACACGGATAACCAAATCATCCAACCGATCCGATAATCGGAGACCCGTCGATAAAATTAAAAACTAGACATCGATTGGTGAAAGTGCCATGTATTCTTTCCGCTCATCATGAAGGAACCAACTACAATCGAGGAAGCATTACAAGACGCAAAAACCGGATTCTAGCCATGCGGGAGGAGCCGAAATAGTTCAAGAGAAATGAAGTTTGGGAACTAGTAGAACAGGTCATCAAGACGTAATTGGCACGAAATGGATCTTCAAGAACAAGAGAGATGAGAAAAATGTTATCACCGTAAATAAGGCAAGACTTGTTGCTAAGGGGTATTCACAATCGAAGGAATTGATTACGATGAGACCTTTGCGCACCCCGTCTTGAAGCCATTCGGTCAAGCTTTCGCTTATGCTTCCCACGAGAGGGTTCAAATTCACCAACGGGGTACTAGCGGAGGAAGTTTATGTCGAACAACCTCCGTGCTTTGAAAAGGGCAACCAAGTGTATCGTTTAAGAAAAAGCTCTTTATGGCTCAAACAGTTCATGCCCGGTATGATACACTCTCTCGATCGAAAATGGGTTCACTAAAGGAATGTTTCTTATTCGAGAATAGAAGATGGAGAAGATATTGCAAATTTACGTGGACGACATCATCTTCTGATCTCCTAACAAGAACCTATGTGAAAGATTCAAAGAACCGATGCAAGGAAATTCTGTCCATGATGGGTCGATGAATTACTTTCTAGGTCTCCAAGTTAAACAAAGTTCGGAAGGGATATTCATCCGCCAAGCAAGGTACACTAGGAATCTTTTTGGCTAAGTTTGGAGTTCAAAATAGTAAGGAAGCCAAAATTCCTATGATGAAGGATTCAAGATGGATCCGTATGAGGCCGGTCGAAAACAAATCGGAAGGAATATAGGGCTCTCATTGGATCTCTATTATACCGAAAAGACCTCACTTTTGGCAAGAGGGTGTATGTGCCGCATTTCAAGAAAATCCAATGATCACCACCTAGAAGCCCATTTCCTAAATTCTTAAGTATCTCAAGGGAACAATAAACCTTGGTTTATTCTACCCATCGATGATAATCTAGAGCTTAGTGGGTATTCTCGATTCGATTATGGAGGTTGCAAGATTGACAAAAAATCAACCTCGGAACATGTCGGGTTCTTAGGAAGAAAAGGTGGTTTTCAAAAGAAGCAAACATCTGTTGTATACATCAACAAGCCCAAGGTAATATATGGTCAGGATCTAATCGCCCAATGGCTCGGTCGGCGGTGGGATTACAACATTGTAGCTAAGAACGTTACCTATATTCTCGCGATGAAGAATAGTCTTTGTGCAATCACTCGAAATCCGGTTCTACATACAAGATGCAAGCATGTGGATGTCGACACCACTTCATAAGAGATCACGTTGAAAAGAAGAATATCGAAATGGAAAAGATTCATAACGATATACGTATATCGATATTCTAACCAAGCCACTAAATGAGATCGATTCGAGATTTATGCAATGAGCTAGGACTTCTAGATCTTGGAGAAATGTCACCTTGTTTGATGGAATGTTCTCCAAACTAGTGGTTAAGAGACTAACCAGATCGAGAGAAATCAGTTGAGTTTGGTATCTTAACTGATCTCAAAGAGATTGATAAGCAAAAATCGATCGACTTACCACGCTACGGATCCAAAGGAATTTCAAGGTTTATCGATTTAAGGAAAATGCTCAGGTTTAAAGGATTATCCGATTAAATCAATTTGGTTATAGTATTTCTTTGTGATTCGTTTTAAGTGATATTCAACAAGCAAGATTCGAGATTAAGAGCTAACAATCGATAAGAAAGGTGAATTTACACAACGATGAAATAAATGTAACTTTTCATTGATAAAAACCCGAAGGTGAGGTTACATTACGAGTTACAAGTACAAGAAGACCTTGAGGTCAAGACATAAATGTTAACCAAAATCCTACACCTAGAACCCTAAACCTAGTTAAGTTTAATGTTTTATGAAATCGACGCCTTTTTTTTCCCCACTTAAATTGAAAAGGTAATCCCATTGGACTCTCCAAGTGAAGTGAGAGCGATTTTATTCCTTTGTAATAAATGGAGCACGTGTGCCAAAGAGTTGGTCGTCTCTCATGGGCACATGTCGTTATTTTATACCGATTGTCCGATGGTTCCGTTTACATCATCCAGATAGACACACAAGGTTACGGTTAGGAGAAGTGTCTTCTCGGTTGCAACAAAGCAGATCCGCCCCCGGTGGTAGAGAAGCTTTTGGCAAAGAATCGTATGTGAAATCGAAGATGATGAAGAAAACAACAATAAGGGATGCAAAGGGTTGATTTGAGAAGGTGAAATCATATAAAAAAGGGTGTAAAAGTGTTTGGGAAGTCTCACCGAAACAAGGGTTCACCAAGATACATGATTCTTACAAAAGAAGATAAGTATGGTGAATGGGTGATGTTGTGTAAAACATTGGTCCAATTTATAGAGACCAAGCAAGGATGCAAATGCAATTTTCATTTCAAGAAGCCTATCCGAAAATTGCATCAAAAGGACGACGATGTAAAATCACGCCGATCGATTGACATATCGAGATTTAAATAGAAGCTACTTCTCTAGACTAAGTTTTGGTGTAACACTTATCCCAAGAATTGGCTTAATCTGAAAAAGAATCGATGAGGTCAACCAAAATCGATTACTTACGAGCATGATCGGATGAGAGATCTCTTGAGCTTGAAACTCCAACAAATCGATTATCACTCTATCTAAAATATCGGTTGAAGGGGGAACTTCAACCCGATCAAGGAGGATCAAAAAGGAAATTCAAGGAAAGATTAATTAAGCTCAAGTTTCAACAAATCGATGAATTGCCGATCAAGGTTGAAAGGATCGGTTAAAATTTCTTAAGGCTTAGGCAGAATGATTAAGATCAACAAGTGGAATCAACATTGACAAGTAATATTGATGATTACAACATCGATCAACCGATCTCTCTCTTTTCTTTGTTCTTTACTTATTTATCGGATCGTATCGATATTATTTGCCTTCTTTACTACCCACTATCCTTGGGGTGTACTCTGCAAATCATTTAATGCGACGGGGGGTACATGTATTAACTGCTACTTGATCGTGCTTTTAAATCCAAAAGTTTTGTGTATCGTGCATTTTCCTCGACCTACGATCAAAAACCGCTTAAATCTGAGCGTACAATCTTTTCAAAACGATTGATCTTCAAAATCTTGTCTTATTGTACCCTCCGCCTCATATAAGATTCATCAAACCTTACGAGTTTTTCACTTCACAAACTTGCATTACTCTCAATTTGAAAAACTTCAAATTTTCTCTACGTTTCAAAACGATTTCTTAGAGTTCAAAATCTTCTCTCAAAATTTGTATCCGTAATATTTTCTTTTTAAACTTAATGATGAATCTTTCTTTCCGTTAAAAACATTGTTTTCAAAAGTTGTTTTTCTAATTTATGCTTCATTGCCTTTTGTTTTCCAGCGGTATGATATTGATATTGATTATGCACAAATTTAATGAGTCTATCTCACCTGTAGATGGCCACTCATGGACTAGGAAAGATCATGTGCAACTATCGAACGGGCAACGAAGATCTTTGAGGACAAGTTCGTTTCGATTTGGAACCATTTGAGGATTCCGAATCCATGGAGGTGGGAACAAATTGAAATTTTTTGGATCGAAACATATTGCTATTGTATTGAAGTGATGCCAAATTTGATGGGATCAAAAAAACCGAGATTTAACCGATGTCGTTCGATCGACAAATGCATCACTCCTCCCAAAAGCTCCGCATGAAAAGAAATCGAGAGGAGCTTTAAGAGAGGCGGGACAAACATCGTAAAGCCGATTCATCGAGCCAATGCTCAAAAGAAAGTGTGTTGTTTGACATTCCGAACGATCATGGGAATCTCATTTAGCCCGGATGAATTTGATGGCTAATTGATGGGGGACCCATCAATTTGTCCCCGAAAGCCATCTTGCTCAAGAACACGAAAAAAATTTGTCAATGAATCCAGGCAGTCTTTTCAAGTGATCTCAACAAGGTTGCGAATCTTTGAAGGACAAATCGCAAGGCCAAATGGAATCGAATGGATCAAGTCCTACAATGCCTTCCTCTCATCAACCCACAATATATGGGCCACCGCGACGATGACAAAGATCCAACAAAATCAAGAAAGGTTTCATCCATGGAATTTGAAAGAAAGGATTTACCATGACTCTAGCATCTTGAAAAAAAAAGCGCGAAGCGATGCCAAAGAAAGAAAGACATTCAACTCCTTCTGGTAAAGATTTCCTTCTCCTCAACCTCAAGAAGCCTTGTCTCCCGCTATCTTCAACCAGGGCCCTCTGGCCAGAATCCACTGATTGACTCAAGCACAACCCGGGCTTCCAAGATCGGGAAGATAATTCAAAATCTCAAAGAAAAATGGTCGACTAAGAATTGAACGAGATTGATGAGATGTATCCACAACCGGTCGCCCATCCCATTTTCGGAGAAAAGTCATGGAGATCCTCACCGAGAGATCTCAGATTAAAAAAACTCGATCTTATCTTACTTGTTGAATGGATGGGTGGGTGCGGATGAGTTCGCAGATTTTGACTTCATGAGAAGTATGTGGGATCACCAAATTTGCTCATATCGATAAACTGTGAAAGCTCCCACAGGGAAGTTGGAATTGCGGATTAAATGGAGAATGGATGAAAGTGGAACCGGTGTTTTGTTCACGACCAACCACCGGAGGCACAAACAATGATCAAGTGATGGATCCAATTCCTACATCTCAAATCACCACGATCAACTTCAGAGATCATCTTCTCTCAAAGATCTCCCGAAAAGAAGAGATTGAGGAGTTTAACCGATCGAGAGACAAATCGGTCTCAAACAAATCGAAGCAATCGGATCGATTCTCCCAATCCATGACCACCATGTTCACCGAGCTTACAAAATCGATTGATGATGTCAAAACAGGTGGATCAAAATCAATCTTCTTTTTCGACGCATCGAGAAAAGGCTCGAGTTATCGTAAGAGAAATTTGACAAAATGATTTGGACACTCTTCGCTAAATGGAAACCGCCAAGAAAGAGCCGACATAACAAATCGGCTCTAACAAAACTTGTTTATCTGCTAATGATCTAAATCGAGCATTGTCAAAACTTTGGGTCTCTCGACTTCCCACTCAATTTTTTGATCAAACCAAAAGGGGAAGGATCTTCAATCGACACATCGGAAGATAAGGCCCATGGACAAAGCTCAATTGCAAGAAAGGTTGCCGCGGTGCTTGGGACATCAAAATCTGGACCAGCGGACAAAGTCACCAAATACGCCTAGTCGATCTGGTGATAAGGAGCTAGTCAAGATTGTCCAAAGAGCGGATGATGAAGAAGAAAAGAAGGATAGAAAAAACGGGCACAAGCGTAAGGGTTGAAATCAAGTTCAAATCAAGGGCTAAGAAAGGATTATTTGGAAAAATCGCACGTAACCTCGTTACCAAGAAGAGTCCATTTCATCATACCAAAAAACTACCGCACACGCTAAGAGGTTTGAGGAATGGAATAAGATCAAGTGAATGGCTTCTAGATGCCTTTGTCCTTGATCTTGTTCCAAAAGAAGAATCACCCGATGATGAGTTCCTCAACTGTTCTGAAATAAATTTCGGACTTTCAAAGTATCCGGAAAATGAGGCCAAGCTTATAAATGTAAAGATATCTGCCAAGAGTATGATCTCGTTAGTATACTCGAAGAAAGCAGATGGCTCATTTGACAGACCGGCATTTGAGAGATTCTACTTTGACATCTTGAGCAAATCGCATATAACATCAAGTGCGCACAACCGATGTCAAATGGAAACTCTATCAGTTTTTCAACGTTCCACAAGACCAAAGAGAAAATGCGGAAGGATACAAGCCCAAGGAGTGAAGAATCGAAAACGTCTAGGGATCACCGGATGTAACATGTAATCATCATATCTAATGAAAAGTTTATTTTTCGATCCCAAGACAAAATCTCTTTTGTCTTCGATTATTTGCTCTTTAATCGTTTCTATACTTATCAACTCTGTTTGGTTTCTCGGTGTTTTGGTTTCATCAAAAGGGAAATTGTTGGGAAATTTATAGTTTTGATGAAAGTTCCAAAAACACATGTAATAGACCAAACAATTAGGTAGATGATGTTTACATTATTGCGATAGGAGACCCGATTGATAATGATTGTATAGAAAAAACCGATGTAATAGATAGGTCACATATTGAGGGGAACTCAATATGTATAGGTCGATCTGAAGAATCGGAAAAGAAAGTCTATCCCATTTTTTGGAATCTTTAAAGCGAACCAAAGATCGGATCGATCCGATCTTGTCGCTAGATAACTCAGTAGTCATGAAGCTCAAACTTAGAATACTCGAAGATCGGATGACTTCGAAGATCGGACGGAAGACCTACATCGCTGAGTCACCTTGAAGCTAAGTCAGGGGGTAGATCGATGGATTCAGATGATCGGATCGAATAAGATGAAAAACCGATGTTTCATCTTATCATACGGCGATCTAAACATCGAAGAAGACCAACCTTTTGGAGGAACAACATGGTCCAATTGCGATGAACAGAGCCGATCACATGATTCGATGTTGCTTTCTCAAACGGCTATAAAATACACATTCACGCTTTCGGCCATGCCGTTCTCGAAGCTCACATCAAGCTGCAACTCTATTTTTGCTCTCCAACGGCTCTTTGATCTCAAGGTCTATAAATATGGGATCACAAGGTGAGAAGGACGGAAATGCTTGGACAAACAACATAATCAAGAAGCTCAAACTATAGTCGATTTCGAATTTTTGCTTATTTTATATTGTGTTCATCCCATAAGTTCTTAGCAAGAAATCTTTTCATCTAGCTTTTAGTTGGTTGTATGCAAGAAAAGATTTCATAGTTGGAACCTCAACAATCTTACCCAAACCCCAAGTTAGGATAAGTTGTTTAGCAAGATTTCGATCTAGGGTTTCTAGTATCTCGATTTACCGGATCGGTTGAGTGAGAACTCTTAAAACATCTGTTGGTGTCTTGTGTTGGACTAACACACTAAACTAAGTCCAAACGGTTAAGTCGGTTAAGTTGGTGCCCCCTTTGAAAGGATAGGGATTCTTGTGTGCCTTTATCGCTTTGATTAATCGCTCTCACATCGCAAATCTTAAAAGCGCATACATTCTAAGTTAAGATCGAATGACACAAGCTTACGATCCGACGGACCGAGCATTTACATCATCCGATTAAAAAGATAAAACTTGGAATCTGTTTATACAAACCGGTTTTTCACACGGGTAAAACTTAAGCTTCCGTTCGGTTAATCGATGATTTAATGAAAGTTGGTTATCGAATTTCAAGCTCTGATCAGCTATCTCGTTCTCACACGATCTGCACGAAAAAGTTTTTCGAATTCACCCTCCCCTCTAGACTTACGCCCTCACTTAACCCTTAAGGACCCTACACCCGATGTTCTTGAATGAAGTTGAGCGAATTTAAGCTATCCGAAAAGGAAAACCTAGCTTCAATTTGATTTTTACCGCTTTTATATGTTCGTGTGTTCGTTTGATTTTGTTTTGTATAGTGTTGTTTTGTGTAGGTGATGGGGTCGTGTGTTCGAGGCTTGGTGGATTATCGAGCTTTAGAGGAAGATGTGTACTCGAAGGGCACTTTAGGTACAAACACTTTCCTCAAACTTAGATTTGCTTTGCAAAGTCTAAGTTTGGGGGGTGTGCATTTTCTTATGCACTTTTATTGCACCGGCACACCCCCGTTTTGAGATTTTGGTGATGTTCACCTTGTGGCATGTTTTTGAGCTTAATGGCGAAAATACTTGTATATGAATTTTGTCGATTTGGGCTCTTGTTTGTTGGTATACTTGCTAGTTGGAGATGAATGTAGATGAGCTTATTTGTTGAAATGTGGTTAGCTTAGAGCTTAATGGTCATGGTGCTTGGTGCATATTCTTTGTTTCACTATTTTTCCAAACTTTTAATTGCATAGCAATAAAAAGTTTGGGGGGGTGTTCGTTTTCACAAATTCACTTGCACCAATGCACTTATGCTTTATGTTGTTGCTGGTGTCAATTTATGCTTAAAAGTTGAGCAAATTTGTTCCAATTTTATCAATTGGGAAAGAAATGCAATGGTATGTGTGGAGCTATAAGTGGGATGAGTTGATGGAAACAAAATGACATTCAAATGAGGGATGGCTAAGGAGAGGATTGAGGTGCATAAGGAAGAGACCCCGACTCTCTCGATCGAACTAGCGACCTGGCTTGAATCGAGGGGTCAAAAGGTTAGTTTTTTCTAATTTTTTTGCAAAAAAACCCCTGCTCGAGTCGAGCAAGGGTGCTCGACCAAAATTTGGTCGAGCAGTGCAGGAAAGTCGAACTTTTGAGTTGCCCGACCTAATTTTGGTCGAGCAACTCTGCTCGAGTCAAGCTGCCCTGAAATTTTTGAAATGTACGAGGGGCAGCCTCTGCTCGACTCGAGCAGCCCTGCTCGAGTCAAGCACCGCCCAAAGTCAGTTTTTACAAAACCCTCTTTTCTTTCTTTCTCTCCCATTTTTCCTTCTCTCCAACTCGATCCAAACCCTAAAAACACCCAAAACACCCAAAAATCTCCTTTTCTTCTCTAATTTCTTCCATAAAGTTCATCCTTCCACCCAAATATTCCACAAATTCTCTCTTTTACTCACCTTTGGAGCCAATTTGAGCCAAGATTGGAGGGTTTTCCATTTCTACAAGTCAAGAAGCAATTTTTCTCACTTTCACCCATTAAAAGTAAGCTTTGCTCTTCTATTTAGTGTTATTCATGTTTATATTGTAGTCTTGAGCTTATTGTATGATTATGTGCTTCCATTGTGTTGTTTGAAATTGGATTTTCTTTGAGACATTTTGTCAAACACTTGAAGTGCATGACATATAGGCTAATTTTGGAAGAGTTTGGCATGCTTTGGTTGATTTTTGTGGAGATATGGTCTATAAATGTTGGTTATTTGAGTTAATTGTTGACTTTATGCCTAGAAACTCTCATGTGCTTGATTAAATGGTTGAAATTGTGGATGATGAGTCTTTCTAGTAGTATGTTGGTGGACCTCCTTGTTGGGAATGTGTTAAGTGTGAGTTGGGAGATGAATTGTCAACAACTTGTTTGATAAAATTGTTGGATTTGGTTGATGGAATGTATTGATGGAAATTTTGCTTGGGAAATTGGATGAAATGATCATATGTTTGTGCATGTGCTTATTTGACTATGTGAATTTTATCCTAACCCTTGAGCAATTGAAATAAAGGAAATGACAGATAGAATTCGCTGAGGCCGCGGTCAGGGACCAAACCAAGAGCCACAAGTGACTGGCGAGGAATTGATGGGTATTGAGGAGAGATTGGAGGCGAATGAGCTCATGCCGAGGCACTATAATGTTGACTTAGGAGACCGATGGAGGGGAATGGCACGAAATGTGGCTAAAGTTTGCGGGGAAGATTGAGGGCACCCGGGTTCCCGATATAGAATGCATGACTGCGATGGGAATCTTGGATGATATTCAGACCCTCTTCCAAAGGGTTGGAATGCGGGACTTCATTGATAGAATCGCGGTCAAACAACAACTTGCTATGAATGAGGGGGTCACAATGGAGTTTATGAGTAGCATTGTTGTTCACAAGCAAGGGGATAGACCGATCATGATGGAGTTCACAGTAAATGGAAATCCCTATAGCTTGTACGCATCGGAGGTGAACTGGATAATTGGATGCCCGGTGGACCAAAGTGGGGGGTTGTTCATGAAGAGGGAAGACTTCGACCCCGTAGAGTTTTGGAAGGTCATATGCAAAGGGCCATTTGGATTCCCGCCCCCATACCAATCGAGAAGCGCAAAGGCAAAGATGATACAGAATCCCACTCTTCGGTACATGGAGAAGATTCTAGCCAACACTATATTTGCTAGAATCGAGAGTGGCTCAGTTCTGAATGATGAGCTATATTGCTTGTGGTGCCTCCTAAACCAACACCAGTTTGATGTCGGGTCCTACTTGATGCTCCAAATTGATCGCATGGTGAAAAAGGTGGTCTCTCAAGTAAAGATTGGGTTGTTTGTGACCATGATCGCCAAGCATTTTGAATATGACCTCGATGATGGAGAGCTTGAGTGCAAGAGGCTAGACTTGAGAAACATGGAGAATACACAAGTGGTGAGTCGCCTCTAAGGTCGGTTATGCTTTAGGCAAAGAGACGATAGCTATTTTCCATTGCCTAACCCTCGACTCACGAGCATCTTGGGGAACCGACACAACATCAACTTGTTGGGCTCGAGACATCGCGATGCCGCCACCAACCTATATGAAAACCTCAGAAACCATGTGCCCAACCTCCAAAACCCGAATGCACCCAATCAAGAGGAAGGAGAAGAAGGTGGTGAAGAAGTCCCCATGGGAGGAAATGAAGAAGAACAAATGGAGGAAGAACCTCACCACATGGGACTCGGACAAATGGAGGACCAACCGGAGGGAGTTGGAGGATGGAGATTGAGAAGAGGAGATTGGGAGGGACTAAACCATGATGTGGCCGATCTTAGAGGCGGGATGAACACGATGATTCTAAACATGGCAAGAATGGAAGAGGCAATGCGGGCACAACAAGAGAGCATAGATCAAATGAACTATTGGATGAGAGCGCTCTATGTGGATCAATTTCCCGACGCAAATCCCGATCAACAACCTCCTCCCCGAAATCGCCGTCGAAATGAACCTTAAAAGGGAAGTGTGCCACAAGTGTCCTATATTCTCTTTCAACTCTCATCTTCCTCTCTTTACTCTCTTTATGGATTGTGGATTTTGGGTTGTAATTATTTGAATTGTGAAATTTGTGTGGATTTGTCTCATTTCCCTTTGGATGGATTTGTTATTTGTATATTGAATTGATGATGTGTGGTGTTTGATTGATTTGGATTGTTTGTGATTGAATTTTGGTACTTGTTTGAGTTTTTTATGGATGATGATGCTTCCCTTGAATTGTTGATATATTGTCATGAAAATGATTCATTCATGTGATTGTTGAACTTCGTTGAGTGCAATTTGTAAGAGGTGTTCGTTCATTGTTACCAAGCTTGTGAGCTTTTGAGCCTAATTGAAGTGATCTTGTGATATGATTGCATTTTTGTTCTTTGAGTGTGTCGTCTACACTTGTGAGTGCTAGAACTTGCCTTTGAACTTGTTTGAAACTTGACTTAGGAGGAATCATCTAAGAGGATAAGAGGCATTTTGTTGTTCTATGAAGTCACTTGGCCAAATATGATCCCTACCAAAAGACAAAAATTTCCCTAGTTAGCCCGTTTGAGCCATGTAATCCTTTTTCTTGACAAGGTACATCATGTAACCAAAGTGCCCATTGTTCGTAAACCCATTTGATCCTTGGTCAACTTGGGGAGCTTAAGTGAGGTATCTAAGGAGCAATGATTTTGAATTAAAGTAAGAAAAGGATGTACACTCTCTAAATTGGGAGGAATGATTGAAAAAAGGGGGGAAATAGGTAAAAAGAAAAGTGGCCTAGTGGGGAAGGATGGAATATGAAATGAAAAATATTGAGAAATGAAAAAAAAATTTAAGAAAAAAGAGAGTTCGTTCCAAGGGTATCAACTAAAATAAAATAAAATAAAAAAACCCTTGGAAAATAAAAGTGTGAGGTTGCAAATATGGAGGATAAGTGTTGGGTGTGGGTAAGAGTTCATTGAGAGACTCTTAGGAAAACATGAAGTTGAAGTTGAAAGTGTGGAACAATTGTGAATCTTTAGTACCAACTCTTGAGCTCCACAAGTTGAATGAAGTCACTTATCCCATACTAACCCTACCCGTCCAAAGAGCCCGACATTACAACCTTGCAAAGAGCTCTTTGATTAGATGATGATGCCTAAGTAGATGGTAGAGAATTGAGTTTAAGGGCAAGCTTATGGTCGTTCATTTGTGTAGATTGACGATGGAGAGATGCATGACCCTATACACTTGAGGGATGAGAGATACACTACCCGTGAGAATGATGAATGAGTGCATTTGACCGAGTTGCATTCTAATCACGTTTGACTTGAAGTGGTGAAGAGTTTGATTGGCAATGTGGTGCTTTGAGAGGAAAGTTGATTTGTCTTGTCTTGAACTTGAACTTGGATCACTATTTGTCTCAAGCAATCACCCCTCTTGGTTTCTTTTCTTTGCTTGGGGACAAGCAAATCTTTAAGTTTGGGGGGTTTGATTAGTGGTGATTTTGCTTGAGTTTTGTGCCATTTCCTAGCTTGGAGTGATGATTTTGCATGATTTTAGCTATCATATTGTTAGAATTGTTAAGAAAGTTCATCTAATGCTTTGGTGCTGCAATTGTGCAGGAATCGAGTCAAAAATGAAGGTTTTATGAAGTAAAAGGGAGAAAGCAGTTGCTCGAGTCATGCAACACTGCTCGAGTCATGCAATACCTAAATAGGGCTTGTTGAAACACGATTTTGAAGAAAACTCATACTGGGACTTGCTCGAGTCGAGCAACAGTGCTCGACCTTCTATTGGTCGAGCAAGAGAGCTAAAATCTGAAGTTTTGAGTTGCTCAACCCAATTCTGGTCGAGCAACATTGCTCGAGTCGAGCAACACTTGCTCGAGTCGTGCATCTTTGCTCGAGTCGTGCATCTTTGCTCGAGTCGAGCAAGCCAAAATATCTGAGGTCCCCATTCCTGACCTAGGGACACGTGCCAGAGGAAGAAAAAGCATATAAAAAGGCCCAACTTCGTTTTTTCATGATTCAACAACAATAGGGAGGAAGGGGATGATAGCAAGTGATACTGTTTAGAGATGCAACTAATACTTTTTCCTGTTTTTCAATTTTGCTTCCATAGATAGAATAGATCACCATAGAATAACATAGATATAGTTTCTTTTTCAGTTTTGAGCAAGAATTCAAGGAGTATTGATGGTTTTGTATGGTTTGGTGCTTGAACTTCAATAGTAAGGTGTCTCTTTCTTTCTTTTGTTTATTTGTTGCTTATTTTGATATGGGTTCTTCGGTTTCTTGTTGTTTAGCCATGGGATTTTCCTTGTGCACCATGGGCTAAGGTTATTAGTGTTTGGGTGTTTGGAATTGTGGTGATGATTGTTTAATTGCTTGATTATGGATGTTTATCTCTATTGATGGTTATCCTTTAGATTAGGGGAATTTTCTTGTTCTATTTTGGTGGTTTTGCTATGAGCTTGTGTGTTTGTGCTAGTTTACTTCAACGTGAGTTGGGTAGACGGGTTTAGGCATATGGGTATTGGTTTAATTCACCCGGATTGGAGTCGATTAAGTCCTATCACAACGAGAGTTGGGTAGATACTTTAGAACCCCCCTAATCTACATTATCTTCTTGAGTTAAAACCTTGAGTGGGTAGTGAAGAGCACATAGGAGCATCAACCTTAGTCTACAAGTGGGAACACACGGTGACGGAGTAGTTAGCTAATTAAAGACCATATCCGTGCAATTACCCGGGCTAGCAAAGGGAGATTCACCTCTCGATCTTAGGAATTAAAATGGTATCGTACCCTAGGCTTACCAAGTACGGGAATGGTATATGTTTAGTGATCGCCTTATGGAGTAACCGAAAGTAGAGGGAAACACTATAATTGATCTTTTGACAATCGTCTCACAAGGAAAAACACCCGAGCACATCTTCTCTCGCTAGTGAACAAAACTCATTTGCTATTTTATTTCTTCCTCTTAGCTTGTTCGTCTTTAGTTTGATCTTTGGTTCATTAGTTGATTATTACTTGTCTTAAGTTCCCAAATCATGTCACACTATAATCATGCGACAACACATAGCAATTGGGCTATATTCCACATCTAGTCTCGTGGATTGATATTAAATCGGGCACTTCAACGATCCTCTTATACTTGAGAGGTAAGTGTGAGAAATCACGTGTCAACACACATCTTTTATGACAGAGAAAAACGTATATTGCTGGAAAAGGATACCATTTGGATTAAAGAACGCAGGGGCGACCTACCAACGTTTGGTAAATAGAATGTTTGCCGATGAGATAGGGAAGACCATGGAAGTGTACATCGACGACATTGTGGTAAAAAGAGAAAAGAAAGAAGACCATCTGGGCCACCTCGCCCGGACCTTTGACATCTTGAGAAAATACAACATGCGTCTGAATCCAAGAAGTGCAGTTTCAGAGTTAGTTCAGGAAAATTTCTGAGCCATATCATCAGTCAGCGAGGTATCAAAGCTAAACCCACGAAGATCAAAGCCATCATGGACATGAAACCACCTCGTAACATAAAAGAAGTCCAAAAGTTAACCGGTAGTCTCGCAGCTCTTAACAGATTCGTATCCAGAATGAGGGATAAGTGCAAGCCTTTCTTTGAAGCCATGAAAAAAGGAAAATTCTCATGGATTTGAAGCTCAAAGTGTATCTTTTCAATCCTCAAATCTTGGCGAAACCTATTTCAGGCGAGAAGCTCTTCTTGTATCTAGCAGCCTCGGAGTCCGCTCTTAGTGCAGTACTGGTCCGAGCAGAAGGTCAGTACCATCTACCAATATACTTCATCATTCAAACCTTGAACGAGGCCGAACTCAAGTATCCACCCCTCAAGAAGCTCGTTTATGCCCTAGTCATGAGTGTCCGAAAGTTATAACAGTATTTCTTCGACCACCAAATAGAAGTCTTAACTACCATGCCGCTGAGACAAGTTTTGCACCGACCTGACACAGCCGGACGATTGTTGAAGGGGTCCATCGAATTAGGTCAGTTCGAAATCACTTTCGCTCCCCGAACTGCGATCAAAGCTCAGGTCCTCGCCGATTTTCTCACTGAGCTCACCTTTCTAGGAAAGACTACAGAGGCTGTCGATGTTCCTTGGACGTTGCACGTCGATGGCTCCTTGACGAGCACCCGAGAAGGTGCTGGTGTGGTCCTAATCAGTCCCGAGCAACAATCCTTTACAACTGCTGTAAGTTTTGATTTTCACGCCACCAACAATGAAGCAGAGTATGAGGTCTTGATAAACGGCCTGGAAATGGCAATGGCCATTGGGGTACGAAAGTTGAAAGTTTACATTGATTCTCAGTTGGTCGTATGCCAGATGTCAGGAGAGTACTAAGCACGGGGCGAGCAGATGATACCAGCAGATAGCGAAGAGCCTCGTCGAAAAGTTCGAAGAAGTGCAAATAGAGCTGATACCTCGAGCAGAAAATACACAGGCAGATGCTCTAGCTCACTTGGCCACATCGGAAGGGGTCGCGGACATGGATAACATAGCAGTTACCAAACTCAACACCCCCTCGACAAGTCGCATCGTCATCGACGTGAAGGAGATCGTTTGGTCAAATCAGGCAAGTCCATCAAACACCCAAGTAGATGTTTTTTAGATCACAACCCCAGGAGATAATTGGATGACCGACATCAAAGAGTACATCGGGATAGGGATACTACCGGAAGACAAGGTCGCAGCTCGCCGATTACAACTAAGAGCAGCAAGGTACACCATAATCAACGAACAACTTTACAAGCGAAGTTTCTCATTGCCACTATTGAAATGCATCACCCAGGAAGAAGGTCAGATAATTCTAAAAGAAATCCACGAAGGAAATTTTTGCGGAAATCATACCGCAGGTCAATCCCTCGTCTACAAGACAATCAGACAAGGCTATTATTGGCTAACCTTAAGGAAAGATGTGATCGCGTACGCAAAGAAGTGCCAACAATGCCAATTTTTCGCCCCAACAATTAAGCATGCTCCGGAAGAGCTCACCTCGATCTACAGCCCATGGTCGTTTGTGACATGGGGAATCGACCTGATTGGTCCATTCCCAAAGGCCCCAGGTATCTCGAAATTTGTCGTGGTCGTAGTAGACTACTTCGCTAAGTGGGCAGAAGCAGAGCCACTAGCAACCATCACTCAAGAGAAGATCATTTGATTTATCTAGAAAAACATCATTTGTCATTTCGGCCTCCCGCAAGCGATTATCACAGACAATGGAAAATAGTTCGACGGTTTTGAGATTGACATTTTTTCACGAAATGGAAAATCGCGAAGTTGTTTTCTACCCCCTACCACCCTCAATCCAATGGACAAGTTGAAGTCGTGAATAAGATAATCAAATATACTCTAAAGACCCAACTCATCGAATCAAAGGGACTATGGGATTTCAAACTTCCTAACATCTTGTGGTCATACCGAACCACATTTTGAAATTCAATAGGCGAAACACCTTTTAGTTCTAGCATTTGGGACCGAGGTCATCATCAGAAGCCATCGAACATCGCAGGCTAACACGGACGACAACAATCATGCCATATCCCTCAGCCTCGATCTCCTTGAAGAAAGAAAACTGGAAGCCAACTTATAAAATGCAAGTTACAAACAGAAATCGGAGAAATACTACAACTCAAAAGTAAAAATCCGAAGATTCAAATTTGGCGACCTCATTTTAAGAAAGATCCTTGGAGTCCAGAAAGGAGTTTTTGACCCGACCTGGGAAGGTCCAATGAAAATCTCGAAATGCCTACCAAATGGGGCTTACAAGCTCGAAAACATGGAGGACATTCCCGCGATGTACCCATGGAATGCGACCTACCTGAAAAAGTTCTACCAGTAACTATCTATTTTCAATCATGCATCATGTTTTTTCTAATGCATTGTCAGAGTTAGAAATAAAATCAAGTTGGTTATAATTCTCTACAAGTTAAAATTTATCGCAATTTTTCACAACTTTTCACATTCACGAACTTGGGGGACTGGTCCCCGACCTCTCACGAGTTCGGTCAAAAATAGGTTTGCAAATGAAAAAAGATAGGTCAAACATTTAGAATTTTTTTTCTAAAGACTAGGGACAATGGGATAGAGAGGTGACCTCCCATGGGAGTCACCCCAACAAAAATTATTTGTCCAATGTCTTTAGAAAGGAAATCAGGTCGTATACCATCTATAAGACGACCTCGGTCGCATGCCCTATCTAAGTCGACAAAGCCAAAAACTTCAAAGGCAATCAGGTCGCATACCATCTATAAGACGACCTCGGCCGCATGCCCTATCTAAGTTGACAAAGCCAAAAACTTCAAAGGCAATCAGGTCGCATACCTTCTATAAGACAACCTCGGTCGCATGCCTTACATAAGTCGACAAAGCCAAAAATTTCAAAGGCAATCAGGTCACATACCATCTATAAGATGACCTCGGTCGCATGTCTTATCAAAGTCAACAATCAGATCGTAATAGTTACTAGATAACAGGCCATTCACCATGTTTTATTACCCAGATTTTCAAGTATACAAGCTCGCCGACCGTCAGTAAACAAGCGTTCAAAGGAGAAGTGAGAAATACAGAGAAAAACGACATCGAGTTAACAGAAAACAAAAGTTCATTGATAAAAGCCCTGTTGTAGGGGGAAATAACTCGGTTTAATGGAGGCTTGGGATTGGACAATCTCGTATTTAGCTTGTTATCCGACTTCATCCAGCTGGAGCAGGACGGGAGGCGACTTTGAAGTCTCGGAAGGTCGCTAGCGGCTTGACATGGCAAAAAAGTCGCTGAGCGACTTGAAAGAATCGGACATCGCGGTCGAAGAAGTCATAACTTCAGTTAGAGATAAATATGGACAAGATTCGGGCAATTACGATGAGGCGGATTTCTCAGGATATAACCAGGGAAAGCATATCTACAAGCGCGACTTGAGGAGCAATGAAGGAAACCCTAGTTGGTCCACGAGGGAAAAGCCCACGAAGATCGTAGTCCTAGTTCTGTGTCTATAAATATCACTTGTAATGTACATTGTAAAGGGTCGAACTCTTAGTATCCTAGGCAGAAATAGTACAGAAAATATCCTGGCTTGGTGCCCCCAGACGTAGTCTATTTCAAAGACAAATTGGGTAATCAAATCGTGTATCATATTTATTGCTTTCGCCATTATCTTGATCGAAACTTAACAAATTCACTTGTTTGTTCGCCGGTGATCAAGCCGGGTACAACAATTGGCATCGTCTGTGGGAACTACAATTCCTACGAAATCACTTTGTTCGAAGGAAAAACCATCTCATCTCTGATCAATACCAATGGCAAGCAATCAAGCCAATCTGAACGGGCAAGATCTGGACGCCCGCGATGGGCGCGAGGCCTCTATGAGCTCTCAACGCTCTGGCTCCCATCGCGCTCGCCAGCAAGACCCGTTGATTACCCCTGACTGGTGGAACCTGGTGCAGACGCCCGAGGACACAAAGGCCGTGATGGCCATCCTCAACAAGAAATGTCTCGCGTTTGACGAGGAGAACGTGCAGCCTCCACCTAAGAAGGCCACCAAGGAGGTCGGACACTAAAAAAAACAGGCTGCTCAAGCCCGAAAGGGGCATTCGGTGGGCCAACTGGCCTACGATCTGGCCAGACACGCCCTGGTCCACAATCGCCAGCTCCTCCGGAGGCCGGCAGGGTCGAACAATGTGTTCGACCTACTTGGCGACCTCGTGGGTCAGCAAGCCCCGAGGAACGTGGAAGACGAGGCACAATCTGAGCCTCATCATGCTAAGCAGGTGGAGCGCGACCTCGCCCTCGCACTGAACCTCCACCACAACAACTTACCGAGGGGGTCGGCCGTGCATTGCGGTAACCCCCCGGTGGCAAAGGCGACCACTGACGGCCACGAAGCTCAGGTCGCAGCGCTGACCCACACGGTCAAGCAACTGATGGAGCGCATGGAGAGTCGAAATGGGCCAGTGGGGACAGACCCTTTCCTCGTCGTCCCGGACTCCCCACTCGGAACTTTGGTCACCATGGCGGCTACCCAGAGGAAGATTAATGTCGTGACCTTGGATCGATGCGGTGGCAGCACGAACCCAAGGGTCCATATAGTGAAGTACAACTCGTACATGGCCTCTATGGGCGCCACTGATGCGACCAAATGTCGGTTGTTCTCTCTAACCCTGAGCGACCAGGCTCACCAATGGTTCACCTCTCTGCCGCCCCTGTCAGTGGACACTTTCGAGCAGCTCGCTCGCCTATTCTTAATGCACTTTACTGCCCTGGCACCCTAACCTGCGACCAGGCAGCGCCTGATGAACACCCAGCAGGGGGATACTGAATCTGATCGGTCTTACATTGAGAGGATCAACAAGCTGATTTTGGAAGGAGATCCCATTGGGGATGAAGCAAAATTGCTGGGGGCTGTCTCCAGCCTGAGGAAGGGGACCAAACTCTGGCGGCGCATGACGGCAGAGTACCCGACTAGCTATGCCGACTTTTGAAGGACGGCTAGCGACTTGATACACACGGCGGAGCTCTTGGAATCCCGACTATCTGAGACTAAGGAGGTCACGGAGCCCAAGAAAAGTTCCAAAAAACCTTCTTCGCAGTACAAGCCGCCCGGAAGCTTCAAGCCTTTTGAGGAAAGCATTCCGGTGAAATTGATGGACGCTCTGGGCATGACCCCCGGAAACATTTTCACCCAGATTCGGGAACGGGAATTGCTCCTCCCGCCTCGCCCAGTGAAGAACAAGGGCAGGCAGAACCCCAACAAGTATTGCCACTTTCACAAGCAAACCGGGCACTATACCAGTGAGTGTAAGGATCTGCTGCCTCAGCTCTGGAGATTGTATGAGGATGGCCTACTTGACGAGTTCGTCAAGCGACCTCAGAAGAACGGCGACCAGGCTCCGAGAGGCCGCCAACAAGAAGGACGTCCCCATAGGAACGACAACCAGGGGGCGAGGCAGGGAGAGCGACCTGTCTCGCCCATGCCAGAGAATGTGGGGGATCGCATGATACACACTCTCTCCCCCCTAGGGACTGTCGGGGGGCTAGCCTCCAGCCCCTCCTCCAAGCGGAAAATGAAAGCCGAAATAAGGGAGATAGAGAATGCCAGGAAGATGGTGTTGTCTGTCCTCACCATGGGGGACGAGTCCAGTACTACCGAGTTTGGAGAACAGGACAAGGCCGGGGTAGTCTACCCCAATGTCGATCCCTTGGTGATCCGGGCCAACATCATGGGGACTACGGTGTGTCGACTTCTGGTCGACGGGGGGGCTTTCTGCAACATCCTTTTCAAGAAGACCCTCGACTAGCTTGGGGAGTACGATGCATATGTCACCCCGTGCGACCACCTCGTGAAAGGGTTTGGGGACGCTACTGTGAGGCCCACCGGGATGATCCGATTGGCCGTTGAGTTGGTCTCTAAGCTGAATAGTGAGGTTAGGGCAACTAGGCTGTTAGATTTTTTAGTAGACCTCCCCAGCACCTACAATGGTTTCCTTGGGAGGCCTTTTGAACATGAATTCGAGGTTGCGTCCTCTACTTTCTATTTCTGTGTAAAGTTTCCCACCAAGAGTGGGGTGGTCGGCACCGTTAAGGGCGACCAAGTTGATGCGAGAGGTTGTTTGATTTACTCTTCGTCTCCTTTCAATTCTGCACTAGTACCTGTCAAACAAACACTTGTAATAGATACCAATGAACATAATGAAGAATTAAGTGAGACAAGGATAAACAGAAAAAGAACCTACAGCGACCTCGACCCGAGAATAGGGCACAAACCTGATGAATTCCTGATCGAGGCCGAAATCGACGATCCCCGACAAGATGGCCCCAGAGCCATCCCGGGGGAAGAGCTAGAGAAAGTCAAGGTCGATCCAATTCGCCCGGATCTGGAGGTCATTATCGGCTCCAAGATACCGAACAACCTGAAGGGGGAAGTCATTGACTTTCTCCAAAAGAACTTAGATGTCTTCGCCTGGTATCACAAAGACATGGTGGGGATCGATCCAGAGATCTCATGCCATCGACTCCACATTGATCCATCCCGGAAGCCGGTTGCTCAGAAGAGGCGAAAATTCAGCCCTGAGAAGTATGCCGCTTTGGCGAAAGAGGTGAAGAAACTGCTGGATAACGACCTGATCATGCAGGCTGACCAACCACAGTGGGTGGCCAATGCAGTGCTGGTGAAAAAGTCCAACAGAACCTGGCGGTTATGTATCGATTTTACCAACCTCAATGAGGCCTGCCCTAAAGACTTCTTCCCGATGCCACATATCGATCACCTGATAGATAATACGGCCGGACACGAGATGATGTCATTCATGGATGCTTTCGCGGGCTATCACCAAATAGCCATGCACGAACCAGATCGACAGCACACCTCATTTTTTACAGAAAAGAACCTATATTACTGGAAGAGAATGTCGTTCGGCTTGAAGAACGCAGGGGCAACCTACCAAAGTCTGGTCAATCACATGTTTGTCGACCAGATCGGAAAGTCAGTAGAAGTTTATGTCGACGACATTGTCGTCAAAAGCTTAAAAAGAGAAGACCACCTGCTTCACCTCACGCAGACATTCAACATCCTCAGAAAATTCAATATGAGACTCAACCCCAAGAAGTGTAACTTCGGAGTGGAGTCGGGGAAGTTCTTGGGACACTTGGTCAGTAAGCGGGGCATCGAGGCGAACCCAGGGAAGGTTAAAGCTGTACTAGACATGGGGGCACCCCGAAATGTAAGAGAAGTTCAAAAACTCACGGGATGCCTGGCTGCCCTAAGTAGGTTCATCTCCCGGATGGGGGACAAGTGCAAACCAATGTTCGACACGATCCGTAAGAAGGAAAAGTTGGAATGGACGCCCGAAAGCCAGGACGCATTTGAAAAAATCAAAACTTACCTGGCAGATGTGAGCATACTGTCCAAACCTGTTCCAGGAGAGAAGTTGTTCTTGTATCTCGCGGCTTCGGAGACCGCCTTGAGCGCGGTACTGGTCCGAGCAGAAGGTCCGGTCCACCTGCCCGTTTACTTCATTAGCCAGATATTGAACGAGACGGAGCAACGCTACCCCTCGCTAGAGAAGCTGGCATACGCATTAGTCATGAGCGTGAGAAAGCTGAGACCATATTTTTCGACCATCAGGTCGAGGTTCTCACTTCCCTAACACTACGAAATGTACTCCACCATCCGGACACTTCAGGCCGATGCCTCAAATGGGCCATTGAGGTCGGGCAGTACGGTGTAACCTACGTGCCATGACCTGCCATCAAGGCTCAGGCACTGGCCGACTTCTTAGTAGAGCTTACATTCCCGACAGAAGCAGGAAGTTCAGGCAGCTTACCGTTGGAGCTTTTTGTAGATGGGTCGGCGACCTCTCACAAGTCGGGTGCCGGGGTGGTTCTAATGAGTCCTGAGGGTATCTCATTCCAGAATGCCATTACCTTCGATTTTCCCGCAACAAATAATGAGGCCGAGTATGAGGCTCTCATTAGCGGCCTGGAAATGGCAACAGCCATGGGAGTCAAGAGATTGCAGGTTTATACCGACTCCCAGCTCGTGGCCTGCCAAGTTTCGGGGGAATACGAGGCTAGGGACGACAGGAAGGCAGCCTATCAGGAAATTGTGAAAACACTGTGCATGAAGTTCACACACATCCATGTCAAGCTGATACCGAGAGAGCGGAACTCGCGAGCCGATGCTTTAGCCAGGTTGGCGACCTCCGAAGGATCACCAGATATGAAGGATGTCACCATCACGACACTTCCCCACCCATCCACCGCGCAAGTAACCATAACAACATTAGAAAACCCGGTGCCGAACTGGATGACACCCATCATGGAGTATTTGATAAGCGGCCTCTTGCCGCCTGATCGCGTCCAAGCTCGGCAGTTGCAGTTGCGGGCCGCCCATTACACAATGATCAGTGGGGAGTTGTACAAGCGAGGCTTCGGCATACCCCTACTTCGATGTATAACACCCGAACAAGGTCAAGTCATCCTGCGAGAAATACACAAAGGGGCATGCGGAAACCACACCGGGAGGGAGTCGCTGGCCCACAAAACCACAAGGCAAGGATATTTTTGGCCAACCTTAAGGGCCGATGCTATCGTCTTCGCCTGCAAATGCCACAAATGTCAAATTTATGCTCCCTCCATCAAGGTCGAACCAGAAGAGCTCACAAGTATCCTCAGTCCTTGGCCTTTTACAAAGTGGGGGATAGACATCATTGGGCCACTCCCAACGGCCCCAGGATCGGTCAAGTATGCCTTGGTAGCGGTGGATTACTTCACAAAATGGGCCGAGGCTGAGGCGCTGGCAACCATCGACCAAGATCATGTCATCAGATTCATTTGGCGCAACATTATCTGCAGGTTTGGACTGCCTCAGGCGATAATATCAGACAATGGGAAGCAGTTCGACGGTACGAAGGTCGACGCCTTCTTCAAAAAATGGAAGATCACAAAGCTATTCTCCACCCCATACCACCCCCAATCGAACGGAAAGGTCGAGGCCGTGAACAAAATCATAAAGCACACGCTCAAGGCCAAGATCAAAGGGGGAAAAGGGAAATGGGCTAGCGAGCTCCCAGATGTGCTGTGGGCGTACAGAACAACCTGCAGAAATTCAATAGGCGAAACCCTTTATTCACTAGCCTTCGGAACTGAGGCTGTGGTGCCAGCGAGGTCGATGTCCCGACTTTCTGGACTAGCCAAGTCGCTTTTGATCACAATGATGAGGCCATGGAGAGGAACCTTGACCTACTCGAAGAAAAGCGATTAGAGGCTAATATGAGAAATACCATATACAAACAGAGGTCTGAGAAATATTACAACTCTAAAGTGTGACTTTGATGTTTCAAGGTCGGGGACCTAGTACTGAAAGAGATACTCGGAGATTCAAAAGGTGCCCTCGGTCCCAATTGGGAGGGCCCGTTCCAGATATCGAAGATCCTACCAAATGGAGCATATGAGCTCGAGAAAGCGGATGGGACCAAGGCCCAATATCCGTGGAATGCAACTCATTTGAAAAAATACTACCAGTAGGTTTATATCCTTGTATCGATCAAGACGATGTAAACAAATATTTGTAGTAACAATAATTCTCTATTCTTTTTGAAATGTAAGATTCCTGTGTAAACCAAGCGGGTCGCTCGTAAAACATATGATCGATGAAATGCATACCACATGGAAGACATGATCGATAACATGCAGGTCGCATGTAAGACATGATCGAAAACATGTAGGTCGCGTAAAAGACATGATTTATAACTTGCGAACCCGAGGTCCGACTTTAGAGATACTGGAGGCGATATAGCCACCCTAGCGGTGCGGTCATCCATCGACTTTATAAGACGACTACGCAAATGTCCAAGAAACAAGTCACATAGAAAATAAGACGACAGGGACTAAGCAAAAGTCGCATAAGGAAATCAAGTCAACAAAATGAAGGAATTAAAAAGGAGAATTTCATTAATAAAGACCTGGGGTCTGGAAAAACCCTATTACAATAGACCCGAAGGTCGGTAAAAAGAGCATTCCAATACAATAGATTTTTCATAATCGAGCTAGCGACTTGGTCTATACTATGGAGTCACTCGAACTAGCGACTTGGTCGGTACTACATTGCTACTAGGGTAGCACCTCTCGGATGCGGAGGTCGCTGAGGAAGATGCTGCAAAACTATCAGAAAAGGATGTTACAACATCCTTGGAGTGTCAGATGCTGCAATGAGGCTTCTCGTATGAGCAAGCACGAGTGTCGTCTTTACGACGCAAAAAAAAACTCAAGGGATTGTGAAGGGAATTTTGGCATGATCGGATTCACATTAAATTCGTATTGCGTATCAGGAGAAGCCCGTCACCATTAATCCCATCCTCCCGATCGGCGCCCGAGACACAGTGAGCAAGGGGCTCCACCGTCACGACGGCGGGCGGGTCCGCCGCCCTGGTAACAGCAAAACTTGGCAATGACCGTATGGTCACCCTCTGGTGAAAGCAGAATCCGAGATGGGGGAGCCGCAATGATGGTCCGAGTGCCGGATGCAGTGAGTACAGAGCCAGAGAGGCTTACTGCCGGAAAGGGTTTTGAAACTAGAAGATCGCCGGAATCGCCCATAGCCGGAGCTTGGAGGTGAAACGTGGGGAGATCAGAGGGGGACAGTGTGAGTCTTCAGTGTGAAATACCCGCCCTATTTATAGATGGAAGACGGGGGTCAAGTTGTGAATTCCAACTCTCGAGGGCCCCATAAAGAAACCGGCGGCGCACGTACGGCGCGTGGGCAGAACGCGACTTCTGGTTGAACCAATTTACAGCGCCCGGCGCCACCAAATACCCAGGTCATCATTGCGGATCTGCCAACCGTCACACCGATTTAGAGAATCGAGGCAACGCTTCGCCTCCCCGAGGATGAGATGTCGGCGTAGGCACACTTCCCGAGTCCGACCTGCCAGAAATTGATAAGTTGTACGAGTTCAAGTCAAGGCCCCAAGACGAGCTTGCGACCTCGACTTGGGGGGGATGAAATATGGGAGTTTATTTTACATAGTAAGATAAGCACCAGACCAAAACATAAAGTAACTTCCATTGATAGAAGACCCGAAGGTCGGGAGAAATACATCGTAAACCAAAGCCCGGAGGCTAGTACAACGGGAAAAGAAAAAAACAAAAAGGGTAGTAGAGCTACAATCTCAACTCTTCTCGACTGGGGCAGTCAAGGTCGGGGTAATGACCGTCCTGAAAGGAGGCTCCTGCTGCGTAACCACCGGTGGATTGGCTTTTGAGCTTAAGATCCTCTCCACAACGGGCTCGACAGACATGTCAATAGTTGAAGGAACAACCTCCGACCTTGGTATCTCCGACCTGGTGGGCTCGGTGGGATCGGCAGCAGTGGGAGGAATGACCTCCGAGCTCGTCGACTTCTCCACCAGGAGCTCGGAAGATGTAGCATCCTGGAGGTCAACCAACAGAGAGTCAGGGAGAGGGCGCACGATCTGCCTGGGATCTGGAAAAAATGAGAGATCAACGCCCATGTCCTCCAGGTCCTGGATATCCAGCAAAACATCGAGGGCTAGAGGGTTGGCCCAAACGTAGTCCCTGAGGTCGGCGACCAGCCCAGTAAGGTTGCCAGAAGGGTTCGTCTGGTGACATATTCGGTTGGCACCCGCAAAGGCCATCACATACGCAAAATTAGCGTTCATCTCTTTGGCGACCTTGAACTGGGACTCCCTAGTGTCCAGCTCCCCCTTCGCTCTGGCTAGCTCCTCCCTCAGACCGGTCTCCACCTTGGCCGCCCTCCTTTCCGCCTGGATCATCTTCAGCTTCTCGGCCGCCAGCGCGGTCTCCGCCCGAGCCGACATCAGCTTCTCCTCAGCCAGCACTCCCTCTAGCTCAGCCAGGCTACCCTCGAGGGTCAAGATCCGCAGAAGATGCTCCACATTTGTTTTCTCCAACCCCTTCTGAATCTCGGCTGCCGCCAAGATCATTCTAGTCTGATCGGATACACGAGCCCGGGACTCACGTAGATGTCGGAGCTCGGTTTCAGCCTGGGCACTGGTCCTCTCCAAACAAAAGGCCGTCTTGAGAGTGTGGACCATGGCCGAGTACATATTGCCCGTCATTTTCTGGTGACGGGCGTTATCATGATCAGTAAGCGTCCACGCCCGGGGCAGGTTGTGCATGCTACGGGAAATGTACCCCGGGCACTTATTGGGGAGGTCGGCCGAAGCAAGGAGAGGACTCATGAGGAAGCTAACCACCTCTGGGCAAAAGTCGGCGGGGCGAGTTCAGGGTTGTAAAAGAGAGCCCAGCCATCAGAGCTATGAAGATTAATGTGAAAAAAAAGGTCAGGCAAATCATATCATAGTGAGGACTTATTCATTCACCCTCTCCTCCTCCCAGCCTAAGAAAGAGTCATCATCGTCGTGCCGACCTCTCCTCCGGGCTGGTGAGGCAGGCCGCGAACTGGCTGGCGGTGAGGTCAGGGGCGAGGTAGCCGTCTGCAATCGGAGGCGGACTCGGTCTTTCTTTCCCAGGCCCCTGTTGATTTCAGACTCGTAGGTCAAAATTTCCTCCCTCACTTTCTTCTGAGCATGCCCGAAAGTCGGCGGAGTCAAGCCCGTGGCCTTCCTCTTGCCTTTGTTGGCAGTAGAGGGACCAGTAGGGGTCCGGGCTTGGAGGGGCGACCTCGACAGGGGGCGGCCTTGGAGGGGCGACATCGGAGGCCACTAGTCGCCTCATTTTTCCTAGAATAGATTTCTTGCGGGAGGCCATGACTTCCGCAGGAGGCTTACGGCGATAAACAGGGGTGTTAGGAACTGCAAAAATGTGAGAAGCCAACCAGTCAGGTCGATATCGAAAAATGTAATAAGCACGAAGTAAGGAAACTTACAGGGGATGTTCAAGTGACGCAGATAAGTATACAGGCCAGTGTTGAGTCGGTCAAGCTCGGAGTTCAAAGCATTTACGTCCCGCCCGCTCGGTGGAGTGTCGCAAACGATATCAAATACCTCTTTGAAGTCCATATAAAGGTCGGCAGTAGTGGGCGAGAAAACTGCAAAAGAAGAAGAGAATTAGATCAGTACAAGCGTCTATATCGGAAATAGGGCGCAGCTTACCATGCTCGACCCGTTTGGCATAATCGGTTGGGACAATGATGGGAAGTGTGCTCGAAGGGTCCACGGACTCCCACGCTCCCCTGATGAACCACCATTTATAATGCCACCCCTCAATCTTATTTGGGATCCCGCTCATGAGCTCCCGGCCTCTAAGGAGCCGCATGGCGTTATAGCCTCCGGCCTGATGGATGGGCGTCATCACATAGGCCACCTCACCTGGGTTTGGAAGTCGACGCAACCCGGCTTGCCCAAGAACGGTCATTGTGGAAAGAATGTAACTCCATCCATTAGGGGTGATCTGGGTCAGGCTCTGATTCCAAGCCGCCAGTAGGTGGGAGATCGCCGGGTGAAGCGGGAACCGGATTCCGGCATCCATTATTTGTTCATTGACCGCAATCATGTTGGATGGCGGCTGGTCGGCCCTTTCGTTAGAGGTCGCCCCATAAAAGTGTACGTCCCGGGGAACTTTGTAAAGACGTTGGAGAGATTGCACGTAACCGTCGGTGAGAACCGACCTGTTCTTGTCAAGTGATGCCACGAAATCCAACTTGACCGACTTCCGGAAGCTGCGGTCTGGTCTCTTGTATGGGGCCTGGGCCACGTATGAGTGGTAGTCAAAAGCCCGCTCGTAGGCCCCATATTTCCGGGCTTGGTTAGAAGGCCCAGCCCTCGCCTCCCTCGCCGGTGCGGCCATACGAAGGGAACTCGGTTCCAAGGCTGGAATGTGTTTGATTTCATCCAACTCCATCAAGAATTGTTTATCATCCTCGTCGTCATCCCGACCGGCGCCGAAAGCACTGGCGGTCGGAGGCAGGGGGGATTGGGGGCGGCGATCTCTGCTTGGTCGCAACGGTATAACTCAGCGATCGCTGTGTTGTCTTCATCGGATGACGTTGAAATCATGAACGAAGGGGGCGTAGGAGTGGATTTAGAACCAGATGCCATTGGTGTGAAGTAGAAAGAGCGATTACCTGAAGAACTGCCAGGTTTCTGAAGAATAGCCGGAAGGACGGACACAGAAGTTCAAGCCGGAGTTTTGAGAGACGAGAAAGATGAAGGGTTTTGAGGAGGAACCCTATGCCTATTTATAGAGGGGCAAGGGGTCGAAAGTATAAATTTGAAATTATGGGGGTCCCCCGTGGAAATTAGGGCGACGTGGGTGATGCGTAGGAAGCACGCGATCGCTGATTGGGCAAACTCGCGGCTTGAACCGTCACCTGCAGGTCGCACCATCATTGCAGTCCTATCACTTGTCACGCCGATTGGGGAAACCTAGGCGACCATACGACTCCCCAAGGACAGAGACTTGACTTGGGTACAGATCCCTAGATCGACTTGTTGTAAGTCGGCAAATATCAACGGTTCAAGATAAGATCCCGGAGCTAGCTCGCGACCTCATCTTGAGAGGCAATTGTTGTAGGGGGAAATAACTCGGTTTAATGGAGGCTTGGGATTGGACAATCTCGTATTTAGCTTGTTATCCAACTTCATCCAGCTGGAGTAGGATGGGAGGCGACTTTGAAGTCTCGGAAGGTCGTTAATGGCTTGACATGGCAAAGAAGTCACTGAGCGACTTGAAAGAATCGGACATCACGGTCGAAGAAGTCGCGACTTCGGTTAGAGATAAATATGGTCAAGATTCGGCCAGTTACAATGAGGCGGATTTCTCGGGATATAACCAGGGAAAGCATATCTACAAGCGCGACTTGCGGAGCAAGGAAGGAATCCCTAGTTGGTCCACGAGGGAAAAGCCCACGAAGATCGTAGCCCTAGTTCTGTGTTTATAAATATCACTTGTAATGTACATTGTAAAGGATCGAACTCTTAGTATCCTAGGCAGAAATAATACAGAAAATATCCTGGCTTGGTGCCCCCAGACGTAGTCTATTTCAAAGACGAACTGGGTAATCAAATCGTGTGTCATATTTATTGCTTTCGCCATTATCTTGATCGGAACTTAACAAATTCACTTGTTTGTTTACCTGTGATCAAGCCGGGTACAACAAGCCCGAGGGCAACAAAGTACATATGGCACAAAGGTCATCCATTCAAAAGAACCCCGAAGGCCACAACAGTTACAAACACCCCGAAGGGCAACCTAACCAAATGATTTAAAACCCCCGAAGGGCGATTACATAAAAACGCCCGAAGGCAAATGATATACTGCCACAGAAAAACCACCACGAACTTCAACTCGGTGGAGCATCCGAGGTCCCCTCTTTAGGGTCGGTTAACACAAGCTGTTCAACCTCGGGAATCTCGACACCGGCCGGACCACGTCCGTCATCCCCAACTGCCTCGCCGCCAACATCACCATCCTCGCCTTTCTCCAGATTCAGCATTCTGAACAATTCATCCGGATCATACAGATTGGCACTGGGCAGAAGGAAACTGAAATCAACCCCGAGGGCAGCGAGGTCCTTGATTGGGAGATCTTCCTTCTCACGAATAGGATTATTGCGCATGTAATTGATCAACCCTTCCTTCACCGCCGCCTGAGCCCCAACAAGGTCGTCTGCCCGATGAACCGCCCGAACAACATTGACGTACAAATGGATGTAGGCAATGTTAGAGGCATTGTTCCACTCTAGCTTGATGTTGACAGGGACTTGCTCAGCTTCGGCCTCCAAGCATCGAACTCGATCCTCCAATTCTGTGATCTTGGTCAGGCTTTTCTCCTTCTGACCTCGAAGGTCGAGGTCTTTCTTCATCTGTTGGATTTTCTTTCCCATGCCATCCCGCTCTCGGGTTATCTCTTTCAGCCTCTCTTCAGCGGCGACCTTGGCATTTATGGCAGTTTCCCGATCTTTCGCGTGCCTTACAAAATCCTGTCGCATTGTCACGCAGGCCGCCTCAGCTTACTGCGCCTGTAGCTTCGCCTTGTCGTATTGCTCGCAGCTCTTCTCAAAGAAGGCCAAAGAGCGGCACAAGTGGGCGACCCCCAAGGTCATGTTCTTGGAAAAATGCTGGGTCTGGGCTTCCTCGTGGAGAGTCCGGGTCCAGGACTTCGAAGCGTCGTTGGCAATGCGCTGAAGGTAGAGGGGCTGGACTAGGCTTGGCAGCGGGGCGGGGAATCCCCGTTCCCCGCGGGGATCCGGCCCGATCGTGGTGGGGAATCCCCGCGAAAATTCCCCGTGGGGCGGGGATGGGGAATTTTTTTTCCCCAAAGGTCAGGGCGGGGCGGGGCCGGGGATAGCATTCCCCGCCCCGCGGGGCCCCGAATTAATTTTATAATTTAAATTAATATATATAATTATATATACACACATATATATAATTAAATAATATGTTTTAAAATTCTAAACTATAATCTTGAAATTATAGTTTACTAATATATATTTTTTGAGGAGGAGCTTAACATGGATGCAAGTGAAACGGAGAATTGAAGTTGTTTAATTATGAGAAAGAACAAATGAGATAAACAATAAGCTATTTTTTATTTTTATTTATGTTGTACGCTTAATTTTAAATTTCGAATTTTTGTTGATGTTGATGTTGAACTATTTTTTAATTTTTATTGATGTTGTTTAATTTGTATTTTAAATTTTTATATTCGTAATAAAATTGTGAAAATTAGATTTTTATAATTAAAAAAAAAGGTGAGGCGGGGATTCCCTGAATCCCCGCGGGGATGAAATTCCCCGGCGGGGTGGGGAATGGGGCCAATTTTTTCCCCGAATGGTTCGCGGAGATTCCCCGCCCCCGCCCCGAATTTCGCGGGGATGGGGAGTTGTCCCCCTGCCCCGCCCCACCCCATTGCCAAGCCTAGGCTGGACATCATTGCCGGCAAGGTTCCGCAACCACAAGAAATTACGGGTGGCCTCACCTCAGAAAACCCCATCATCAAATTTGTACCTACGAGGTAACAATACAATATAAGATGAATATCGATGCAAAAAGGGATAAATAAAGGCAGATCTTGAGAATTACCTCCGATGATTCTCGGGATTCCAACCCAAGAAAGTATCATCCTCCGCCTCGCGATCCTTGCGGCTTGTCAGCTCGAAGACAGTGTCAGGGTTTCCCCCGGACCCGGACACCACCACCTTTCCACTCGGGGAGTCCCGAAGTGCATCCATATCAACCGATGGTCGAGATTGCTTTGGCGAGCTCCCCTCCGGCGCGCGACTATCGGTAGTCACGCATTTCTGACCTCATGGTAGAGCGAGGGTCGTGGTCTTAAGCTTCGGGTTCCCAACAACCTCATCCTTCTTACCCTTATCGCCTTTCTTATTCTGGGCTTGATCCTTCTTCTCGTTCTTCTGCCTCGAGAGATCTAGGGCTCGGGCAACCTTCTCACGGAGTTCCTCAGCGTTCAATTGGTCCATGGCTTCAAGGGCTTTGGTGGAAATAAATCGGATGGGCTCAATGAAAGTTACTGAGGGACGAGAAAAGGTCAGAAAAAGGATCACGAATAAAAATCTTAAATGAGAAGTTATCCACCTCGCTTACCAGGGATATCCGCAGACAGAGAGGAGCGAGGTGGCACGGTCAATCCTGCGAGCTCCCAACACTTCAATCTCTGCAGCACTGAGAGAGATCGCTCGTCGGGGTCAATGAGACACACCTGTATCAGCCGGACCAGGAAAGGACGCGAGAGTTCGGATAGTTTGGTGGACTTCGGAGCTGCGAGAAAAAGAAAAAGTTAAATCAGTACTATGGGAAGAGCGAAATGAAAAAGGCCTTACGTTTGAAAGTGACATAATTGCGAGGTATCTCGAGATAACCGAGACTCCCCAAGGCAAACACGGGACTCTACCAAGCTCCCCCAACGATCCACCATTTCTCCTTCCAATCTTGGACCTTATTCGGCAGGTCCTCGATCACCTTCATATGCGGGCGGGCTTTCACGTATTAATAACTCAGATCTTTCTCCCACTTCATGAGCGAGATCAAAGAGTTGATCTCCTAAACTGAAGGGAAAGCTCGGGGCTGAATTCGGCCGAACAGCGACAGAATCCCAATGATCCTACTCCACCCATTCGGAGTAATTTGTGTCGGGGCCAAACCCCAGAATTGCAACAGCTGCGAGATCATGGGATGGAGCAGGAAGTGAAGTCCGGCCCTCATAGTGTCATAGTTCATGGCTACACACCCATCCGGGACTTGGTCGGCATAATCAATTTTTTGTCCAGGAACCCAGAAATGGACATCACCGGGAACTTGGAACTTTTCCCTCCACGAGAAGAGCTCAGCCTCGGTCACCTAACTTTCCACGTCTTTCGCAGCGAAGTGGCTTTCTTCCCATGCACGGGTCGGCCTCGGTACCACATCGCGAGGTCCACGAGCCACAGACTCCTGCATCCTCAACCTCCGATCTACTTCGTCCACCTCGTCGTCCGAACTGGGCACCTCGGGGATGACCTCGTCCGACAAGAAATCAAATTCGGCCGAATCAATGGACCCGGTCGAGGGAGCACCCGCGCCATCTCCCGCCAACTTCTCGGTTTGAATTTCCAGCTCGGCGGGACTCTCAACCCGCACAGGCGATTTACTCGCCCTTTTCCGAAGACGACGCCTCTTGGACATAATCCTCCACGGATCTCCACCAAAATCTCACTCACCGTCTCGGAGGAAACATCTATCAGAGATGGCTCCTCCCCCCGGCGACCCCGTTGCCAGCGAATCACAGTATCCGGAGCAGAGCTCCCGGCCACACTCCTCGAAGAAAACCCGATCCCCAGATTCCATACGTAAAGGCGGCAAAGGAAGAAGGAAAGGAAAAGATCTAGAATTTACCTTAAAAGCAACGAACGCTGGAGTTACGCGCAAGAAAATCGCCGAAGTAACAGAGCAAATTTCAAAATTTTGAAAGTGGAAACTGAAAATGAAAGGGGAGGGGCGTATTTATAGAGGAAGGTTAGGGCGCGTGGTCCGGCCCGCGACCTTTCACATCCAGCGCATGAGGTCCACGTGCCATTATTGCCTACTAAAAGTAGGCACGGCAGTCGAGGCAAGCATCCGTCACTTCAGTGATTTCCAAGACAACAGTCACGCGTGCTCAAGAAGCCATCAGACCTCGCACATCGCTTTAATGATCAGGAAAGAATAGCTCATTCCCCTTTGCATACATAGGAAGATGAGCTAGGGGCTATTGTTGTGTGCATATCGCACGAAGTCGGATGCGACCAGGAAAGGGCCTCGGGAAAGGGAGATCGATTTTTCGACAAGTATAACACCTCCCAGAGCATAGCAAGCCAAAGGCGGATCAAATAGAGATAGCGCGACCTGGGAGGACCTCGCTGACCTCGGACTGACACAAATGCAGAGCATTATCTATGATTTGACCAGTGTCAGACAGGCGGCGCCGAGGAACTTACCTAAAGTAAGCCTTAATTAGAGATAAGTCAGTAAAGGACAGTTATGAATGACAGCTAAGAGTACTTAAAAGGCTAAATCCCCGCGGAACCGGGATTATCTTGAACGACGTCCCAGCGAGGTGCCCGAGGTCTCAATACCTCGAGCGACTTCCTAGCGACCTCGGACTTAAGTCACATCAGTCTTGTAACATTTAATGTATTGCAGAGTCACTTTCGGCCCCTTGTACTTGTAATCCGGGAGAGTGAGCTTCACTCTCCCAAACCCTATAAATATGGGTCATTTATGACCAAGAAAAATGAGAGAATTCAATATCCTACCCAACATCTTTCAAATTGATTACTCAAACACTTTCTCTCTCAAACAATCATAAGACATAAATGCAATCCACTTTATATATTTATTGTTTGTGTTTCTAAAATCCCCAAGCCACATCTTAATCCCTAATCCATATAATTTAGTACACAACAATTGTAAATTAAAGTTTTTTCATGTATGAAAATTTTCATACTAGACTTTGTCATATAATTTTACTTATATTTACATGTTGTTTCCATATAACCAATGTTTATAATAACAATGTCATATTCATAATTATACGACTTGATAATCGTATTCTCAAAACAATTTATATATATCGTGTATAATATACTGATACTGCACTTATATCAATATAAGAAGTTTTAATGATATTAATTCATACTGAATCAGTATTTATTATTCCATAGTGTTTTTCTTGAAAAGATTAGAATGCATTGGACGACACCGTGGCATACATACAGTATATATATGCATCATTACGTATTCAAATAATTAGAACTTAAAATTAATGAAAATATTATTTCTAATGATCTACTTAAGTGGGTGACTCTAATGCACGGATTCTTTAAAATTGAGCAGTATACAATATCGGATACGCGGGGTGCGGGTGGGATTCGCACCCGATACGCCACGTGACGAATTTCAATTTTTTTTTAATTCGGATACGTGTATCTCCCTTCGAGGATGCACGTATTATATATGTATTGGGGTATTATTGTAAAATTTATTAAAATTTGTGTTTTTTTGTAATATTTTAAAATTTACTAATAATTTAATAAATTAAATAACAAACCCAATAGGCACAAACTTACTCCAATTCGGGAACAATACTATGTATTATTCATTAACAAGAAAATATTATAATTTATAAATAATTTTTAATAAATTAAATATTAAATAAGTAAATAATTAATAAATTAACAATCAAAATCAATTAAATAAACTAATCAAACAACTTTAGTTAGAATCTTGCGTGAGATTGTTTTACAGGTTGCAGTTTGTCATGAGTTAGAACTTCATTTAATGGATAATCGACACATTTCGTATAATTGGACCAGCCATTTAGCGTTTTCAGAAATCGATTCAGCTGGGAACCGGTCATGGAATCGGTATGATTATCTCAAAAAATCCTTTTTAAGTTTGATCCCGAAAAAATCGGCTAGAAGTACCCAAAAAAACTGGTCAAAAATGGATAAAATAGGTTGAACCGATTTTTTTTAATTAATTTAAAATTTAGTCCTTATTTGATATTTATATAATTCTTATTTGAAATTTTAGTATTTTAAACTGTGTTGTATTGTGTTTTTTGATTCTATTGTGTTTATTTCAATATGAAACTTATAAGTTTATAATATTAAATTTTATAAATGCACATTTTTTTATGTAATATAATAATTTTTTTTAAATGATAAGAATCATTTTAATGGTTGAACCGTTGACCAGCCGATTAAACTGCCAATCGATGCTCAGTCCAGTTTGATCGTTGATTCGATTATAAAAACACTGCAGCTATTAAATGCTCTCAAAACTCAAGCTATATAAAAAGAAATCTTGGTTCAAATTCAACCTCAATAAGACAAAAACATAGAAAAATACATGTTGGCAATGCCGATGACTTCATCAATCACTACACCATAATTGATTTTATGTAACATTTTATTGTGACACTTTTAATTTATATAACACATTATGAAAACACTATTTTAATTTATATATTATATAACATTTTATTAATATGCAACACTTACATGTGACATTTGTAAATAGGTAGTAATTTTTAGGCAACACTTTTATATAGATAACACTTCTCAAATAACAATTTTACATAGGTAATACTTTTTAGCAATAATTTAATAAAAGTAACACTTTTAAGTGATACTTAAACACAAAGTAACACTTTTAAATATGTACGTAACATATATAATCACATTTTATTTATAATACATATAATAAATAAATTCGATATTATGTGCATTTACATTTTTATTATATTTCTTGTGTACAATAGTTTAAGTAGTTAAAGCATCACTACTAACGTCATAAAGTCATGGGTTCGAGTCACATTTGCCTGATAAAAAAAATCTTATTATATTATTTATTATCTCAATGAATAATATATAAAACATTTTTATAAATATATTTTATAATATTTAAACATTTTATGCTCATATACTAAATTTATGTAGTACATGATAAAAATCTCAATGTCTATCATATAGCTAAAAGTATATAATTTATATTATTTTTTATATATAATTACAATATAAAATACAATTACTGTATCCAAAAAATTGCTAAGAGTCGCTACTTTGTCTTAACTTTTCAATTATTAGACAGCTTAACTGCATAAGCATATAATTAAATATGTAAGAAGATAAAATGCTTGCATCCCATCCCCTACTACAAATCTTGTAATGGCATGATTTCATATTTTAATTAATTGAAAATAATAACTATCAATAATTTTGGGTATAATTAAGGGTTAATTACATATTGCAACCTAAAGTATTGTCTTTTTTTACAAATTGCAACCTTTATTATTTTTCTTAACAAATTGCAACCTGTACAATTAAAAAGTGACCGATTACAATCTGAAACTCATTTTTTATGAAACTTTCTAGTTAAATATAGCTACAAATGATTTATTGTCTATACCATAATGCCAAAAAAACATTTTAGCAAACATCAAATTAAAGAAATTCAATAAAAATATTTCAAAAAATATGAGTCGGGGTTGCATTTTGTTAAGAAAATATAGTACATGTTGCAATCTGTTAAGAAAAATAGTACATGTTGCAATTTGTAAAAATGACAATAGTATAGGTTGTAATTCGTTATTAACCCTATAATTAATATCAATTATTATTTGTGTCCAACACACAAATATTGTTCATCAATATTCATGAAAGTTACACTTTACTATGCTGTGATTTATGAGGTTAGTTTCACTAAAAAATCATCTTAATTTAATTACTGCTTCATTTTCCATATTTTGGATTTGAGTCCCATACTTAATTGCTATTTTACTGTTATGACATATTTTAATATAAGTCGTTATTAATATTTGATGGGATAAAATGACAAAGTATTGTACTAATTTTTTTATGTTATAATTAAAGTAGAATTTTTTTTAGTTAAAGTAATGACATAAAATGTAATTTTTTAAAATGTTTGGGGGAAATAATTATAAAAAATAAAATTATTTTATTATTATTATTTGTATTAGCACTTAAGTATGAGATAGATCTTTTTAACAAGGCAGCAATTAAGTATGGAATAGAGGTGATATTAAATTAAAATTTCTTAACTTAAAACTTTTCCTGTAAATCTGCAGTGAAATTTCCTCGAATAAATCAAAGTCAAAACTCTGACCGAAACAGAGGTTCCCATGGTAATTTAATCAAAATCCAGGGGTAAAATCGTAAAGAATGCCAGATACCCCGCTCCTTTTAACTGCATCAGTGCATTCGTATTCCTACACCAGTGTAAAATCCTTCAAAAAATCACAAGAAATATGAACATAGAAAACTAAAAAAAATCCCCAAAATGGAATTGCAGAGTGGATTTCCTCTGTTAATTCAGCAATTCAGAGCTTTATTCTTTAAAAATCTGCTGCTCTCATGGCGGAACAAGCGCTCCACATTCATCCAGCTCTTTTCGTCGCTCTTCTTCATTGCGCTTATTTTCTTCATCCAGGAAGCTGTTCAGTCGCGGTACGCTTCGTCTTCGTCTTTTAAGAGTGAAGCCGATCCGAAGCCTCTGGTGGCGCCCCCAATTCCGCCGTGCGAGGAGAAGTACTACACAAAACAGCCGTGCTTTGACTTTGTGTGGAGTGGCAATGGCAGTGCGAGGATTAGAGAAATTGCGAGGAGAATTAGAGAGAATAATCCTGGAAGGTCTATTCCTGCTGAGAAGGTATGATGTTGCTTCTCTGGCGTTTTTTTTTTTTTTTTTTAAGTTTTCTCGATTTGTTCGGTTTTGTGTTTGTTTATTGTTTGTAGTCGGTTATTGGACTCCTGTTGCATTATTTTCGATTTTGGTTATTGATAGTTTGATTGGTCTCAGAGAAGATTGTTTAGGTTCATGTCATTTTGGTTTTGTTGTTTAATGCATTTCGGATAATGCTTATGGTGCACTCATGTGAATTTGTGAGAAAAGTGAAATTCAAGTTTCACCACTAAGTTTTTTGTTTCTCTTTTTAACTCGAGTTCTGATGCTGAATACTGGAAATAGATATGCTATGCAAAAGATTTTTTTAATTCTTCAGTTGTTCTTTCTTTTGAATTTAGTTTTTTGGTAGAGGTTAGAGATGCTAATTTAGAGCACTGTTACTTTACCACCTTCAAGTATATCCGAAATCAGCAGAGAAAATGATCCTGCATAATTCGTTGATCTTATATTCAGTTATCAACCAAGTCTGAATTTAAAATGGTCTAGTATACTAGCTCTCATTGGTGGGGTTGAACTTAGATAATTTACAGGCCACTGTTTACAACTGACTTGACTGTTTCATTATTTTTAGCATTTTTACCCCCTATTTTTCGATCCAAACTTCTGTTTCAAGCTATTATTAGCCTTCCACTGAAGAGGATAGAGAGTTCTTAGTATCTCTTGCATTTCATCTCTCTTATATATTTTAGAAGATTATCAACACCAGAAAGTTCAAATGGAGCTTTATGAATGAATGTTTTACCTTTCATTTTCTTGTTCTTTTGTGCCTATAAGACTTTTGCACATCTATGAGCCATGTACATAATAATAAAGAAAAACTTGTTATCAGCTTTAGATATGCAAATAGGAGATTTTCTTAAGCAAGTGCTTGCCATGGGAAGGATATTGGTATACAGCAAAATCTGGAGCCCATCATACTGAATTCCCCAGTTCTTTATGTTACTCTTAACTGAAGAGGTTTCAGGAAAATAGAAATTGAACATCCTAACCTGCCAATTATGCTGTGCCACTGTTGTGCCATTTTGTTTCTTAAACATGTATGAAAGATCCTCTATACGTGTGCAGGTCGCCTAACTAAAGACTTAGGATCTAACGGAAATAGGGTGCTCAATGCATGACCAAACATGATTATCCATCAATCAATATGTGATATTGGCAGCTGTATGAGGAGAACATTAGTACCTCAAATATTATAATAACTGATGTCATTATCTATTGGTAGTGAATTGGGGAAGGGGGTAGGAAGGAAAGGTTAAAACAAAGATATCAAAAGTTCCCAAGTAAACTTGTTAGATTTTTTTTTTCTTTTTTGGAAGAATAGGATTCATGCAAAGATGAAGGAAAAATATGACAGTCAACCATGATATCATTGACTATATTTGAAGGTCGTATGATTATTCTGTGTAACTGTTGCTGCTGTATTAGCCCGAGAAATTGAATGTTGGGATGACTATGGTTTATCTCATTAATATCGCTGTCTAGTTCAATTTTCATTTGGTTTATGTTTAGCATCTTGCATCTTTTCCTTTTCTTTGTGTATAGCTCTTTGGAACCATATCTTCTCCGACGCCTACTGTCCTTGAGGAGTGAGTAAACATGATACCTATCCTAATATGCCATATAGTATATGCTAAAATTAAGTCTGTTTTCCTCTAGAATCTTTCCCATATTATTAATGTGTTATGTGTTATTGAATCAAGAAGTAAAGAACCAGCCTGTTTATTGTGCTTGAGCAGGTTAAGGAATTCAGAACACCCAATGAAACGGATGATTGGCTTGCCAGCAATCCTATGCAATGCGCTGGTGCTCTCCATTTTGTAGACAGAAATGCTACTGTAATTAGCTATGGGATACAGACTAATTCTACTCCACTTGCTAAGCGAGGAAATTTTGAAGACCCGACGTTCAAATTTCAAATTCCTCTTCAACTTGCTGCAGAGCGTGAAATTGCAAGATCTCTTATTGGAGGTAACATCAGCTAGGTTCATTCAACTCATTGTACAAAGGATGTAAAAGGGAAAAAAAAAAGAAAAAGAAAAAATCTCTAATCACCTGAACTGCAACATGCAGATGCCAGCTTCAGCTGGGTTGTCAGTCTAAAGGAATTTGCCCACCCTGCACTTGAGATTTTTTCTGCTGTGCAGAATGCAGGGCCAACCTTTTTCCTAGCTAGTGCTATGTTCTCTTTTGTCTTCCAAATCAGCGCTTTGATAACTGAAAAAGAACTTAAACTTCGCCAGGTATTAATTATTTTGCATTTTTAGCTGAGATGATAAATTGAATAATGAGCCCTCACTTGTAAATAATCAATCATGTGTTTTTTCATGTCCATTTTCTGAACAGGCTATGGCAATGATGGGTCTTTATGATACTGCATATTGGTTATCATGGTTCACATGGGAGGGAATACTCACGGTTATTTCGTCGCTTCTAACAGTTCTTTTTGGGATGATGTTCCAATTTGATTTCTTTTTGCACAACAGTTTTTCAGTTGTCTTCATCTTGTTTTTCCTTTTTCAATTGAACATGGTAGGTTTTCTCGTCCCAATGAATTATTTACCTTTAAAATTTTGGCTGATGGAGAATGCATACAGAGATTTTGATTGCTAGAATTGTTTTGATGTTCATTTCCCAGACTGGGTTCGCGTTTATGCTGTCTGCCTTTATTAGCAAGTCGTCCTCATCCATTACTCTGGGCTACTTCATCTTTATAATTGGTTTCTTGACTCAGGTTTGTTTTATGTCAGAATTTACCATTGGCAATCGCTAAAGATTGTGCATTCTCACTTGATAACAGATCTCTATCCATTCTTTTCCAGCTCGTCACAGCATTTGGATTTCCTTACAGTCAAGACATTTCCAAGACATACCGAACTGTGTGGTCGATCTTTCCACCCAATCTTCTTGCTCAGGGTTTGAACTTGCTTTCTGGGGCAACTGAAACTTCTCAAGATCCTGGTGTCAGCTGGAATGGGAGGTCGGAATGTGCGCCAAATGATATAGAATGCGTCATAACTATAGTATGTCAAACTATATAGTATTAATTCCATATGCCAGGCCAAATATTGTTTGAACATGCGGAAAACTTTCAGGCTTATTTCTCGTACGTTTTTCCATTTTGTTATGTTTATTATCAGAACGAGATCTACATATGGCTTGTCTCGACGTCTTGTCTCTGGTTTGTTCTGGCCATCTATTTAGACAATATAATTCCAAAATCATCTGGTGTAAGAAAACCATTACTCTATTTTTTAAATCCTGGTTACTGGACTGGGAAAGGTGGAAACAAATGGAAAGGTACTTGATATAATAATTTTCTATCACCTATTCATGTGCCTTAGTTGGTTTTGATGGCTGCTAAGACTTCAGACTGCCTTTCAATTTCAGAGGGAGGTATTTGCAGTTGTATGAGTTCAATTCCAGCTGTGGAAAATATTCTTCCAGATGATGAGGATGTACGAGAAGAAGAAAGCATAGTGAAACAGCAAGCTACAGAAGGCATTGTTGATTCAAGCATTGCAGTCCAAATACGTGGTCTTGCAAAAGTTTATGCTGGAACAAATAAGGGTTGCTGCAACTGCAAGAGGACCTCTCCCTACCATGCTCTCAAGGTGAAGTTCATTACATGTGATATACCTGTACATAAACAAAAACAAACAAACCGAGCCTTTAATCCCGAAAGATAATTGGCTTACACCGGCTGTCACATGACTAACTCAACCCTTCTTTTTCCTGGCTTTGGATAGGCAGGGATAACTCCCTGGCGGAGTTGTGATATACCTGTATATAGAAGTGTTGTTCATCTGTTGATTGACATATGACTTGCACTAGTTCCACTTGTGTTTCTAAAAGGGATAACTAATTAGTGAAGCATTAAATGATAGTTGACATTTAAATTAGAAGCGTGATGGCCTTGGATTCATGGGATTTCCCATGTACACGTTTCATGCCCCTAATAGGATGGTTTTCTTTTATGAGGTAAAATAAAATAAAACAAAGGTTATCATTTATCTTCTTAAGGTACACTTTTATTGATTAAAGTAAGTTTAAGTGGAAGTTTAAAATAAAAGACAAAGTATAGGGTGAACAAGTTTCACACAGGGGATCCGTAAACTGGTCAAGGAGTATGACTTATATTATTAAAGGACATTAGTCGTGATAACGAAAGGGTATGACTTATTACTACATAAAGGGTATTATTCGTGATACTGAAGGGTATGACTTATATTATAATAGGGGTATTAGTAGTGATAACTGAAGGGTATGACTTACATTACAAAAGAGTATTAGTCGTGATAACTGAAGGGTCAGGTCTGTAAATATGGAACCAATTTCATGGTGAACAAGTTTCACAAAGACCTACTCAAAATAAAAATAAAAGTATAGTATGTAAAAGGAAGTTTCAATGCTAAACATATGATGAATATTTACCTGCAGGGCATATGGCTGAACTTTCCCAAGGATCAGCTGTTCTGCCTTCTTGGACCTAACGGAGCTGGGAAAACTACTGCAATTAATTGTTTGACTGGCATTACTCCGGTCACTGGTGGAGATGGTGAGAGCTGTTGTTTTGATGTCAGTTTATTTATTTATTTTTTATTTTTGTCATCCCTTTGAATGACTCATAACTCATGAAATGTACGTTGGCAGCATTAATTTATGGAAATTCCATCCGAAGCCCTATTGGGATGTCGACAATTCGGAGGATGATAGGAGTTTGTCCTCAGGTTCTTCCCCTTGAAATTCTTCATGTTATCTTTAATAGAGTTATACTTCTTACTTGTTAAATATATAATTCTAAACTTTTTCTGCTGAAAGCATTATTTGTGCCCTTGAGCTTCAAGTCATTCTTTTGGTCTTCATTTTATGAAATTTTTGGTTTCTTAGCTTCAATTCTTACTGTGTATATGCTTTTGTTTATATTTCAATAGAAATGTCTAAATGCTTTTGAAAATAAAGATGAGCTACTGTAGTGTCAGCAAATGAAAGATGTAAAGGCATAAAGTGCTTTTCCCTTATGGATGCACTGCTAGCTTGAAAGGCGATGGAACTTTCTGTTGTTATTTTGTTAACAAAACTACTATTGTTTCTAGCCTCGTAAGTTAGAAACAGAAACTAACCCTTGTTATGCTGATATCACAGTTTGATGTCCTGTGGGATGCACTGTCCGGTAAAGAGCACCTTTACCTCTTTGCTAGCATCAAAGGTCTACATCCTGCTTCAATTAAGTCTGTACGTATTCTACAAATCTATTCTCATACACTTGTTGATTACCAATCTACTATGACACTGTTCGTTATAAGAAGTTTAAAGGTACATTCATGCCCCTCAATTATTACCTCATGTTCAAGTAAGCCCTTAATGTATTTTTTGATACAAATATACCATTTAACTTTTTAAAATTGAACAAATATATATGACCTTGAGGTATTTTATTAGTGGAAATAAACTATTTTTTTCTCTTAAAATTAGATAAAGATACATTTTCTTATTTGTATACCACCAAATTTAGCATTAGATTTTTTTTTAATTTAGTTTTTCTTATTTATTAATTAATGTGTTTGTTTGATTTTTGTATGTTCCCAATTTAAAGAAATGAAATTATGTAATTTATTTTTTACGTATTTTTTACGTTGGCATAATTTTTTTAAATAAATATTTTAATATAATTTTCTCCTTAAAATTAGGGAATCTATCATTTAACCACATTAGTTGAAAAAAGTTGATTTATTTTGTCTATAGAAGTGCCTTTTTGCTTAATTTTGAAACTGGCTTATTTGCACCAAAATAACATTTCAAAGGTTTATTTGAACCTGTAAAAACACTTGAGGGGTTCATATGCACCAAAAAATAATAAGGGCTTATTTGGACCTGATGTAATACTTCGAGGGCTTGTATGTATTTTTCCCTTGTAAGAATGAATTGTTTGTATACTCCATCTGTCCCAATTATATAGCTAATTGGGTTTTGCACAAGGATTAAGACTTTTTTTTTGGAAATACAAATTAGACAAGTAAAATTCCTATTATAACCCAATTTAATAAGTGTTATCCTTTCAAACATTATTAATGCATAGGGTTATATTAGTAAATGAATTAAATAAAGTTACTCTACATGAAAACAAACCTATATAATTGGAACGGAGGGAGTACAAGATAAGATATTGTGCCAAAACCTATTTTGCACTTAGCATATCTTTTTTAACCTTTCCAAGGTAAACCTAAAATCACTACTCTTTCTCCACAATAGGTTGCTGAGAACTTATTAGCAGAGGTGAGACTTACTGAGGACGCCAAGGTGAGAGCAGGTAGCTACAGTGGGGGAATGAGACGTCGGCTTAGTGTGGCTATTGCTCTAATTGGTGAACCAAAATTGCTTATCTTGGATGAGCCGGTGAGTTGAAAGAAAATATTTTAGATTGTGCTTGGATTCAGAGATCTTAAAGGAATACATTTCAAATTAACTCAAATCCCTATGAAAGAAGTTTTAGTCCGCATATTAAATCAAACAACTATCAATTTACTTGCAACTATGGATTTCAAATCTTCCCTGTTAGCACCAAGTGCAAAGTACAACTCAAGTGCATTTTCAAATGGTATTAGTTGTATTCATTGAACAGTATTAATTATTTTCACTAAAAAGATATTAGTGTGCAGGAGACTTTACTCATTTCTTTTGCATGCTTTATCAATCTATCATTACAAATTTGACAATAACATATTGAACACACAGACCACAGGTATGGATCCAATTACCCGGAGGCATGTCTGGGATGTCATCGAGGGGGCTAAAAAGGGGCGTGCAATTATACTAACAACTCATTCTATGGAAGAGGCTGACATCTTAAGTGATAGGATAGGAATAATGGCAAAAGGCAGACTTCGTTGCATAGGAACTTCAATTAGGTTGAAGTCACGGTTTGGAACTGGATTTATTGCTAACATAAGCTTTGCAGATCAAAGTGATAATTCGAGTACAGTAAAGCATATAGCTGTGAAAGAGTTTTTCAAATCTGTAAGTCAAATACCAGCTAGTTGAATATGATCTACTGAAAGATACGAAATAAGATCATGTGATTTATCATTGCAGCGTTTGGATGTTTTACCTAAAGAGGAGAGCAAGTCATTTCTGACCTTTGTCATCCCCCATGAAAAGGAAAATCTATTGAAGGTAATTAACAATCGAATCTACATGCAATTATCTTCTTATCAACTGGGATTAAGTTAAATGACAACAGTAACCCTACTGTATAACGTTGCCTGTGATGTGATACGAAGTAGTTGTGCGTCTCGATGAATCACTCTACTTGAGATTGACACATTTGTAACACAGGTCAAGGGAAATAATTTTTTTAGTCCTCTAAGTTACCCTTATTTTGATTTTAGTCTTGTCGACTTTCACGAATTGAAAATAGTCTGTAACTTTCAATTTTCGACATTTTGGTCCGGTGACCGGCTGTAAGAGGTGAAATAACCAGTCGATCAATCAGATCTTTCACGTCAGCATCAATTGGATGTTCCACCTGCTTACAACCAGTCTATTTTCAATTCGTAAAAGTCAACAAGACTGAAATCAAAATAGGGAATAGGGATAACTTACAGGACTCAGAAAACTTTTTCCTGGCGAGTTATTACGAATTTTCTTCTGACACGTTTTCTCCTATAATATACAGAACTTTTTTGGTGAGCTCCAAGAGAGAGGAGGAGAGTTCGGTATATCAGATATCCAACTTGGGCTAACAACTCTCGAAGAAGTTTTTCTGAACATAGCAAAGAAGGCAGAGCTGGAAAGCGCTGCAGCAGAAGGTTCCTTTGCAACACTCAATCTGAACTCAGGAACGTCCCTTCAAGTGCGTGCTAATATTTCCTTCCTTTCTGCACATTTTTGCAGTATTCAAAATCTATCAGCAACTAATTGTACGTATGAAATGTAATTACGTGCAGGTTCCTATAGGGGCGAGGTTTATTGGAATTCCAGGGACAGAAAGTACAGAAAATCCTAGAGGCATAATGGTGGAAGTGTATTGGCAGCAAGATGATTCTGGAGCACTCTGCATATCTGGTCACTCCACAGAGACACCGATACCATCTCACGTTGAAATCGCTTCTAACACAACTGATCACAGAAATAGTACCTTAGGCCGACGAAGAAGGCAGATTCATGGAATTGTGATCGATCCTTCTCAGATTCTCCATTCCGATTTCGTCTCTTAGAAGCTACCCCCATAGTGTAAATGTTGTAGCTGGCTTGTTATTTATTTGCAGTTTTTGTACAAACACGGATGGTTTTTATTTTTTGCAACTCAACTTCAGAAATTCTTCAGGGATGTATACGTATATCACTAGAATTTGGTGAAATATTTCACGTGGGACACTCATTATTCATATTACACATTAAAGAAGGTTGAAAAGTACAAATGTACCCCAAATTTTTTACTAGTATTTTTTATTTTCCATATTATCTGTTGCTAAAATAGAAAAAAAGAAATTGTACCCTCATTTTTTATTGTAATTGTTAACGCATTTAAATGTCATGCAACTTTTTTTCACCGAGATGTATGACTTTAAATAGTTAAATAATGTCTTATTAGTTATCTATTATTTTCTCAAATTAAAAAAATTAGATCCAGTCCTACAGTGGATTGATGGATACGAATCCTCTCTATTTCTTTGTGTAAATTTCGGAGGTGATAGACACAGTTTTACTTGTTTGTATTTTTACTTATATTGTGTATATCTCTTTTTAAAATTTACACAAAAAAATGTAAATGGTCAATTTCCATTTTATAACAAAACACTTGTTGAACTTGCTATTATTTCTAATGCAGCCACCTTATACCTGCACGAGTTTATCAAAATTTAGGTTCTACAATAATTTTTTTCCAAGCCATGCAACTTCATCTTAATTTGTAGTTTTGTTTGAAAATACATCTCCAAAGTCCAACCCATACGGCCACAGTACTCCAAATTTTACAATCCTATTCATATTTAATTCTTATTAATTTATTATCAAATTCATTTACATTACACCCATAAATTTTATTAAATAATTATACATTAATTATGGTGTGAAATTTATATATATACACCTTTGGAGTTCATTTCGAATTAAAAGAATATGTCATTTATCATATCAAATTTTACGTAATAGATTGAAAAAAGAATAGGTATTTTGTGCGCCAAATTTATCCAAGAATTAAATATTTCAAAAGTTTTCTGATATATTGCAATTTTTGGTATTGCGATATGTGTATTGGAGAGTAATGTATTTTTTTTTCTGAATATCATGAAAATATTGTGAAATATCGATATCAATACTGATATCAGCATCGGTTTAATCGTAGTATAAAATTAGATGAAAATCGTGAAATAAAGCGAAAAAATTGTGAAATATCGCATCTTTTAGAAGTATCACATTTTTTTTAGAAAACTAAACACAATTTATCAGTTGTAAAAATATTTTTATTTTTATTCATTAACATAATTAAAAGGTTAAAGATTGTTATAGAGTATTTCTCTAATTTATAGTAAACTCATTTCTTAATTTATAATTTTGGTAGAGACGTTCCAACAAGATGATTGAGCAAGTCTGCACTATCTATTAGGGAAATAATATAGATGAATGAATTCAACAAACACTTTACAAATTCGGGCGTTAAGATGAGATGTATTTTTTTAATGGTAAAGAACACCAAGAACTAAGTGGTGATGTACATTCACTATAAGAGAGTTGCAATCCACTATAGATCACTCAATCTATATCCACTGTGAGAGAGCTGCAACCTACTATAGATGATCACATTTATTAAGGTTTTATAGAGAATACACAAAGAGTTTTCAAGCTAGAGTACACTCAAACTCTCAATCTCACATACTGCACAAATCAGTATGAATGTATTTTTTATCAACTTTGATGCTCTATATCTCTCATTCCAAACTTTGAACCAGCAAACTTAATTTTGTTAACTAACAACTTAACCGCTTTCTTGTTGTAACAAACTTTCCATCAAGTTGAGACTCCTAAGGTTGACTTCCAACACTTAAGTGAGTAGTTTACCAATCTAATAAACTTAAATTTAGAGCTATACTTGTCACACATAGTGAAACAATTGAAAGAGAACAGAGAAACATATGTATAGCTTGTACATAAATATATTCATGAATACTTTAATGTGATGAGTTAGTATCAATATTATTTGGATAAAAACAAGTTTTTCATCTTCTACATAGGTCATCATTTTTGCATCAATTTTATTATATCATGTAATTTTAATTATTTTTGTGTTGTATTGTTTAATTTATGACAATCAATGCTTATATAGTCATAACCAATATGTTTGCTTTAGATATGTCATTTTATTTTGATTTTTAATTGAAATATATGCATAATAGCGTGTTGTAATAATCTATAAAATTTCATGTTAAAATTTCAATTTTTGAAGAAAAATTCTTATTATATTTCTAAAGGTTTTGCGATATCTATGTGCAATATTGATATATCCATCAATATTTCGTGTGATAGGAATATTTTTATTTTTTGGCGCATCGTGCAATTTATATGTATTTTTTAGAGATGCAGTGCATACAAGACTTTGTGATGCAGCGAGATCGTGAAAACAATAATAATCAATTTAATTTTATTTTATCTCTCATGCAATATTCGTAAAAGTCAACGTATTGAATTGAATTGATTGTTATTGGTCTACGGTTGGCTGCATCAATTTGCCTTGACATAAAATAAAAATTAATAAATTGAAAAATTATAATTAAATCTGTATTTACTATTTAGTGAGATGAAACTTAAAAAATAAAATAAATAAATATTGTAGTAGAAGAAGCCAATTAATTTCTAATTTTTTTTATTACATATATATAAGCATATGAAATATTGTAATATCATGGGTTGTGAGACGAATAATTTATTACTCAAAATTTTATTTTGTGTTAACCAATGCACCCACCGTTGTTCATAATTTGAAATTAAAACTCATAATTTTCTTTCCTTTTGGATAAGTCCAAATAGAATCAGAAATCAGTTGTTAACAAATCCCTTTTTCTTTACCTTATTTTTTTTTTTTACAAAAATACACATTTTCTTTTTTCTTTTTTTGAATTTGAATTTGGGTCCCACAGAAGCCGTTCTGCCCATAATTTGCTTTCTAATTATTTTTAAAATTTGTAAATCCCTATTTTTCCCGCTCACCAACACTTCAAAATTCCTCCAATATATACGGAAACGCTCCTCCATTTTTTTTCAAAATTTCATCTCCATCATCAATCAAATCATCATTTTCACACAATAATCTCGTTTTTATCTGCTTTATCACTTCGATTCAGAGCAAAATGTCCGCTTCCATGGAGGATTCCGCCACCAGAGACCAATCGTCTGTCTCCGGTAACGTTCAGACGATTTTTTTTATGAGTTCTCATTGTTTCGTTTTTATGGTGATCAATTTAGTACCACAACTTTTCTATGATTTTTATTGTTGATTGTCTGTTTTGATTTTATTTTTGTTTTTAATTCTCGATTGTGTCGGTTTGATCCTGAAAACAGGAAAATCAGCGTCGAAGCTTCTCCGGTACCCGCTCCGATCTGCATCGAGGAGCAAGGATGAGAAACCGCCGCTTGCTGACTCCATGAATACTCAGTCTTCCACTAAAAGGTGCGTACCTTGTGTGATTATCTGGTTAGGTTTTTGGCTTTTAAGAGGAAATATAGTGAATAATTGTGTGTTTGAACTTCATATGCTAAGTGAATGTTGTGATCCCACTGATTGTTGTCAGTTTATGAATTTTGTGGAATTAGACTTCAATAAACAGGAAAATGAATTTGTCAAAAGTCTTCGCAGATGATAACGAATTCCAAAATCTTTTGTGGTTAAGCAGTTGCTTAATTCTGATATGTGAACAAGGATATAATTCTGAAATTGGACATTTAGTCTTGCTTGTTATTAGTAACTAGTTCTATTCACGGGTAACATAACAAAATTTGAAGGATGAACTTATGCATAACTATATCATTGAAATAAACTGAAAGTATAGGCATAAATCATTGGTTTTTTTTTGTACAATTAGCATTAAGATTTGGGGAAGGATGGTCTTCCCCTCTTTTTTTTTTTTAACAAATCATCTCTGTATATATTCTGATTTAAAATAAAACATATGAACTGTAAATGCTAAGAACATTGATGGTTGATGTTTGTTCTTTTTTCTCTATTTGTGTATGTTCAGGGGAAGGCTTGCATCTAGTGTAACTAAGAGTATGGGCGTTCTTGATCTCTCTGCCAAGGAGAAATCTGCAAAACCTCCCAGACGACTTTCAGTTCCTTCTAACTCAAATGCCAGCCCTGCTCCCAAATCTTATGGGAATATAACTCCAATTTCTGAGGCCAGATCAAAGAGGTCTACTACCCAAGGAAAAAGTGATACACCTGTTCCTACTCTTTCAAGGTCATCCTCCATTCGAAAGAAATTCTGCACTCTTTCATCAGCATCTTATTGGCTATCCCAGATTAAGCTCTCTGAATCTGCTGCTAAGCACTCGATTTCTCTTGGTTTCTTTAAGCTTGCTCTGGAGGCTGGATGTGAGGTACGGGAATATGATCGCTCTAGTAAACATTCCATTTTTTCAACTGTTAATTGAAATCAAGAATTTCAAGGATAGTTCATTTATAGCATTAGCCTTATTTTTTGCTTCAAATGAAAATTTGAATGGTAAAGTTTTGTGCAAACCAGTTTTTTTTTGGAGAGGCTTGTGTAAACCAGTTTTGCCGTGCAAATGGTTTGCATATTGTGTGTATTAGTTGTTCCATAAAAAGGTATTAGTTGTTTTATCAAAAGGTATTAGTTGTTCCATAAAAAGGTATTAGTTGTTTTATCAAAAGGTATTAGTTGATTCACTATAAAGTGATAACTGCAAAACAGTTGTATGGAACTGTTTTACATATACCAACTCAAATTTGAATATCTAATTTTGATTAAGCTTGAACTGAAAATTGTGCAGCCTATGCAAAAGATGAGGGATTTGTGTTAAAAAATCGTATGTTAAATCGTCACAACCCTACTGTACTTGGAGAAACCATTAAAGAACTGTTCGAAAGCTACAAGATTTCTGAAAATTACGAGCCTTCAGAGGTATCCAGAGCCTGTTCTGAAGCAACTCCTGAACCAAACCAAGTATCTGATGAGGATGTTGATAGCTCCTCATCTTCTATTACCGATGCTGGGAAGCTGAAACCAAAAGCACTGGACGTAAATCCTGATGAGATTAGCCAAATCGAGAAATCAAATAACGAATCTACTCAGAAGGATGACCCTGTGAAGAAGTCCAAAAGATCAGTGCCCAAGAATGTTGCAAACTCGAAACCTACTTCTGAAGTTAGGGGCCGCAGTACCCAGAGGAAGCCGAGACAACCGATAAAGCAAGGTTCTGTTCAAGATAACAACGACAAGGTGAAGAAGCAGGGGAAGAAATCTGCTCAAGTGGAAGGTATTCAATTGATTCTTTATAGATATGATATAATGTTTTTGGTATTTCTTATGTTAATTCTTTACATAGATACTGAGGTTCAACTATACTGTTACAGTTGCAGGGCCTATGAACTCTCCACCAAAAGATCTTGAAGAAAACAAGGAAAACATGGTAACTAGTTCTTTTTTATTTTATATTAAGGCAGTTTTATTCTCATTGTTAAATTTAAACTTTCTATCACTATTACACACTAGCACTAGTTATGCTATATTATCTTTGTTTGCACCACAGTTGGAGGAGATTGCTGCAGAAGTTTAGACAAAGGTCCTGCTGCTGTAATAACTGGTGTTTGGAATTGGAATGGTGGTATTCAATTTTAGTAGTATTTTTTTCAATTGTATAGGCTACACAATAGTAAGGTGGGCATTTTATAAATCTAGTGTGGGTGTGAAATTTGTAATTTTTTTTTTTGGTTTTTGCTGTTTTTGATTGGGTGTGACTTATGCCTGTCTATTCACATTTTACACACTTTTAATGTCATTTTAATGTGTATTTAAAAGAAGAATGTTATGTGATTTTTGTTCTTTTGATCATTTCCAATTACCTTATTAGAAATGTTGAGTTCATTGCAGGGTTGAATATGTATAGAGCAAATGCTGCAGCATAGTTATTATAATTAGATATAAATGAGAACATATGTTTTTATTAATGATGATATATAATTTGAAATAATTCCTTTTATAGTTCTATTCCTAGTGAGACTACTTTGCTCCTTTCAAATTAATTTGCACCACTCTTTGATTCCATTCTATTTTCAATCATCTCTCTTTACCCTTGTATTTTCTCATATGAAAGAGATGTTCTTTTCACCCTTTTAGCAATTTTCCTAACAACTGCATACAACCCATAAATAAATCTAATGCATTTTTCTATATATCATCTATAAAACCCACCACCAATAAGTGGTATGTATTGAGCATCAAAAAATAAATAAAAAAGTAAGTGGTATGTATTTATTTGAAACTATATATTTATAATGCAATCATAAAATATACTCCTTGGGTTTTCAATTCTATTTGAAGTATGCATTATTGCTTTTTGAAGAAAATGCGAAGGGAATGATTCATTTCAAATGTGAACAGTAATTATGGGAGAGCACCTCGGTCCAGCTTATTATCATTGCATGTTGACTCCTAGTGTCATTTCAAATATGTACGTGAACCACGTTTTTTTATATCTAAATAAAATATCTTTACTTATTGATTTCTTCTTAAGAGCATCTCCAACGGTGGATCCAAATCCCACCGGCTACAATTCGTACCCATTTTTGGCTGAGGTTAGGGATGAATCCAGAATTTCATTTCAAAAAAGGTGATCTTTTTTCATCGAGTAAGGGTGTAAATTTTTAAATTTCCCAACAAAGGTGAAATGATAAAATTTTACGATTTTTAAAGTATTAATATAAAAATTTCTACATATATTGTACAAAAAATTAAATTCTAAGGGGAGCGCGTTGACGGAGAGCATCCTGGCTTTTGATTTGAGCTTTGGCGCGCTGGTGATGTGGGTGTTTCTGTCGGAGAACCTGTGGAGACAGAACATTCGTTACTTCAGGTCACGTTCTTGCTTGTGAAGGCGAAATTGATATTTTGATAGAGTGTCCTTTAAAAAAAAAGATATTTTGAAAGAGTGTGATTGGACTGGGTCAAAGTTAAAGAAAGTGAAAAGAAAAAGAGGATCCTCAATAAGAAAATGGGAAGGGTCAAAGAGAGTGCATAGATCTAGAATCACATGCATCAAGTGCATATGAGACCTTGCCATTTTTAAATGTTATTTTTGTTAAGATTTTGTGTGTGTTACTACATGAAAAAAATATGTGAAAATAAAAATCACATTATAATTCTCATGTGTTACTGCATGGATATAAGTAAATGTTACTTCATTGTTATACAAAATAACATAACGTAACACATGGATGTTCACAAGGTAACACATTGTTTCATATGGTAACACATGAGTATACACAAAATTTTTTATTTTGTTTTATATTTCTAAAAAATCATTTGAAAAAAAAAAAGTTTTTTAAAATGAAAAAAAAAATTTTACAAATTTAAATAAAAATCAAGCAAAAAATCAAAATACAATCAATTACAAATTAAATAACAATTAATTTGATTTAATAATTAATAATAAATCACCACATAAGAATTAAAATATTTTTTAAAATTGCGTTGAAAAATCTATTGAAAAAAATAAATGGATGGAAAATATTAATTCAATATAAAAAAACGAAACAATATAATATTTTTATAAATTCTATTATAAAATTTGTTCATAATAAAAATAACATGGATCTGTTCATTATAATTATTGAAATTAACCCATGGTTATGAAAATTTATAAATATAGAGCACTAATTTTCACATATATAATAATTTCAAAAAAAATTATTTTCTCATAACTTTCAATTATCCGTTTTTAAAAATTTATATCCAATTTTTTTATAACTTTTGAACATTTTGTTATTTTCGCCGGAAAATAGGAAATTTTGTCATTTTTTTTCCATCGAAAGTTTTCGATTAAAATTGCGTTTTCCGAATGTTTGAACATTTTTTAAAAGAAAAAAAGTTTTTTTTCTAAAAAAATTTTTGAAAAACAAGAATATTTATCCCGGCCCAAGTGCGAAAAAAATGAATTTTTAGTATTCATATCAACTACGGGCTCATGAAACCCCAATTTTAACCGGCACATGACTTGCGCGTAATTAAAAAAATTACAAAATTTTATGGTTTCAATGAAAATAGAATCAAAATTGGACAATCGGGATAGATATGGGACAAAAATTGAATAGTTAAACTTTTTGGGACAAAAAACGATCTACAGAAAAATTATGGGACAAAAAAAACTTTTTTTTTGCTTATCAATATTGCATATAAGTTTTTAACTTATATTAAGGGATATAGTGGTCAAACATACCATAAAAACATTCTAACAAAACAGGGTCAAGATTGATCAACAATATAAAGATCAACATATGACACAAAACGACACCAAAACTGTGTACAGAAGATATTAAGGAATTGCCTAAACAAATCCAAAACAAACATAGAATTTCTTTGTCAAAAATTGAAAGTCAGATTTTCTCAAACTTGAATCAATTAATTGTATTAAAATATGTTCAAAACAATAATGCTTTGAAGATTGAATGAATAATGGAGTTGGCGGGTTTCAACTAACACTGATCGACGTAAATATTATAATGAATTGGAAACAAGAGACATTCTTATAAAATATTTTATATAAATATTTGTGATTGTGGTTGATGAAATTATAGTGCTGATATAAGACAACATCATATTTTTTAAGAAATTGCTTTGTATAAATTTCAATTGAAATGGCAACAGTGGATCTGAGGTTGTATATCATCTGCATCAATATCAGTGTTAGTAAATGGGAGCCCTTCAGGATTTTGCAACTTACAAAAATGAATTAGACAAGAAAATCCTCTATCTCCCTTTCTATTTTAATTGCAGCAGAAATTTTGAGTTGTCTTATGAGAAAAGCTGAAAAATTGCAACTTTTAGAGGGGTGCTACATTGGATCGAAAAGAGTAATTAAAATCATGAGTCACCTACAATGAAGGGCATATCCTTCGCCTGTTTGAGATTGTATCAGGATATTACCAGTAAATTAATTTCATAAGAGCTTCATTCATTGAATTGGAACTCAAATTGGCTGTAAAATTGGCAAACTGTCATTCACTTATCTTGGCTTGTTGCGAGTTAAAAGATTATGTTTCCATAAATTGTCTATTAATGTTCAAATTTGATTTTAAAAGTGTTAACTTTTTTCGATTTAATTTAATTAGTCTCTATATTATAAAAATTGTACAAGTTTGGCACCATCCCCGAAATATATAAAATGGTTTCGTCTTATGTCACGCCAATATCACATGACTAAAGTTATGAGATCAAACTAGACATTCACTAAACATAAAACGACACTGTTTTAAATTATGTGTTTTTAGTACAATAAGTTGGGGTTGTGTTTTAAGGACAATAATTTTACGAATTTAAAAATATGGTACAATATGTTTTAAAATGTGTAAATATATGATAATATATTTTAAAATTTGTAAATGTACCACTAGCTAGATTAATTGAATAACATTCGGATCGAAGTTGAATACAAATTTCAATAACTAGATTAATTGAATAAGTTCATTAATTGTTTGGATCGAAATTAGATAATAGACATAATTATGTAACAGAAAAACGTACTAATATATATGTGTTTTTTTTTTTTTTTAAAGATAAAGATAGAAATATTATATCACGAGCACAAGGGGTACTCGAAACCCATAACATACAAAACCAACCTATCTATTAACGACCAATAAACTTATAAATTAATCGGGATACACTGAAGAGGTCGGGGATCCCACATATGAAAAGGGTAATCAAAAGTTACCGGGTAATGAGTACGGATCCATTTGTGTTTTTGATCAACATTGATTTTACGATAACTTTACCATAAATACATCGAATGAAATATAAATTTTCAACTCTTGTAATTACTTGATTAATTAACTTCACCATCTACCTAATAAGTCAGCTAATTGGTTACATCAAGGTATCATTTTTCTAATTCAACGGCAGACACATTTCTATCACAGATTTGGTTGAATATATATGTGCAGAAAAAATATATTACAAAAATAGAGGGAAAAGAGAGATAATGACATTAATTGTCGAACTCCAAGTACATTAAATTATCCACATTTGTTTACAGAGTTGGTCATAAATAAGACAAAAAAAAAAAGACAAAGTCATTATCTATATCCTCAATTTTCTTCATCTTACATCATAACTTTAATCAAATAACAATTGGAAAAAAAAAATTAAAATCCATGCACAATTTGTCTATATAAAGATTGATAAAAATGCTACATGCTAAATTAAATAAACACAAAAATTCACCTAAGTCAACTGAAAAAACAATTCAAGTTGTGTGATCCATGTTGTCACTTGGTGAGTTGGACTTGCTCTTGGAGTTCGAAAATGGAAACGGAGGCGAAAGGCGCATCAAACCCGCAGGTTGAGTGGTCGTCGATGAAGATGATGTGTTGATGAAACTTGGTGCACATTTATTTGCATTTGAAGATGATGGAAAACTCGATAAGATAGGGAAAGAATTGCTCGATTTTTCGCCTGCATTAGGGTTTGATGGTGCGGTGGAAGAAGGGGCATTTATGATTGATGAAAGAGCGTCTGCTAATGCAGATTGGAAGGCAGGGTCGGATGTAATAGCTTTGGTTGCGGCTGCAAGTGTGTCTGATGATAAAGAATGTTGGCTAGGGTTTGAGATGGTTTTTTGGAAGTAGGATTGGTATAGGGTTTGATAGGGTAGTTGAGATCCAAAGGTTAGAGAATTTGTAGTTTGGTTGTTGTTGATCGATGATCCGTAGGTAAGCATGGCGTTGTTCCAAGAGATCGGGGGTGGGTTCGATTCCAACGAGCTGAAGTTGAGATTTGTGGACGAGGAGGAAGTGAGATCGAGAGTGATGGTTGGAAATGAAGGTGAGGATGAGATTGAGGAATTTGTTAGGCCATTTAGGGTTCCGGTGGTTGACGAACCGGATAACAGCATGGACGCGGCAGCGGAGGTGGTGGACGCCATGGCTCTCGCCGAGATTGGGAGTGGGTGGCTGTGTGTGCCTTCGTACGTTGTCATCAAAATTGACATATCCTCTGCGCATCTTTGCACCTGAAACTCAAAATGTAATAATGTTAACTTATTTTGAGTGTCTTAATTTACCATATCCAAGTATACATGCTAAATTAATGTGAATTCATCATCTTTCACAATTACCAATTCTCATTATCATTCCCATCAAAATTTTTTTTCTTTTTCTCAAACCAAACAGGCTCCAATATCTTTTAAAAATACACCCAAATTACACCGTCCAAATATAAGTTTTATTTAAAATTGAAGAGTTATAAGCTTATAGTACCTGTTTTCGAACGGGGCAGGACGGGGCGACCGTGCAACGGTAGTATGCTCGAGGGCATGGATTCCCCTTAGCAATCTTTTGTCCATATTTTCTCCATTGGCATCCATCATTCATCTACATTCATATTATGCTTAGAATGAAACAAAATCATTTAACCATGGCCATATACATACACTTATTAATTATTATGATCATAATGTTACTAATACAAAAATAAATAAAGGATTAAATCTTACAGTTGGTGTGTCACATCTAACTCTCACAGAAACCCTAGCTCTTTTAGCAGGGTTTTGTTGTGCCTCATCTTGATCTCCACCATCTCTCCCATGAACATTCTTCACGGCGGCTTTCGTCTCTTCCACGCTATTCTCAGGGCTGCCATTCGGCAAATTTCGAGCCAGGGGCATTTTGGTCAAATCAAACCCTAGACCCAACTCTTGCTTATGATCTCCAGCTTCTTCAATGGCGTTGTTCTTTGGCGATTTACGCGCTTCTTCGCCTTTTATAATTCTGTTGGTTGATGAACTCATTCCTAATCTGAGATCAATAATTTGATCATCAGGCATTAATTCTTCATCTTTTTGAGGGGATTTTTTAGCCTCTTGTTGAATTACATCACGGTATTGTGTTTTTAGGGTTCTGTAATCCTTGAGAATTCGATCTAAGTACATTCTTAGCCTTTGATTTTCTTCCATTACTTCCTCCATTTCTGCTTTGGTTGATCCAACTTGATCATCCAGCTGAACATGCATGGAAATCATGGAATTAATTTCATGCAAGTATATAAATAGTGTATATGCAACATGTGTTGTTTTTTTTTTTGCTAATTATAGATTGGCATAATACGGAATGAGATCACCTATTCCATAATTGGTGTTCCACTTTGTATTCCATAATATGGATGGATGACACGTGGAATAGAAAAAAGTATCCAACGAATCACCATACTCTGGGTCCATGTGTTAAAGATTCAGAAGATGAAACACCAATAGAATATAAAAAGTGGAATAGGGAAATCGAACCGGGCATAATACTCTTATTGTTTGAGATATATATACCAAGATTAAGATCTTCTTTATATATTGGTTCTCATAAAAAGTGTGTGTATATATATATGTATGATATTATAAATTTCCATTACTTGTGCAAGTCATTCTGATGTATATGGCACCAAGCTTTGAGGATTTCATGTTATCAAATATATTTTTTTAGTTAATATCAATTTACAAATTGTATTATAATTTTTTTTAACTAATTGTAACCTGTAAATTTTATATTATTTTATTGCAGCTTGTACTATTAGAAATTTACCGATTGCAGCCTAATTCCTATTCTTTTACAGGTTGCAATCGGATAATTTATTTTTATACATGGCAAGTTGAAAAAAAAAAAAGGATAAATTGCAATCGATATTAGCCTTTTAATTTCTTTATCTGCAATATAGGGATCGATTTGTTAATTTTTGGGTTTCATACCTGTTCCAGTTTGGTAGATGAAGATGATCTGGATTCAAATTCAGGTGATGATCTCTCCATCTTTGTTGCACTCAATCCCTGACAAAATTTTATATATATTAGAACCTTAAATTAATTAATCTTGCAAATGACTTCAAGATATATACAAATAAAAGGTCTGCATTAAAGATAAATTCTTAGATTACAAGAAAAGGATCTAGTTATTCATGATTTAAATTAAATAAAATACTTAAACAGCGTTGAAATTCCTATTATATATATATGGCCAGTCTATATAGGAGTACTAGAGTCATACTTATTAATTAATAGTTGTCATTCAGACTTAATTTCTCTGGTCTAAAAAAAACTGAACAACTTGCATCTGTCTTTATTACATGGTCAATGCTGTGGAAGGCCCTTCACCGACGACTAAAATGATTTCCAAACATAGCTCATAATTACATCTTAATTAATTTCTTCCCATATTTTCTCATAAATTAAATTTCTATATTTGTGTGTTTTCGATTTTTGATGAAATCGGTGTGTTTCAAAGTATACCCATTAGACAACCTTCACTACGTACAGATAACTCTAACTCTTTAATCATAAGAAGTGAAAAGCTATAATGAAAATTTTTGTAGTGATTAATTAATAAAATTTGCAATATATATATGTAGATTGAATTAATATATATATATGCAATATTTCATATATATTGTTTGAATTAATTCTCTTACTTGTTTGATGCAATTTAAAAAATTCTGATTAGGAGAAGGTGGCTTCATCCTATCATCATCTTGGACCTTTTTTCCAGCTCCAACCTGTGACAAATAAAAATAATACATGATACATACACACATATATATATATATATATATATATATATATATATATATACACAAACCATTTTTAGTTAAATCTAAGAATTTAAATTTGCAGTTTTGATAAAAAATATATATGCATATACCTGAAGAAAGATCTCTTCTACACAGCTTTCTTCATCATCAGCTGTAGATTCAGAAGGTTTGGTCTCAGATTTATGCAAATTAGAACTCTTCATACTCTCTCTCTCTAGATATTTTTCTCTCTCTATAATTTAAATTTCATGTAATTGTGTGATCTAAAAAGAGCAATAGTCTTGGTGTTTATAAAGGATGGTGCAGTATTTGACTTGTTTTAAGAAATTCAAACAAAATGGCTAAATCCACCACACTAATACAAAATGTCAATGGCCCAATTTATGTGTACAATATGAATACCTATGGCCTATTTTTTTATATTAATATTCTCTTCACTGTCATGCTATGATACCACTTGTAACGCCCCGGAATTCAGAACGTTAACCTCCGAGGTCATAACGCCCTAAACCCGAGTCATCACTTAGTGAACCGTAAAACTGAGCTAGAAAATTTATTTTAAAAGGGTAGGACAAATAAATTGAGTCGCAGCGGAATAAAACTTAACACAAGTTTAAAAATAGAAGGGTAGATAAATTCAATACTTAGTACAGAAACATCATTAGTACAAGATCCACGGAGTATTAATTAGACATATCGTTCGAGTTTAGAAAAATGGTTTGTTTATTGAATAAGGCAGTGGGGGAAGTGGGTCGTCTACTGCAGCTCCCGGCCCTCAGCATCATAACCTGAAAGGGGGGTTTAAGGGGTGTGAGATAAAAATCTCAGCGGGCAACCTGTACGTTGTTATACAGATTGACAGGAATTCAAAATAGTAGAAGCTTTTATTCATTCTTTTTATAACACAAGAACTTACTCACGATTCCTTGTTAATAGTTCGTACAGTATCCAACATTTATAACATCAAACATATCATTCAACAATCACACATATGGGTGGCACCGGTAGCGTATACCACGTCCAATCCCTCCTCATTCAAACAAAACGGGGTGGCACCGGTAGGCGCCCTACCGCGTCCAACCCCAGATATCTTCCTTATATCCCCTTGCTTCCTTATATCGGCGCTCCCTTATATCATCGCTTCCTTATCTCCCTGCAAAACCACCAATTCCTCCACACGGGACTCATCCCCAAATCATTGGCACGAGGCCCAACCGATAAACAAGACATATAGCTCATGTCCCAATATTCACAGAACTCATAATAGTACTCACATAATTTTCAGTGCATTGTTTACCAAAACCACAAGTTTCGAAAACATATATATATTTGCTTTTTAACAGTATTTATTTAGTTTGCTTTGAAAACTGTCAACAGTCCATATAACATGTTGGGAGATGAATTTAATAAAGAAGTTTTGATTAGATCCCAAAACCCTGAGTATGACATGTATCATGACATCTTGATAGAATAGAATCAGGATCAGGTTTCATTAGATATTAGGACTCAGGATTATCTGCACCATGTATAGTCAGCAGATATAGATCAAGAAGTTTTTAGTATGCTGAAGACTCAGAAGACTCTGAAGAATCAGACACGTCCTGAAGACTCAGAAGACTCTGAAGAATCAAAAGCATCCTGAAGACTCAGAAGACTCTGAAGAATCTTGAAAACCAGAAGATCCTGGAGACTGTTTTCGTACTGATCAAAAGGGACCCTGAACAACTATTTTATGAAATAGTGTTATGTTCATTCCTAGTACAAACAAACAGAATGTTAAACATTTGTGGACATTAAGGAACATATCAGATCAAGAGAAAAGAGTCGTTTGTTTGTCTCTGCTTAAACAAAGATTTCAACCAATGAGGAGGCAACAACACTGTACTGAACTGACACTGAAAGTGACATCTCACTGAAGAAATGTCAGAGCTGATATCTTCCAGTTCACAGAAGTTGATGATTGGCTACTTGGCTGCATATTTCCTAAAACATGCAAGGGAGTGTTCAAACCCTAAAAATAGTCGTTCATCAATAACCAAAAGAGGAAACCCTTGATGCTATCTCTTCCAACGGATAGTTTTTCAAGAGTGACCTTTGGAGAAGTTGCCTATAAATACCAGTGACCTTCTACATTGAAAGGTTACGGGAAATTACAGCAACTCAAGAGCTCATTCGTATTATTGCAAATTGAAGCACTCGAAAACCCTAGAATTTCCCATGTGTTTCACATTGGAGAGAGCTCACTATTCTAAGCCTAGATTGATAGAAATATTCAAAGCTTAGAAGAGATATTCTAGCCTTTGCATTTGTTCTTATTGTAAAGGATATCTCACCTTAGTTGGAAACCAACCCAAACCCAAACCCTTTTGAGAAGGTAGTTTGAGTGTGTGTATTGTTGGTGAATTAGAGTTGTAAAGAGTGAGTAAGCTACAGTGAGTTAGCCATAAAACTCTAGAGAAGAAGTTAGTAAGCTACTTGTGGTAGTCTGAACACTTGTGTGTGTTTGAGTTAGTAAGCTGCAATGAGTCAGCCAGAAAACTCAATGTAGAAAAGTGAGTAAGCTACAGTGAGTTAGCCTGAAAGATTTAGGAAGTGGTTAAGGAATTTCTCTGAAGATCAGAGAGAGTGGACGTAGGAGTTTGAGTCTCAGAACCATTATAATTGATGTGTTGTTTGCTTTTTGTACTGCATTTTATTTGTTGCATGATTTTCACTGAAAGCTTATTTTACTGATATTCAGTTGGAACCAATCCACTGAACTGCATCTAAATAGATCACAGCCTTAATCACTGTTTTTATTAAAAAGGAAGAAGATTTTCAGCAAAGCTAAAACGAGTATAAACTTAGGGCCAACCATTCCGCACACTTGAGTAGCTAGAACGGATAGTTACCAAACTGAACTAACTCTACTGAGTGTTCAGTAAGATAATTATCTGATCCAAGCTCCTCAGGATCTCTGATAAATTCAGGATCAGTTGGGCTAATCTGAAGCTTCTGAAAGCTGCTCAGGATCATTTTCTCAGTAGTCTTTGACTCAGGGCGATTTGTGCTTCTCAGGGCAAAAATATCAGGATAACCTGACCCATCTGACCTCAGTGAAGAAAAGGTTTTAAAAATTACTGAACACGTGTATTCCCCCCATACACGTGTAAGACTCGTTTGCACCGGGACCAACAAGTGGTATCAGAGCAGTGGTTCATTTTTGACCACTTGCTTTGGTATCCATAGTCTATTTGCTAAAAAGACTTTGGTGGTCTACTGAATAGATCTTATTGCTGATATCTTACAAGGCTCTGACACCAAGCCTTCTAAGAAACTTCCTATGTTCTCTGTTGAGAGCTATGACCAAACATGAAAGAATGTGGAGAGTGGTTTCTGAAGGACCATTCAAATATACTGTTGTGAATCCTAGAATCACTGATACTGAGAGGAATGATCCCAGAGATGAACTTCCAAAGCCTGATGATCAACTTACTCCTGATGAGAGAAAGTTAGTCAATCTGGACTACAATGCTAAAGATACTCTGTATAACACTATTGATGATGGTGTTATGGGGATGATTTCTCACTGAGAAACTGCAAAAGAAATATGGGACACACTTGCTGTTATGTGTCAAGGCACAGATCATATCAAGGAAAACAAACTTTCTATTGATATTGGAAAGTTTTATGGCTTTGAAATGGAAGATGGTGAATCCATTGACAAACTTGAGGTCAGATTCACTAGCATCATGAATGATCTAAGTGCTCTTGGGAAAAGATACCCACAGAGAGAAGTGGCACTGAAAATTCTTATAGGATTGTCTAAGAAATGGGATATACATGCTGTGGTGATTGAAAACACCAAAAATATTGATTCCATGACATACCAACAAGTTTTCTCTGAACTGAAAGCTTATGAGTTTGTGATTGACAAGAAAACTAAGAAATCTGATAGCAAAGATGATTCTTCATCTAGCAAGAATGTGACATTTAAAGCCAAAGATAAATCCTGTAAATCTAGAGAGTCTGAGAACTCACTTGCCAAAAATCAGGATGAGCAGGAGGACAAGCTAGTACTGATGGCAAGGAGGTTTGAAAGACTTAATAGCAGATATGAGAAATATAAGAAATATTACAGGAATCACAGGTACAAGAGAAACTCAGAAGCTGAGGACAGATCCACTGAGAAAAGGAAGGACCATAAAGCTGAAAGTTCCTCATCCAAAAAGAAGGACTCCAAGACCAAGGAGGAAAGTGATCAGGATGATGACACCAACAGATGCTACAACTGTCAGAAGAAAGGTCACTTCCAATATGACTGTCCTGAGCTGAGTGCTAAAGAAAGAAAGGAAAGACAAGCCAAGAGACACAAGAAGATCTCCAGCAAGAAGGCTATGATTGCTGAGGAAGAAGAACAATCTGAAGAAGGATCCAGTACTTCAGATGAGATATTCTCAGATAGTGACAGTGATGATGTCTGCCTTGTTGCTATGGAGGAGGTAAATTCTTCTATCTCTGTTGTTGCTCCTACACAAGCACATGAGTTCTCAAGTTCAACTATAACCAGTAACTTTGACCTGATGGATTCTTTTGAGAACCTTATGAAGGACTATTCTGTGTTACAAGAACTGCTCACTGAAACTCAAGAGCAGAACAAGGAACTAACTGCTGAGAATCTGAAGTGGAAAGACTCTAAAAATGCTGAGATCACTTCTCAATTGATGGGAACTACTGATGAACTAGATGTTCTGAAAGTACAACTCTCAGAAAAAGAGAAAGTGATAGAAATCCTGAATGGAAAATTAGAGAAATCCACTGAAGAGATTCAGCTTATCAGAACTGAGTTCAATGACCTCTTTGAGAAGTATGAGACTCTAAAGAAATGTGAGGATAGTGCGCAGAGAAAGTGAGCTCTATTGAATTCTGCATCTAAAGTAATAGATGAAATTCAGAGTTATCAAAGACCTGCAACTATAAAGGCTGGATTGGGATATAATCCAGGGGGAACCTCACAAGGTCTTCTGAATGCTGCTTCTAGTAGCACCAAGACTGTCTTTGTTAAACCAGTGGCATCTAATCTTCTTACTGAAGAACAACCCAGGGTTTTAGACAAGGGTAAAGGACGTATGTGTTCAGAAAAACTGAAGGTTCAGGGAAGAAAGCCCAAACCTCAGGAAAAGGCTAGAAATCCTGAACACTCAGTAGGAAATTTTCAGGCCAATACTTCAAAGCCTCAGGCTAAGAATATCAACGTGAAAAGATCTGCACTGAACCATCAGAGGAATTTTCAGAAGAGAAACCCTCAGCAGAGATATTCTCAACTGAAAGGACCAAGTCCTCAGATTACTGAAAGACCACTATTTCAGTACAGGCAACCTAAACCCCACTTGCCTAAGGGTAAAGGTTTCCTGAACCCAAGTCAGCATAGACAGAGACCAGCTGCACCAAGGCCAAAGCATTGGAACAAGAGGCCTGAACCTAAGAATAACTCAAAGGCTCATGTTCATGTTAAGGCTGGCACTCATACACAGGGTACTGCCAAGGCACCTAGGGTGGTGAATGTGTATGTAGATGTTTATGGGAGACAAATCAACCACTCTAAAGTAATTAGAGTTGTCAGGCAGATTTGAGTTCCAAAAGGTACAGCTAACCTGGTAGGACCCTACACCAAATGGGTACCTAAGAACTGATCTATTTTACAGGTGGAGGAAAAGGGCACTGAGCTGAATGAAGACAACATAGCCCTGATGAGTGGAAATGAATTGGCTCCTGCTGTATGGTATCTGGACAGTGGATGTTCAAGACATATGACATGATATAAGCAATTACTCACTGACTATGTTGAGCAGAAAGGCCCTCAGATCACATTTGGAGACAACTCAAAAGGACTAACTGAAGGATATGGAACTCTTGAAGTTGATTCTGTTCATATCCATGGTGTTTCATATGTGTCTGGCCTAAATCATAATTTGCTTTCTATCAGCCAATTCTGTGACAAAGGATTTAGTGTTGAGTTCTCAAAGAACTTATGTTATGTGAAAGACAATGACTCACAGAAAATTTTACTGACTGGTACTAGAAAGGGAAATGTGTATCTCTGCTGATTGGAGTTCAACTCCAAAAGATATATGTTTGGTTGCAAAAAGTTCCACTGATACCAGTTGGTTGTGTCACAAAAGGCTGAATCACTTAAATTTCAAAACTCTGAACAAACTTGCACGATTAGCACTTGTGAGGGGTTACCTAATGAAGTGTTCAGTAAAGATCATGTTTGTGATGCTTGTCAGAAAGGAAAGCAAATCAGAGCATCTTTCAAAAGCAAAGTAGATGTTTCTACTGACAGAATATTACAACTGTTACATATGGATCTCTTTGGTCCAGTGACACCTGTAAGCACAAATGGCAGGAAATATACACTTGTGGTAGTTGATGACTACTCTAAATACACATGGGTCATATTCTTACTCGAAGAAAAAAGAGACTCGCATAAAAAAGCTGCTGAACTCTTGAAAAAGACTCAAGATTGAAAAGAATCGAGTGTGGTCAAAATCGACGATAAAAGGCAATCGAATTTATCAACCATATTATATCGATTATTGTGCGAAAAAATGGAATAGCTCATGAAACATCAGCTGCAAGGACCCCACAACAGAATGGTGTTGCAGAAAGAAGAAATAGGACTATGAAAGAAGCTGCAAGAACAATGATTGTTGAAGTTTACATTCCTAAGAGATTTTGGGTTTGGCTATCAACACTTTGCATGCTACTCTCGTAATGCATCCATCTTGACCAAGAATCAAGGAAAAACTCCTTATGAGTTGTGGAATGAAAGGAAGCCTCTTGTTTCTTTCTTTCGAGTGTTTGGTTGCAAGTGTTTCATACACAATAATGGTAAAGATCAGTTGAAAACTTTTGATAGCAAAGCTGATGAAGGGATATTCTTAGGATATTCTCAAGTCAAGAAAAAGCCTTCGAGTTTACAACTGTAGGACTCTTATTGTGGAAGAAACACCTCATGTTGTTTTTGATGAATCTACTTGTGTTCAGAAGAAACAGGAACATGACTCAGGAGAACTGACCAAGAGAATCACCAGACTTAGCCTGAAAAAGAAGTCCTCTAAACCTGAGAAGAAGAAGTCAATCACTTTTTATGAATGGAGTGAATCAGACTCAGATAAAGAAGTTCAGGATGGAAAAACTCAGGATGGTGAAACTCAGGATGAAAATTCTCCACTGAAGGAAAGTCAACACACTGAAACTGACCAAACTGAACATACACCAGTTCAGACTCAGGTATGTAATGCCAATGAAGATGTGGTCACAGCTGAGGCAAACTCTGAATCTATCAACCAAGGGGGAACAAATGTCTCTGACAATGTTCTGAATGGAATTTCCCCTGAGGAAGATGATTCTCTTTCTCTTTTTTTGTTGTTCCCTGAATTTGATGAATTACCTGAACCTAACATTTCTGATGTTGAGAATACTACTGAAGGGGGAACATCCAGGAGAAAATGGTTGGATAGTCATCCTACAAGTCAGATTGTGGGTGATCTATCAGAAGGTGTTAAAACAAGAAGGTTCCATGGAGAAAGTGCTTTGTTCTGCTGATTCCTATCTGAAAAAGAACCTACTGAGATCGAAGAAGCTCTACAAGATTCATTCTGGATTACTGTGTGCAAGAAGAGCTAAATCAGTTCACAAGGAATGAAGTTTGGGAGTTAGTGGACAGACCTAAAAGGCACAATGTGATTGGAACTAAGTGGGTGTTCAAGAACAAGAGAGATGAAAACAACAACATTGTGAGAAACAAGGCAAGGCTAGTTGCACAAGGTTATTCCCAAGAAGAAGGCTTGGATTATGATGAAACCATTGCACCTGTTGCAAGACTAGAAGCCATCCGATTGTTTCTTGCATATGCTGCCCACATGAAATTCACAGTCTATCAGATGGATGTGAAAAGTGCATTTCTGAATGGTGTGCTTAAGGAGGAAGTATATGTGGAACAACCTCCAGGATTTTGTCAGAGTGGCCAAGTTTACAGGCTCAGGAAAGCCTTGTATGGTCTTAAGCAAGTACCCAGAGCATGGTATGATACTCTTTCTCAGTTTCTTACTGGCCATGGTTTTATCAAAGGAACTGTTGATAGAACTCTGTTCAGGATAGAAGATGGGAAAGATATCTTACTAGTTCAGATTTATGTGGATGACATCATATTTGATTCTCCAAATCATCAGTTGTGTGAGAAGTTTTCAACCCTGATGAAAGGAAAGTTTGAGATTATTGTAGCATGGATAAACCCGACCTCCCACCTGGGCACGAAGGATCATAAACAATCCAACAAAGACTCATGAAGCAACCTCGGCAAGGGGACCAAGGGATCAACCCACGTAATTCCCACAAGACCAAACCTTCAAGTCGCAAAGGTCGGCAACTCGGATAGTCGGCAGTTCGGGAAGTCGCGATGCGATTTCCGCTTTATATCCTCAAGTCGGGAGCGACCTGCACCAGCCATAACTATACAGTTCACATGGTCAATGACAGCCCCCGACACGCCACTAATCCGCCCTCCACATCCGCTCCACAATTGACGCACGCTGAAGATGGACGATTTCTGGCCTGTCAAGGCGAGATTAATGGTTCCCGATATTGTAGCCCTTTCATAGGCATTATTCCTTATGTAAATTCCGTGGGAGTCATAGTATAAATAGGTCACCACGGCCACCTCTGTAAAAGGTCAAACAACTTATACTTCTAGGCATATACATACATCCTCTCCCTGGCTTGGACGCCCCCGGACGTAGTCTGATTCCAAAGATGAACCGGGTCACCAACTTCTTTGTCTCTTTCCCTATTTTGATTACCTTTAGCATACATATTTCATAATAATTATTTTTTAACTGAGTAGATAAAAACCAGTTACAACAATTGGCGTCGTCTGTGGGAACACATTTCTTGAGAAATTTCAACAATTCTCAAGGAGACCTCACCTTCTCTAAGAAAAACAAAATGGCAACCAACCAGGGGAAAGCTATAATCGGGAATAAAACCGACGTTCGTGATGGCGTCGAGGTTTCACTGAGTTCTCAACCCACTCATCGGGCAGCCCCGACGGGTTTCCCCCACTGGTGGAATCTTGTCCAGACACCGGAGGATGCCAAAGAAGTGATGGCCGTCCTCAACAAGAAACGTCTCAATTTTGGAGGAACAGCCCCCAGCCAAGAAAACAGCCCATGACGCCGGAACCTCCAAAGGTAAACGTGTTATGACGGAAAAGGGACGGTCCACGGGCCAACTGGCGTACAACGCAGCTAAACATGCCATCGTTCGGAACCACCGGGCCCTGGACAGACCATCGGGTTCAAATAGTGCATTCACCCGTCTCGGAAGCCAAGCGGCCCGGAAGGCCCTCATGAAGGGCGTGTTGGGATTATACTGGAAAGTATGCTTTTACTTTGAATAATCAGACTAACTAAATTTCAGACTTATTTACTGAAATAAATTATTTATCACTAATGCTTTAAATATGATTGAATGTTACATATATTTACTGCATAACTGTTCATTAAATAGTACGTGTTACATTGTAGTTAATTTAGTGATACCAAGATCACAGAAGATTAAATTAACAGTTCCTTGTAACTAAAAGTACACCATTCACGACCTAGATAGAAATGAACAATCCATCGTGAAAGGTTGTAGTGTAAGGCTCAGATTGGTTTGTCTTGACCAAGAGATTACACTAGTGCATGACTGATGCATTGAAGAGGACCTACAGGAGGATAAATTCTTCAGAACTGAACTAGGAAGAATTAGACCTCAGTGGTTAGTTATTTCTTAATCTTCGTCTCTTAAATAGGATTGCGTGTGGTTAGTAACTATTGCTTTGACTTATTATGGGAAGAGAATCAGTGAGATTCAATAGCCTATATCTTGGGCAATATTATTGGTCACATGTACGCTTGTTCGATTTGCCCCCTTGGGAGGTTCATAAGGTTTATCATACCAAATCTTGCAAGTGGAACTAGTTTCCGGTATGGATAATAATGTTGAACCGTTCCTTTACCAAGGATAAAAGATATTAATTAATGGAAAGCTATTTCAGTGGCTTGAATTAATTAATGGGCTAGATAATCTTAAACACGGGAAATAATAACCGGGAGCCATATTAACTGTAATATGGGTTAAGATGGATAGTGCAATATTAATTATGTAGTGGGATTAATTAATATTTATGGGCTTGAATAATATTGTGGCTCAATATTGATAATTCAAGGTCTATTGGAAGGTCCAATCTTAATTCTCCTAAAGGCCCCCCAAGTAGCCAAAGATAAAGTCCAATAACTGAAAAAGGTGTTTAAAAATAAAATAAATTTGTTGCCTATTTTTCCTTGTTTTTTTCGAAAATTATGAAAAAAAAGGGAGAAAGATTTTCTTTGAATTTTGTTATGGAATGAAGATATGTATTCTTGGAATACAAGATTATCTCATTAAATTCAAGAAATCTCCCACTTGGTTATTCATATAAGAGGTTTCGAAAATTTTGAAGAAAAATGGGAAAGAAAGATTTTCTTGTTTTTCTTGAAAAGATATTATGGAAGATATGTATTTCTTGAAATACAAGAATATCTCATAAATTCAAGAAGATCCAAATCTTGGATTCTTGGTCCCTCTTTTTCGAAAATTCACCATAGCAAGATAAGGTGGGATTTTTGTGGAATATTTTAATTATGGGAAAAAGAATATAGGAGATATATTCAAGATTTCTTGGAGATCAAGAAAAGGTTTTCCCACATTGTTTTTTCCCTAAAAATTCGACCACCACCCTATCTATAAATAGGGGATGATTCTTTCATTCCCAAGTGCAATTCCATGTGCTGGAAAAATTAGCAAATCCACGAAAGTGGTGCAACAAAGTTTATTTTTCTTTTTGTTAATTGTTCGCGAGTATCCTTCTACCGGATTATCAAGCAAGGACTAGGGAATACTTGGGAAGGACTTTTGGTGTGTTTTCACATACAAGTCCATTGCCATTCCAAGAGGTAAGTTCACGTAAACTCGTAGTATTTCCGCATGCGTAGGATTTACTTGAATTGTTTATATGCATGATTTGTTGTTGAAATTATTATTTGAATTAATATGGGTTAATTCATGCTAGTAATAATTGTTAGAATCAAATTTGTATTTAAATATTCATCCCGAATAGATCCGGGTAAACAATTCCCCAACAACTGGTATCAAAGCCTCGGTTTCGGGCTCTGAATTTTAAATTGTAATTTAATTCGCTGTCACTAAATTTTGAAATTGGATAGTAGAATTGCTAGATCTTTTTTGCAGGTATCCAATTGTCATGGAATTTAATGTGTTTATTTATATATGCATATAAATTGTGGTTTTTTAATTCGATTCGTTCGGATTCGTTTTGCCTCGTGAGAAAATTCATGAGTAGATTAGTATTTGTTTGATTTGATCAATGTAATAGACTAGTCTAGATCTAGGTTTATTTATTTTGTAAATAAATTGTAACCGGATCGGAAATGGAGGCGGAGACGAAGAATTAAAAGACGAAATCCGAAACCGGGCGTAGGCAGCGTGCGTCACGCGAAATGTGCCAAGGGAGGTACGCGTGTGACGTGGATGCTTGTGGGCATGCACGGGCGTAGGGCGAGGCCGGAGGGGCCGAGCGCACGCGGGATCCGACGGGCAGACGCGGGCGCGCGCGCGGACAGGCGGAACCGCCAGCGCTGCTGGCAACGACCGGGCGACGCTGGCTGAGACGGGCACGGGCGACGGTGCCGAGGAGCGCGAGGGCACACTCCGGCGACGCGGCGACGCTGCCGAGACGGCGCTGGCGACGTGCGCCGGGCGCTTCGGCGCGCGCGCACGGGCGCAATTCGACACGGCCAGGGGAGTGCTAGGCGGGCACTCCGACCCGCGAGCTGGTCGATGACGTGTCTTGACAAGGCGTTTTTTTTTAAACGGTCAAGTGGGAGCTTTTCGAGACGAACGATGAAGGCTATGAAGACGATTTCTCAAGATCAAGATATGACAAAATTAACCATGACAATTGGATAAATGTGCCCAATATGTTTAATTTTGTCTTGATGTTTATGCATTGTTTTATGCTTATTCAAATTGTGTTTAAATTTGTGATGCATGAGAAAATGTTTTGAAAAATCTCACTTTCAAAAATTACTAAGTATATTTAAACAATTAATTGACAATTTTATTCCGGATAATAAAATTGAATTAATTATTGACCTCCATGATTTATATATTTGTGAATTCTTTTGGAGAAATTCCCCCACGACTTGGTCAAAAAGATAGCTTTCACATGAATAAATTCCTAATGGATGATTGTGGATTATTACTAGTGGCGACGATGACCCTCCCCACGAGGCTCGTTCAAAGCGAAATAATAATTCTGTATTTAATCATGGTTATTACTTAGGTATAAAATTGATATGCATATACTTCCCCGAAGTCCCTGTCAATTTTATATTGGTCAAGTGGGAGCCAACTATTAATCTGGATATTAAAGGTTTTTAACTGTTCTTGTTTGTAACCTGCTTGAATGTGTTTAAATAATGACCCACCCCACGTGGCTTATTTAAACTGTTTCTTGCATGTTCATATTTTTTGGAGATTTTAATATGAAACATGTGATCGAATTCTGTGATATATTTGTGCTTATGCATATTATTATTTATTTAAGTTCATCATGTCGCAACCTTTTAATCTACTGTTCAATATACTTAAAGACAATTTGCTTACTGGTGAAAACTTTATTGATTGGAGTCGTAAACTTACTATTGTCCTCACTGCACAAAGCCATAACTGGGTTCTCACTACACCTAAACTAGAAAAGCCAAATGACGAGTCAAGTAAATCGATTAAGAAAGAGTATGCTGACTTGGAGCGTTCCAACAAAATGGCAAAGTGTACCATCTTGGCTTCAATGTCAGATGTGTTGCAACACCAACACCAGAACGTTGAGACCACTGCAGACATCATGACTAGTCTTAAAGCGATGTTTCAACATCAGAACCGAGTGGCTTGTCAGATCACCATGAGGGACTTGTTCTCTATGAAAATGGTGGAGAGAACGCCCGTAAGGGAGCACGTTCTCCAGATGATGGATCACCTTAACAAACTTGAAGTACTTGGCGCCGAATACGACATCGAGACCCAAATCGATTTCGTGCTCCATTCTCTGCAGAAAAGTTTTGAGCAGTTCAGGTTGAACTATCAGATGAATAATCAGAAGTTCTCGATGCCTGATCTATTGCAAGCTTTGGTCTCGGCAGAGGCGATATTGAGGCAAAAGAGCCAAGTCTTGGTGGCAAATGGACCTTCTTCTTCTTCTAGGCTAAGGGGTGGTAAGAACAAGAAAAAGGACAAGAGCCACAGACAAGTGAACTCAAGTGTTGCCAAGGGCAAAGAAAAGGTGAAGGGAGGTGGAGGAGTGAGCAAGCCAGCTAAGGGGAGGTGCTTCAAGTGCGGTGAGAGAGGACATTGGAGGTCAGCCTGTTCCAATCCCAAAAGGAATGAAAAGAAAGGTAATTCTCACACACTAGTTGTTGAAACTTGCTTAGCGGCGTATGCCTCACATTTATAGGTGGTGGATACGGGATCCACTGATCATGTATGTTTCACTTTACAGGGGTTCAAGCGGACCCGACAACTTAGTGGGAGTGAGATCCTCATCACACTGGGCGATGCCACGAGAGTGGCAGCTGAAGCAGTGGGAGAAGTGCACCTGTCTTTTGAAGACAGAGTTTTAATTTTAAGAGATGTACTTTACGTTCCGAATTTTAGAAAGAACTTGATTTCAGTTTCTAAACTTTACCTTGATGGATATTCGGTTACTTTTGATAAAGTTGTTACCATTTCTCTTTATGATAAATTTATCTGTCATGGAACGTTGTCAAGTAATCTCTATACAATTAACTGTGCACACCACTCAAGAAATGCATCCTATAACACATCAACTATTTCCGGTAAAAGAAAACATTCATCAGACGTGAACGAAACACTTCTGTGGCATCTAAGATTGGGACATATTAATCCAAAGAAGATCCAAAGGTTGGTGAAAGACGGTCCACTGGATTCTCTCCAAGTTGAACCGATTCCAACCTGCGAATCATGTTTGGAGGGTAAAATGACCAAGAGGGCATTCGGAGCCAAGGGGAATAGAGCCAAAGAAGTGTTAGAAATCGTTCACACAGACGTATGTGGTCCAATGTCAACCATGGCAAGAGGAGGTTACGAGTATTTTGTCACTTTTATTGATGACTACTCGAGGTACGATTATATTTTCCTTATGAAGCATAAATCTGAGACCTTTGAGAAATTCAAAGAATTTAAGGCTCAAGCAGAGAATCATAGGGAAAAACGTATCAAGTCTCTACGATCCGATCGTGGAGGCGAGTACCTGAGAGGTGAGTTTTTGAACTACTTGTCGGATGAAGGGATTGCATCCCAGCTGACTGCACCCGGAACCCTTCAACAAAACGGGGTTGCAGAGCGAAGAAACAGAACTCTTTTGGAAATGGTTAGATCAATTATGTGTTATGCGGATCTTCCCAAGTCGTTCTGGGGACATGCCTTGGAAACAGCGGCTTACATTCTGAACTTGGTGCCATCCAAGTCGGTTCTCAAAAGTCCCAAAGAATTGTGGACCGGGCGCAAGCCTAGTATGAGACACCTCGATCAGAATTAAGGTTGTTTATAGGATACCCCGAGGGAACAAAAGGGTGTATGTTTTATGGTCCCAAAGATCAAAAGGTGGGCATAAGCACCCACTTTAGATTTTTGGAGGAAGACTATATGAACGAAAGAAGACCCAGAAGTGAGATTACCTTAAGTGAGCTAAGGGGGCTAACCTCATTGCCAACTGTACAAGATGATATACCAAACGACATACTTTCACAACCGGAGCCTCGTCGTAGTGGGAGGGTTGTGAGACAGCCCGAGAGATTCATGGGGATAGGAGAGTCCTCGGACTTGATTCCCGGACAAGATGAATCAGACCCATGGACATACGATGAGGCAATCCAAGATAAGGATGCGGTTCTTGGTAAAAGGCAATGAAAGCAGAAATGGGGTCTATGGATCATAACAGAGTGTGGGAGCTAGTCGAACCACTTAATGGGATCAAAATTATTGGTTGCAAGTGGGTATACAAGAGAAAGAGGGGACTGAACGGGAAGGTGGAAACCTTCAAGGCAAGGCTTGTGGCGAAAGGTTATACTCAGAAAGAAGGGATCGATTATGAGGAAACATTTTCACCTGTAGCAATGCTTAAGTCCATCCGGATTCTCTTGACGATAGCTGCGCATCTCGATTTTGAAATCTGGCAAATGGATGTCAAGACAGCTTTCCTTAACGGAAGTCTTGATGAGGAAATCTATATGCAACAACCCCAAGGCTTCATTGAAAAGGGCCAAGAACACCTAGTTTGTAAGCTCATGAAGTCCATTTACGGACTCAAACAGGCATCCAGAGCTTGGAACCAATGTTTTGATCATGTTATAAAGTCTTACGGGTTTGATCAAAACGAGTTCGAGAGTTGTGTGTATAAAAAGCGTGTCGGAACTGCATTGGTATTCTTAGTACTATACGTACATGACATTCTGTTCATCGGGAACGATGTAAAGGTGTTATCAGACGTAAGGACATGACTTTCAAAATAGTTTGATATGAAGGGCTTAGGGGAAGCCGGGCACATCCTTGGGATCAAGATCGCAAGAAAAGGATGATAGGCTTATCGCAAGCTTCATACATAGACACTGTCTTGAAACGATTCAACATGCAGGATTCCAAGAAAGGCTTCGTACCTTTTAGGCATGGAATCCATCTATCCAGGAAAATGTGCCCTAAGACACAAAAGGAGATAGATGACATGAGAGACATTCCTTATGCTTCGGCTGTCGGAAGCCTTATATATGCAATGTTGTGTACGAGACCGGATATCTTCTTTGTCGTTGGCATGGTGGCAAGATATCAGAGTAACCCGGGGAAGGAACATTGGACAACAGTTAAAAACATTCTGAAGTATTTGAAAAGAACTCGAGATAGAATGTTGGTTTATCAGTCAGATAGTCTAATCCCCATCGGCTACACGGACTCGGATTTCCAATCAGACATAGATTCCAGAAAATCTACCTCCGGTAGTGTGTTTTGCATGGGGGGGAGCCATGACGTGGAGAAGCGTTAAGCAGAAATGCGTCGCAGATTCTACCATGGAAGCCGAATATGTAGCTGCTTGCGAGACAACGAAAGAAGCGGTTTGGCTCAAGAACTTCCTAGTGGACTTGGATGTGGTTCCGAATTTGCCCAGCAGAATCATTGTTCATTGTGACAATGCCAGAGCAGTTGCAAATTCAAGGGAACCAAGAGCCCACAAGGCCAGCAAACACATTAAAAGGAAATACCATCTTATACGAGACATCGTTAAGAGAGGAGATATAGAGGTGGCAAAGATCGCGTCAGAAGACAACCTAGCTGATCCATTCACAAAGGGTCTGCCTCTGAATACATTCGAGAGACATGTGAAAGGAATGGGTGTCAAGACCATTGCCAATCTGCTTTGAGTATAAATGGGAGACATTATTAGGTTCGTGTAGATGACATTAGTTGTCATGTACTACACCAGACATGCTGATGTATACTTAAAAGCAGACTTTGAGTATAAGTGGGAGATTGTTGGGATTATACTGGAAAGTATGCTTTTACTTTGTATAATCAGACTAACTGAATTTTAGACTTATTTACTGAAATAAATTGTTTATCACCGATGCTTTAAATATGATTGAATGTTACATATATTTACTGCATAACTGTTCATTAAATAGTACGTGTTACATTGTAGTTAATTTAGTGATACCACGATCACAGAAGATTAAATTAACAGTTCCTTGTAACTAAAAGTACATCATTCACGACCTAGATGGAAATGAACAATCCATCATGAAAGGTTGTAGTGTAAGGCTCAGATTGGTTTGTCTTGACAAAGAGATTACACTAGTGCATGACTGATGCATTGAAGAGGACCTACATGAGGATAAATTCTTCAGAACTGAACTAGGAAGAATTAGACCTCAGTGGTTAGTTATTTCTTAATCTTCGTCCCTTAAATAGGATTGCGTGTGGTTAGTAACTATTGCTTTGACTTATTATGGGAAGAGAATCAGTGAGATTCAATAGCCTATATCTTGGGCAATATTATTGGTCACATGCGATTGCTAAGATTTAATACGGAGAATCGTGTGCAAGTACGCTTGTTCGATTTGCCCCCTTGGGAGGTTCATAAGGTTTATCGTACCAAATCTTGCAAGTGGAACTAGTTTCCGGTATGGATAATAATGTTGAACCGTTCCTTTACCAAGGATAAAAGATATTAATTAATTGAAAGCTATTTCAGTGGCTTGAATTAATTAATGGGCTAGATAATTTTAAACACGGGAAATAATAACCGGGAGCCATATTAACTGTAATATGGGTTAAGATGGATAGTGCAATATTAATTATGTAGTGGGATTAATTAATATTTATGGGCTTGAATAATATTGTGGCTCAATATTGATAATTCAAGGTCCATTGGAAGGTCCAATCTTAATTCTCCTAAAGGCCCCCCAAGTAGCCCAAGATAAAGTCCAATAACTGAAAAAAGTGTTTAAAAATAAAATAAATTTGTTGCCTATTTTTCCTTGTTTTTTTCGAAAATTATGAAAAAAAAGGGAGAAAGATTTTCTTTGAATTTTGTTATGGAATGAAGATATGTATTCTTGGAATACAAGATTATCTCATTAAATTCGAGAAATCTCCCACTTGGTTATTCATATAAGAGGTTTCGAAAATTTTGAAGAAAAAGGGGAAAGAAAGATTTTCTTGATTTTCTTGAAAAGATATTATGGAAGATATGTATTTCTTGAAATACAAGAATATCTCATAAATTCAAGAAGATCCAAATCTTGGATTCTTGGTCCCTCTTTTTCGAAAATTCACCATAGCAAGATAAGGTGGGATTTTTGTGGAATATTTTAATTATGGGAAAAAGAATATATGAGATATATTCAAGATTTCTTGGAGATCAAGAAAAGGTTTTCCCACATTGTTTTTTCCCTAAAAATTCGACCACCACCCTATCTATAAATAGGGGATGATTCTTTCATTCCCAAGTGCAATTTCATGTGCTGGAAAAATTAGCAAATCCACGAAAGTGGTGCAACAAAGTTTATTTTTCCTTTTGTTAATTGTTCGCGAGTATCCTTCTACCGGATTGTCGAGCAAGGACTAGGGAATACTTGGGAAGGACTTTTGGTGTGTTTTCACATACAAGACCATTGTCATTCCAAGAGGTAAGTTCACGTAAACTCGTAGTATTTTCGCATGCGTAGGATTTACGTGAATTGTTTATATGCATGATTTGTTGTTGAAATTATTATTTGAATTAATATGGGTTAATTCATGCTAGTAATAATTGTTAGAATCAAATTTGTATTTAAATATTCATCCCGAATAGATCCGGGTAAATAATTCCCCAACAGGGCAAGAACGAGGCTCACTCTCAACCACGCCATGATGAACAGGTAGAAAGAGATCTTGACATGGCCCTGGACATGCACCACGGAGGATCGCCGAGACATTCGGCATACCACCATGGTCACGGGCAAGGGGCCAAATCTGCCGCCACGACGCCAGTCGCATTGGATTGGATCGATCGCCCAACACCGTTGGAAAGGGTGGGTAACCGGGATGGACCTTTTGGGTCTAACACTGACCTTGTCATCCCCGATTTGCCCTTGGGAACTATGATCACTCTGGCACCTGCCCAGAGGAAAATCAGCATAGCGGCTCTAGATCGCTACAATGGGAGTCTGCACCCCGAGTCCATATGGCGGGCACAATGCGTATATGGCCTCAATGGGGGCATCAGATGCGACGAAGTGTAGACTCTTCTCCCTGATGCTGAGCGACCAGGCCCACATGTGATTCATCTCCCGAATGGGGGATAAATGCAAGCCCATGTTCGACACCATCAGAAAGAAGGCGAGGTTCGAATGGACATATGAGAGTCAGGATGCTCTTGACAGGATCAAAGCATATCTAGCCGACGCCAAGATTTTTTAGCCAAACCGTCCCCGGGCGAAACCTGCTTTATACTTGGTGACCTCGAAACCGCCTCGAAGAAGGTTTGTACGCAAGTGAGGGTCAAACCCAACTGCCATTTACTTTTGTCGGGTCCACGACGCTCAATGAAACCGAGCAAATGATACCCTCTTCTAGAGAAATTAGTCTATGCTCTAGTTATGAAAAGTGAGGAACCGAGACCTTATTTCTTCGATCACCAAGTGGAGGTCCTCACTTCCTTACCCCTTCACAACGTGCTCCATCGACCAGATACATCGGGCCATGCCTCAAGTGGGCCATCGAGGTTGGACAGTATGGAGTAACATACGCGCCGCGGCCTGCAATAAAAAGCTCAGCCTCGCCGACTTCATCGCTGAATTAACCCCTCCTCCCCAGGGCCGGGTTCGACCGCCCACCATGGGAGTTGTACGTGAGATTCGCCGGCAAATCGCCAACAAATCAGGGGCAGGAATTGTGTTAATCAGTCCAGATGGGATTTCTTTTCAGAATGCCATCACTTTCGATTTCCCTGCCACCAACAACGAGGCCGAATATGAAGCACTGATCAACGATATAGAAATGTCCACCGCAATGGGCATCAAGCGACTTCAAGTACACACCGACTCCCAGCTCGTAGCACGCCAGATATCAGGGGAGTATGAGGCCCGAGACGAGCGGATGTCGGCCTACCAAGAGGTCGTCAAAGCACTTTGCCTGAAATTTAAACAAATCTACATCAAGCTAGTACCAAGGGATGCAAACTCCCGAGCCGATGCATTGGCACGACTAGCGACTTCGAGGACCAAAGAGAGATGAGGGATGTCACCATCACAAAACTCTCCCACCCTCCATCGCTAACACAACAAAGGCCCTGACACCCCGAAGTTTAAGCCGGATGACCCCATCGACTACTTGATGACCGGGCATTACCAACCAATGAATCTCGAAAGCAGATTGCAACTAAGGGCGATAAGGTACACATTGGTTGGTAACAAACTATATAAGCGAGGCTTGAAGATACCACCGCTCCGGCGTGTTACCCCGAGCAAGGCGGTGCTATCCTGCAAGATATTCACGATGGGGTATGCGGAAACCACTCTGGGGGGCAATCGCTCGCTCATAAGACGACGAGACAGGGGTATTATTGGCCAACTTTAAAAGCCGATGCCATGGTTTTCGCACGAAAATGCCATAAATGTCAAATACACGCACAATCAATCAAGGTCGCACCTGAGGAACTCACCAAAGATCCTCGGTCCTCGCCTTTTGGGGCGGGGATAGATATCATCGGCCATTACCAATGACCACGGTTCACCAAGTACGCCCTAGTCGCAGTAGATTACTTCACAAAATGGGTCGAGGCTGAGGCTTTAGCGACCATAGATCAGGATCACGTCATCAAATTCATATGGCGAAACATCATCTGCAGCTTCGGCCTACCGCAAGCAATTATATCCGATAATGGGAAGAGTTCGATGGTCATAAGGTCGATAGTTTCTTCAGAAAATGGAAAATCACCAAGCTTTTCTCTACCCCTTATCACCCTCAGTCAAACGGTCAAGTCGAAGCTGTGAACAAGATCATCAAGCACACTCTGAAAACCAAGATTGAGGGAGGAAAAGGGAAGTGGGCCAGTGAATTACCAGATGTAATGTGGTCATACAGAACGACCTGCCGAAATTCGACCGGAGAGACCCCTTATTCGATGGCATTTGGCTCGGAAGCAGTCATACCCGCAGAGGTTGAATTCCAAACTCTCAGAACCTCACAGATCGCAACTGACTGCAATGATGAGGCCTTGCCAGAACCCTAGACTTGCTTGAAGAGAAGCGATTAGAGGCAGGTATCTGAAATGCGAGATACAAACAACAGTCCGAAAAATACTACAACTCTAAAGTGCGACTTCGAAAATTCAAAGAAGGCGACCTGGTCCTGAAGAAGACTCTCGGAGTAACCAAAGGAACTTTCGGAGTAACCAAAGGAACCCAAATGGCACTCAGTCTCAGTACCCGTGGAACGCATCTCATCTGAAGAGATACTATCAGTAGGGTCGAGGCCAGTGTACTTGCAAACTTTCAGGCGAGTCAATAATAATGAGTTAAATTTTCTTTTTCACAATTCCTGTGTTTAAACCCAAGGAGGTCGCATAGATGAAACATCGACCTCCCCCGGGAACGACTTTCGATATATTTGCGGCGAGATCACCACCCTTAGCGGTGTGATCCTCCCCTAACTTTATAAGATGACTAATCGAGGTTCAATCTAAAATCGCAATGCCAATAAGACGAATGAACATGCGCAAAGATTATAGTCGCATAAGGAAATCAAGTCGACACAATAAAGGAAAGAAAAAGGCAGATTTCATTAATGACAACAAGCCCGAAGGTCGGTACATTATAAGAGCCCGAAGCTAGATTACATCAAGCGGAAACCAAGATACATCATGATAACTGACGACAGATGTTTTGCTACAACCCAATATCCACGACTGGCAGACGACTTCCGGCTTTAAGGCATGCTGATCAAAAGTATTGTTGGAGATGGGGTTCAACAACTTCTCAATCTCCTTTTTCTTATCGGGATTCTTGATGACATCATTCTTAAGAACGATCAAGAATCCCATCAGCAGCACTGACTATGTTCAAAGGCTGCCCACCTAATTGTTGTTGAATAACGCTGGTGAGGGTGTGGGCAGCCCGCCTCCGGGATCTTGGGCTGGTAAACACCTCCCCTAGAGGCCAGTTGTGGCCTGCTCTTCGGGAGGATCCGCGCCGGACATCTCAACGACCTCATTTCGTGCCCCAGCCTCATCCGACTGAGTCTCGAGGACCACCTCGGAGTCTCCCGGCTGTGTCTCATCTGGATCGGGAGTGGGGTGCACGATCCGACTCTGATTAGGGAAGAAGGACAAATCAATACCCAGATCTACCAGATCTTTAATGAGGCAGGGGGAAGTCGCGAACGTAAGCAGTCAGCTCGGTCACAATGTCAGAGAGGTCGGCAACAGGGTTCTTCTGCCGAACAACTCGGATAGCGCCCGCAACCGCCACGACATAGGCAAAGTTAGCATTATGCTCTTCGACCTGCTTAAAGTGTTCGTCTTTGGCTGGCAACTTCTCCCCGACCTCTACATCCTTGCGGATCAGCTCCGCTTTCATCCGGGTCATGACCTTCTTCTCCTCCTCGAGCAGTCTCTCGGCTTCCTTTAGCTGGCCCTTGAGCTCCAAGGCCCTCTTGGCCATGTCAGCCTTGGCAACCTCCAGTTTCTTCCGCACCTCATAGGCAGCTATCAGTGATTTCGCTTGCTCGAAGGTCATCGCCTGGGCCTTCTCTAGTTTGGAGAGCTCGAGCTCGGATTGGGCGCAGGCCTTTTCCATGTAGAGGGCGGCCTTCAAGGAGTGGACAACAGCCGAATACATGTTGCCCGTGACTTTTTGACGACGGGCAAAGGAGTGATCATCCTTCGTCCATGCGCGCGGCACGTTCCTCATCGTCCGCTCCAAGTAGCCAGGCCAGTCTCCGGGCGTGCCTTCTAGCGTGGGAATCGGGGATCTCAGGAAGCTCAGCACCTCCGGTGAGAACTTGCTGGCCGTCAGCTCCTGACTGCAACAAGGAGGAACAAATATATTAAGTTTGGTCCCGGTTTTGAGGTAAATTCATTGAGTTGCAAATGGCCTACGTCTGCATCCTCTCCTCATCCCAACCAATCCAGGAATTGTCCTCCGGATGGCGACCTCCCTACCGGGTAGAAGTCGGCAAAGGTGTCGGGCTGGGAGCCACCCTTCCAGCACCCCGACTTGATGTGGATCGGTGCGTGCCAGGTTCAGCTCGCGCCCTCTTGGGAGGTCGCTCACCAACCACGGTGGCGGGTTCGGCAGCTTTCTTCTTGCCTTTGTCGGCAGTAGGGGGAGGAGTCTGAACTGGAACGTCCCCCTGGGCGGCAGTGACGGGTAGACGCCTCATGGAGCCGAGTACTGATCGAGGTGCGAGGCCATCTCGGAGGCTGAGGGCCGACGTCGGTAGATCGGGATCTCCGGATCTAACATAAAAACAGAACCTTTAGCGCAAAATCGCGAAATACACTTGAAAAGATGCGGCCGAGACTTACAGGGAATCCTCAAGTGGCGAGGGTAAGTATACAGTCCGGCTTGCAATCGGTTGAGCTCGGAGTTCAGCAAATTAATATCTCGCCAGCTAGGGAGTGTGTCTCGAACCTCCTTGAACGCCTCGAGAAAGTCCCAATATAGCTCAGAAGGTCAGGGCGCAAACACTGCAAGACAAGAAAAGAATTAGATCAGTACAATCGAGCACAAAAATATTAAGGTGAAGTACCATTCTCAATAAGGATCGCATAATCCGTAGGAACTCTAATGGATAAGGGGCTGGAAGGGGCCACCGACTCCCATGCTCCTCCTACAAACCACCATTTCTGGTGCCACCCGTCAACCTTATTCAAAATCCCACTCACGAGCTCTTTGCCTCTACGAAGCCGCACAGTGTGATAGCCTCCGGCCTGAGTAACCGGCGACATCACGTGAGATATCTCTCCGGGATTAGGCAGTCTTTTCAGCCCGGCCTGCCCCAAAACGACCATGGTGGAGATGATGTAACTCCACCCATTGGGGGTGATCTGCATGAGGCTCACATTCCAGGCCGCCAGCAGATAGGAAATGGTCGGGTGCAATGAAAATCGAATACCGACCGACATGGAAGACTCATTCACAGCAATCATTCTGGGAGGAGGCTGATTGGCGCTTTCGTCCGGAGTCGGCCCATAAAAATGCACATCCCGGGGCACCTTGTACATGCGACGAAGTCCCCGCACATACTGATCGGAGAGCACATATCGGTATCTTTTATCGGAGGCCGCGAATTGAGAGTCGACCGACTTGTGGTATCCCGTTTAGGTCGCTTGTACGGAGCTCGGTTACAATACATATCATAATTGAAGACTCGTTCATAAGCCCCATAATCTGGAACCAAGGCAGAAGGACCCGCCGTTGACGACTGTTCCCGTGGGACGGGATGAAGGAGATTAACATCCAATGGGGGAAGATGGGTAATTTTGGCCAATTCTTCCAGAAATTGGTCATCCACCGGTTCATCATTGGCATCGTCTTTCCGGCGGTCGCCCATAACCTTAGTTAATGAACTTTCACCCACATGCCCGGTGGCAGAGCCAAAAAATCAGCGATGACGCAGGGCAATAGGGATGTCATCCTCAGAAGAGGAGGAAGCCACCATGGGATGAGAGGCAAAAAGGGATTTGGAAACGCTAGAATCCATAAATTCGAAGAAGGGCACCAAAGTGCTTACCTGTGATTAATTCCGCTTCAAGGACACGAGAATGCATTTTCGGTGGAAGGGAGAAAGAACCAGGAAGAGTATCTTAAGGAAATTCTTTCACAAGACAGTCGTAGGAAATAAGGTTTTCAAAACCTAATTCCCACCTATTTATCGAAGAAGAGGAGGGGCCAAAATAAAATTAGCCAAAACTTCGGCCCCCTAGCAACAAAAAGATGCGAGGGGCACGCGTAAAATCCACTGCGGCATCTCATTGGATGAAATGGCGGCACTTTACGTCATCATCCTGTCACGATATCATTTCGAATCCCTGAGATCGAGGGAAGTCTGATGCGACGATTCGTATTATCGAGGTGACTTTTCACCTACCCGAGGATAGTAAGCCGCTCATAGGAGACTTTCCAGGTCGGATGGTTGCGAGTCGATTTAGTCCATGTGTCAAGCCAAGGTCCCTTCACGGAACAAGGGACCTCAACTTGAGGGGCAATTGTTGTAGCATGGATAAACCCGACCTCCCACCTGGGCACGAAGGATCATAAACAATCCAACAAAGACTGCATGAAGCAATCTTGGCAAGGGATCAGCCCATGTAATTCCCATAAGACCAAACCTTCAAGTCGCAAAGGTCGGCAACTCGGGTAGTCGGTAGTTCGGGAAGTCGCGATGCGATTTCTTCTTTATATCCTCAAGTCGGGAGCGACCAGCACCAGCAATAACTATACAGTTCACATGGTCAATGACAGCCCCCGACACGCCACTAATCCGCCCTCCACATCCGCTCCACGATTGGCGCATGCTGAAGATGGACGATTTCTGGCCTGTCAAGGCGAGATTAATGGTTCCCGATATTGTAGCCCTTTCATAGGCATTATTCCTTATGTAAATTCTCACCCAAAGGGTGGGAGTCATAGTATAAATAGGCCACCACGGCCACCTCTGTAAAAGGTCGAACAACTTATACTTCTAGGCATATACATACATCCTCTCCCTGGCTTGGACGCCCCCGGACGTAGTCTGATTCCAAAGACGAACCGGGTCACCAACTTCTTTGTCTCTTTCCCTGTTTCGATTGCCTTTAGCATACGCATTTCACAATAATTATTGTTTAACTGAGTAGATAAAAACCAGTTACAACAGAGATGTCAATGATGGGGGAGATGAATTTCCTTCAACCAACTAAGGAAGGAATTTTCATCAACCAAGTAAAATACACCAGAGATCTGATTGCTAAGTATGGTGTACAGAATTGCCATGCAGTTAGAATTCCCATGAATACTAACTACAAGATGGATCCTGATCCTGAAGGCAAATCAGTAAATCACACTGATTATAGAGGGATCATTGGATCATTGCTATATCTCACTGCGAGCAGGCCTGATATAACATTTGCTATTGGGATATGTGCAAGATACCAAGCCAATCCTAAGGCTAGTCACATGGAGGCTGCCAAGAAGATTCTGAAATATCTTAAAGGCATTGTGAATAGAGGATTATGGTATCCAGCTGATGATAACCTTGAATTAACTGGTTATTCAGATGCTGATTATGGAGGATGTAGAACTGACAGGAAGTCTACCACAGGAACTTGTCAATTTCTTGGAAGTAAATTGATATCATGGTTTTCAAAGAAACAGACCTCAGTAGCAACCAGTACTACTGAAGCTGAATACATGGCTGCAGGAAGTTGTTGTGCACAGATTCTTTGGCTCAGACAACAATTGAGGGATTATAAGATTATATTCAATGAAGTACCTATATTTTGTGATAATAATAGTGCAATTGCTATTACACAAAATCCAGTATTGCACACCAGATGCAAGCATGTTGATATCAGACATCACTTCATCAGAGATCATGTTGAGAAGAAAGACATCAAAATGGAGAAAATTTATACTGATAAACAGAGAGCTGATATCTTGACTAAACCTTTGGCTGAATCAAGATTTTAGGAACTATCAGTTGAATTAGGTATGTTGGATCCAGGTGAATAAGGCTAATCTGAATTTTTTTTTGAAGGTTTTCAGGTTTTTACTGAAAAACTCAGGATAAAACAAACTGCCCTGAACACTGAGTCTTGGGAAACTCAGTATTCCTGAAGTCAGTACTCAGTTTTATACTGAATTTTTATCAAGGTCAAAACTCAGTAAGACTGATGCTTAAAATTAGTCTGAAGAAGTTATTGACTCATGCACCACATTTATTGCCTAACTGAAACTAAAAAATCATTGGCAATAAATGATAAAACACCTAAGGAAATAATTGGGCGGGACGTTTGAAATTCTCGAGGAAAGTCAATGGTCTGTAGGAACAGTAATTAAATGCATTGTTCATTAATCACCAAAAAGGGTAAAAATTGGCGGCTAGTACTCCCTAGTTGTCCTTTCAACTACCCGATTTGAGCCTAAATTGATCCTAACCGTTGAATCTTTAAAACTGCACGATTTTCCTTGGATCAAAACCGATTTCAAATATATACCTCTTTCAAAACTTCCCTTATACACTATTTCATAAACCTTGCGTATTCACAAATACTCTGCTTCAAAATCTTCAATTGCCCAAAAAATTTTACCTATCTCAAAACCCTTCACCAGAAATTCTCCAAAAATGACTCTCACATTCTTCGACAAACTTGCCGTTACCAACAAACCATTCTATGAGAATGTTGTTCCTCTAGATGGTACAGCCAATGCAGTACACGAAGAAGAGGCACTGCACATGATACGTTTGGCTAAGCTCACCTGCCTGGTCTCGAATCGCCCAGATGCAGAATACACAAGAGAGGTAATAGAATTTGTTGCAAATATGAAACTTGATGAGGATAATTGCATTGAGTCTAAGATTACCGTCTCTCATTTGGAACATGGCACAAAATTTGTCGATTTTGTTAGAGAGCTTTACATTATCCCTAAAAATCTGAATGATGTTTATGAGTTGAATGATAGAGGAGAGAATCCTACTGTATACATGATGGGTAGGGAACAAGAATACTTGGATGGAATTGTGGAAGCACCTGTTAAACTTGAGGCCACATTGAATAAGAAGTATTTGAAGCCCAAGTATCGGGTACTTCTTGACATTGTGAGCAGATGCCTCATGAGCGGGACTGGAAGTCTTGAGCAGATTAGTAGGCCTAAGTTTAGATTAATGGCTGCTATTGAAGACTCTCCTTCCAGAGCTTTTAATTGGTTTCAATATTTGATAACAATAGTTAGTGATCAAGCAGAACGTGTAACAAAGGCAAAGGATGGGGCTATTGTAATCAAGAAGAGAATATTGCACGCCACCAAGATTGCTTACATTTTGGAAACATGCAAGGACGAAAATGATATCTTTGCAAAATCAAGGGATTATCCTACATCCAAGATTATATTCAGATCAATCAAGAAATGGATGAAAGGTAAGAAGGACAAGCCTACTGAATCTCAAGAGGAGAGGGCAGAAGAAGAAGCTGAAGAAGAAGCACCCGTAGTTGAATCAGTAAGGGAAACAAGGAGAACAGTTCAGCAAGTTACTGAATCAAGCATGGAGGAGGACAAACAAGCAAGGGGGAAGTTTTTACTGAAAGCTAAGAGGGAGGGTGGAGAGAAATTGAAGACAAAGACCTTAGCTCCTCCAAAAGCGGAAAATGCTTCAGACAATTCCTGAAAAAGAGGCCAGTGAAACTGAGGAAAACCAACCTGAAACTCAGCAAGGTCTGAAGTCACCTCTCCAAGTGTTGGCTCAAGCAGTAACAAATATTGGGGAACAGGAGATTGCTGAAGAAAATGTATTTTCAGAGGTGATGGAAACTTCCATCGCTTAAGACAAGATTTCTCAAGAAATCTTTACAGGTTCCCAACAACCTGGTAAAGATAGCCAAAAACAGATCCCAACCTCTCACCCCTCAGAGCCAAATGAACCCCAGGAAATACTGAATCTAGATGCTCTTCTCACTGAACCGTTCCTTGATCCATTAGCCCTACAGTTTGTTCAGTCTGTTGAGACAACTTTCCCTCCACCACCTCAGAAAGGAGAAGCAGAAGAAGCTGAGTGGAGAGGAAAGGGAGAAAGATTTGTTCTTGATAGATATCCTGAACTTTCAAAGTTCCCTGACCTTCAGGATCTATTTATCAGACTCAGGACAACCGTGTACATCCTGAATCAGACCCTACCAGAGATGCTGAATATCGCTGCATTCAGAGGAGAAGATTGGTGGGCTGAGGAAACTGATGTTCTTACTGAATTCTCAGGATTCAGAAAGACCAAACTCAAGATGAAGGTCTCATACTTTGATGACCTAGTCAAGAAGAAATTTGCTGAAAGGAAACCCAGTGACCAAGGAGAAGGGAGTTCGAAGGAAGCTGAGAAAGACAAAGATGGAGATGCTGAGAAAGGTCCTGAACCTGAAAAGGACACTCAAGCTGAGAAAGCTTCTGAACCTAAGAAAGATAATCAAGCTGAGAAGGTCATGCCAATTGCTATCACTACTAATCCTCATACTGAAGATAGACCACTTCAAGTATCATTTGTCACTATCACTCATTATGCCAAAATTACTGAAGTTCCTATCATTAAGTTTGTTGATTGTGGTATGCAAATTGAGGCTTAATCGAGCTATATATCTCATGCTCAGATAGTTGATCTGACACCAGTCTTGGAGGAATTGAAGAAAGTTGAGCCGATGACAGCCAAGCTCACTCAGATGGAATCAATGATGGTTGACCAATTCAAAAAGATGGATGCTGCTCGGCATGATCAAGTTCAGCACATGGCTAAGCTGAGCACATCTACATACCTTCAAGCAGCTCAGGGGGAAGTCACTGAAAAGATTACTGCTTTAGAGACTCAGATAGGTGCAGTGTCAAAGGAAATTTTTGAAGAACTGAATGCCAAATACATTGAGAGGACTGCCTATCTTGAGAAGAAATTAGCTGAGAAGAATGAGGAGATGATTAAGACAGTTGTTGAGGACATGAGCTCATTACTCATGACCAAGATGACAGAACTAATGAATGGAGCTCTGCCCAATAGTTTGGACCGCTTTCTGATGAAGTTTCTGTTGGCAAGAATGTCTTGAGGAGAATGGATGATGAGTTGGATGTTCTAGCTGGTGAGATAAGGGTTATCAACAAAGAACAGTTTCAAATGGATGCTACACTTTCCCAGATCCTTCCAATCTATGATGCCAAAAAAGGGGGAAAGGACTGCTCACTCCACAAAGGGTAAGCTAGATGAGCATTTGAGAAAAACTCTGGAAAGAAAGGCTCAGCAGGAACTCAAGGCTCAGCATGTTCTGAAGACCCTGAAAGAAATCGAAGAAACTGAGAAGCTGATGTTGGAAAATTTAGAGTTTTGATGAAAGTTCTAAAACACATGTAATTGGACCAGTCAGACCTGTTAGATGACTGATGTTTTTATTACCAGTTATAAGATTACCAGTTGATAATTATTGTATAGAACAACTGATGTAGAAGATAGGTCACATATTGAGGGGGAACCTCAATATGTATAGGTCAGATCTGAAGATCTGAAGAAAACCTGATATCCGATAGGCCAGAAGGCAAGAGAAGGGCAGAAGATCAGATCGATCTGATAAAGTCAGATATCTCAGCTGAAGTCATGAAGTTCAAATTCAGAAGACTTGAAGATCAGATGACTTCCAGAAGATCAGACCAGAAGACCTACATCAGCCGAGTCTGCTAGTTGAAGCTAAGACAACTAGCACCAGAAGACTCTATCAGGTAGACTGATCAGTTGTGACTGATCAGGTCAGCTCACCAGGTGAAAACTGATGTTTCACCAAATCATACGTCGATGATCTGAACAAGAAGAATGTCAACCTTAGTTGGTAGAACAACACTGAAAAGTGCTTCTCTTAACCAATAAGAACAAGACACGTATGATCGGAGCTGGCAATTACAGGATTTGGTGCTGCTTTCTCAAACGGCTATAAAATACACTATTCACGCTTTCGGCCATGCCGTTCCTGAAGCACGTCACATCAATCCTGCAAGTCTACCAAATATAGCCGGAAATTCAAATTGCTCTCCAACGGCTCTTTGATTTCGAGGTCTATAAATATGGGATTACTCTTCAGAGTGAAGACACGGAAACTATCAAGAAGCTCAAGCTATAATCAAATTTTCTCACGAAGAACACAAACTTGAAGATTATTTTCTAAGTGTTCATCCCATAGTTCTTAGCACATAAATCTTTTCATCTAGCTGATAGGCTACTTAAAAACTAGGAAAGATTTCAAAGTTGGAACAAAAATAATCTTACCCAAAACCCAAAGTTAGGTTAAGTTGTTTAGCAAGATTTCAGACTAGGGTTTCTAGTTCTGATTTCTGGGATCGGTTGAGTGAGAACTCATTAAATATCTGTTGGTGTCTTGTGTTGGACTAACACAATAATCTAAGTCCAAATTGGTTTAGTTGGTGCCCCAGTGATAGGGAAGAGTGGGCGTGGGGACCGGTTGTCCAACCACTATAAATCTTGTGTTCATTTACCTGCTTTGATTAACTGTTTTACACAATCGCACACAACTTAATTAAAGCAGCATACATATTCTAAGTTAAGATCAGTTAGCACCAAGCTTCTGATCTGATCAAGTTTGACACTTTAGTCAACTGGTTGAAAGACTGACTTTGGAATCTGATTTATTAAAACTGGTTTTTCACACGGGTAAAATTTAGCTTCCGCACAATCAGTTAAACTGATAGATACCGAACTGATCTGCCTTCAGGCGATTAGTAAGTTGGATATCAGTCCAAACTGATTCACTTGCACTCTGATCAGGCTAACTGCATTCACACCTGATCTTCACGAAAAAGTTTTCAGAAGTCTATTCACCCCTCCCCTCTAGACTTCTGCCCTCACAAAACCCGTTTGGGACCTACAAGTGGTATCAGAGCAGTGGTTCTACAGACCACTGGCTTTGAGTATCATCGATTCTTGAGGAAGAATCTTTGTGGTCATTTGAACAGATCTTGAAAAACCGTTTTTAAAACTCATTCGTTTTTCCAAAATCACTCAGCATGGATAATACCTCTGGTATGTATCATGATTTGCCGAATTTTCAATTGATGAGTATGCAGATTGGGCCATATATATGTGCAACCATCTAGGATCGATAAGCGGTAGAATGATGGAAGTCATTGAAAGAGGACCCATCATCATATATCACGACAACCCTGCAGTTGGAGGAGATCCGAGATTTTGCCACGGAAGTCTTGTGCGAAAAAGCCCAAATTTTGGATGGATGCAGAGGAAAGAAAGTTGTATACTCTAGATACAATCGCCAGCATAAAATCATGAAGACGGAGGATAAAAGTACCAAGGAGAAGATAAAATATCTTAAAAACGGCGAAAGCAATGTGGGATACTCTAGCTGAGATATCGCGAAGAAATGATCGATCAAAGACAAATGACTACAAGTTTAACCGGTGAAGTTCAAAAACTAAAGATGCTTCCCAACGAGACCATCTACGAGCTCGCTGTGAGGGTTTCTATGTCACGAGAATAAGCTACGAGAACTTGTTAGAGAGATGTCGACAAAGATATCAACTACAAGATCTTAAGATCTCTCACCAAGAAATGGGACATGAAAGTCCGCGGTAATCAAGGATTGCCAAGACATTTCAAAGATGAAGCCGAGTAGCTTGTTCCTAAGCCTTAAAGCTCACGAAGTTCAACTTAATCGAAAGAGGACAAACAGATGAAGACGAGACGCCTTTGAAGCCTCGAACGCCTAAATCAACTTATGCTTTAAAAGCAACCAAAGAGCAGATCGAAGGCCACCGAACTCGTTGGAAACATAATAAGTCAGCAGAATCAGATCGCTCGCTACTGCAGAAACTTGAAAAATCAAACATTCAACTTGGTAAGTATCGCAGATTCTATAAAGATTATCAACATAGCAGAGGAAGAGATAGGAGACCAAATGACGATCTCCGTAAGAAAATGATCCGATGATCAAGAGATCCCAGAGAAAAAAAAGAAAAGAGATAATCCGACGATGAAAGAAGAGATAACAGATCCGACAGAAGGAGTTCAGACATTATCGAAAAGGAAGTCACCGATAGATTCTACAGACGGAATGACTCACCCGAAGAAAAAGTTCCGCGGATCGTGGAGCGTGTTTCAACCGTGGAGAAACCAGTCACTACAAATACAGATTGCCCGACTGACGCCAAAAGAAAGAGAAGAAAAAAAGCGAAACGTAAGAGAGCAACGCGATAGAGACAGAAAGCCCCGTCACGACACATCCGGAATTGATGATTCCTATCCGCCCTCCAAGATTCCGGGTACTCATCTCAGAGAAGACTTCGCCTAATAAGCAAGGTCTGCTGACTTCCATGAGAATGAAGATCTAATATTCTCTTCAGATGACGATGAAATCTGCCTAATGGCCAAGGAGGACCAATCTGAGGTAACCTCCAAACCTTCTACTTTGTCTGCTTCCACACCTGCTATTATTAGCACACCCGCCGAGAGATTGACCGCAGCTCTACTCGAGCAATTGCTTGATGATCTCTAATGCAAGAGACACTTATATTATAGTGGAAGTTTTGAGAATGACAAGCTAAGGATCGTAAATAATCAGCTTTGTTAAAGAAAACGCCTCAAGAAAGCTATCAACCGAAATCGCTAAAACCGCCGAAGGTAATCGAGGAACTTAACATTCTGAAAGTTAAATCTTCTGATCAGGAGAAGCAGATCAAAGAACAGCTAACAATCAACAAACAGCAAGCTGATGATTTCAAAATCCTTCAAGCTAAATTTGATGAGCTATTCCGACTACATGAGAGTCTAAAATCTTCTGAGGATAGTTTGCGCAAGAAAATAGAGGTTTTCACGAAGTCATCTAAAATCGTTCAAGAAATGAACACCTATTTTCGAACACCGACTAACAAGAAGGGAATTGGGTATGAGAACCCTTCCACATCCTCAAAAGCCCCGTTTGATTCACTTCAAAAAGGTGTAATCAAACGAGTTTCTGACAAAGATACACTAAAAGCTAAACTTGTATCGATAAGGAAAAAACCTGCATTGAGCAAGTAAAGGCGGTGCCTAATCGAAAGGGAAACGAAAATGGACCCCAATCGATAAAGCATCACCGAGGAATCAACAAGAGAACCCGATTCTTAAGAAGAGACCTCAACCTGATCAACAGATTAGGTATCGGAAAAGACAACCTGTCAAAGGGAAATCTAATCTGAGACCCAATCAAGGTCAGCGCCTAATAAGCAAGCTATAGGTAAACCGCAAAAACCACCTATGCCAAAAAAGATATGAATCTTTTGATGGTAGCAGTCGTACCTACCCTTATAATTAGAAACCTAGAAATCGCCGCTTTGAGCCCCAATCGGGTTAAAAAGAAGACAAAATATAAAGAAAAAATCCTAAGTCTTCTAAGTTACCCAAGGCTCACACACGAATAATCATACTAATCGAAAAGCATATAAAGAGACGTATGATTATGTTGATATGTATGGGAGACAAATCGCCTTCGATCTAACCGACACAATAGAAGTGCCCTGCTTGTATGGATCCCTAAAACAACCCTAACCCCTCAGGACCCAATCCAAAAGGGGTACCTAAAGCCTGATTTGGTTGCAGGTTCGCGTGGGTCTGGCCAACAAAGGAGGTGTACAAGCAACTATCTGGTACATCTATAGTGGATGCTCAAGGCACATGACTGGAAGCAAACATCTCCTTAGCTCTTACATAGAACAAAAAGGCCCACGTGTACTCTTTGGTGATGATAACTTTGGTTTTACCAGAGGATTCAGAACCTTAGAGAATGATGATGTACAGGTTACTGGAGTCTCGTATGTCGAAGGTTTAAAGCATAACCTATTATCAGTTTCATAATTCTGCGATAACGGATTCAGTGTTGAGTTCTCGACTGATCAATGCACTATCAAAAATCGAGCCACTCAACAGATCTTGCTAACTAGTTCAAGGAAAGGGACGATCTACACAGCAGATTGGAACAGTTGCCCAAGAAATTCATGCCTGATTGTTAAGAGTTCCAAAAGTAGCAGTTGGCTCTGGCACAAAAGAATGAGTCATCTGAACTTTAAAACTCTTAACAAGATAGCAAGGATGTCTTTAGTGGAAAGACTTCCGAATGAGTTATTCTCTAAGGACCAGACATGTGTCGCATGTCAGAAGGGAAAACAGGTTAAAGCCTCATTCAAGAAAATCCCTGGACCGGCATCCAGCAGAGTATTGCAGCTGCTTCATATGGACTTATTTGGACCAGTTACACCAGTCAGTCTCAGGGGGACGCAAATATACTCTGGTAATCGTGGATGATTATTCTAATTTTACCTGGATTGTATTCTTACATAAGAAGAATGAGACAACAACAAAGATACCCGAGCTGCTCAAGAGATTACAAAATGAAAAGGGTGTCAGTGTAGTGAAAATCAGATCAGATAAAGGTACAGAATTTCTGAACTCTTTTATTACTGATTTTTGCACTAAGTTTGGTATACAGCATGAGACATCAGCTGCAAGAACGCCACAACAGAATGGAGTAGCAGAACCGAGAAACAGAACTCTCAAAGAAGCTGCTCGCACTATGTTAGCTGAACATGCAATACCAAGCCGTTTCTGGGCAGAAGCCATCAATACTGCATGCCACACTCAGAACAGATGTCTTCTAACTAAGGCTCACTACAAAACACCCTATGAACTGTGGAAGGGCAGAAAACCTCGTGTTTCTTACTTCTATGTTTTTGGGGGTAAGTGTTTCATACACAACAATGGGAAGAGTCAGTTGAAGACTTTTGAGGCCAAGTCGATGAGGGTATATTCTTAGGATATTCCTCATCTAAAGAGGCTTTCGTGGTTTACAACAAAGTAACCCTAGTTGTGGAAGAAACACCCCATGTAGTCTTTTGATGAAACATCTTCCAACAAGAGAAATCGCCCGTAACAAGAAGTACCAGATCAACCAAGACTGATGCACGTAAAATGGATCGACTAATGATCAAGGAAAAAGGATCGTAACTCGTAATAAAGATACATTCCAGATCTAGTCGATTCACCAGTCAATCGGACCCTAAGGTACGAATAACCGCCGATGAAGAAGCCGGCACAACCGAGACAATATCAATCGAACCATCCGGTTCGGGGGGAACACTGAAGTTCCCATTTAATGACATCGAAGACATGATGAGTCCAACATCAGCTGAGACATGTTCTTATCAAGTGGATCATAACTCTGCACCACTCCCAATCTCTAGTAATGAACTATTATCATAAATGGATGATGTTCTCCAAACCGACGCAAATCAGAACAGAAGGACCTGGATAACCAGTCATCCAACTGATCTGATCATCGGAGACCCATCTGATAGAGTTAAAACTAGACATCAGACAGTGAAAGTGCCATGTATTGTTGTTATCCGCCTATGAAGGAACCAACAACAATAGAGGAAGCTCTACAAGACGAATCGGATTCTAGCCATGCGCAGGAGGAGCTGGAACAGTTCGAGAGAAATCAAGTTTGGGAATTGGTGGACAGACCAACTCATCAAGACGTAATTGGCACAAAGTGGGTATTCAAGAACAAGAGAGATGAGAAAAATGTCATAACCAGGAATAAGGCAAGACTTGTTGCTAAGGGGTATTCACAATCAGAAGGAATTGATTATGATGAGACCTTTGCACCAGTCGCTCGCCTAGAAGCCATTCGGTCAAGCTTACGCATATGCTTCCCACAGAGGGGTTCATCGTGTATCGGATGGACGAAAGAGTGCATTCTTAAATGGGGTACTAGCAGAGGAAGTTTATGTCGAACAACCTCCGTGCTTTGAAAAGGGCAACCAAGTGTATCGTTTAAGAAAAGCTCTTTATGGTTCAAACAAGCTCCTCGAGCTTGGTATGATACACTCTCTCGATTCTTGATAGCGGTGGTTTCACTAAAGGAATAGTGGATAGAACCTTATTCGAATAGAAGATGGAGAAGATATTCGATGGTTCAGATTTATGTGGACGACATCATCTTCTGGATCTCCCAACAAGAGTCTATGTGAAAAGATTCACAAAAGTCGATGCAAGGGAAGTTCGAGATGTCCATGATGGGTCGGATGAGTTACTTTACGGGTCTACAAGTTAAGCAAAAGTACGTAGGATATTCATCTACCAAGCAAAGTACACTAGGAGTTTATTGGCTAAGTTTGGAGTTCAAAACCGTAGTAAGGAAGCCGAAATTCCTATGTTGACTGGATTCAAGATGGATCCAGATGAGGATGGTCAGAAAACCAATCAGAAAGAATATAGGGCTCTCATTGGATCTTTACTATACCTGAATGCCGCCAGACCGGATATCACTTTTACAAGAGAGGTGTATGTGCGATTTCGTGCAAATCCAATGCAAAGTCACCTAGAAGCGGCTAAGCAGATTCTTAAGTATCTGAAGGGGACATTAAACCTTGGTTTATTTTACCCATCAGATGATAATCTAGAGCTTAGTGGGTATTCTAATTCTGATTATGGAGGTTGCAAAATTGACAAAAAGTCAACCTCAGGAACATGTCCGTTTTTAGGAAGTAAACTGATCTCGTGGTTTTCAAAGAAGCGATACATCGATTCATACATCTACTATCAAGAAGAATATATGGTCGCAGGAAGTTGTTGTTCCCAATCGCTGCTCGCTTAGTCGCCAATGAGGGATTATAACATTGTAGCTAAGAATGTACCTATATTCTCGCGATAATAGTCTTTATTGCAATCACTCAAAATCCTGTTCTACATACAAGATGCAAGCATGTGGATGTCAGACACCATTTTATAAGAGATCATGTTGAAAAGTAGAATATCAGAATGGAAAAGATTCATACTGATATACAGAAAGCTGATATTCTAACCAAGCCACCAGCTGAGATCAGATTCAGAGAATTATGCAATGAGCTAGGGCTTCTGGATCTTGGAGAAAAAGCACCTAAAATGTTTGATGGACTGATCTCCAGAACCAGCTGGTTAAGAGACTAACCAGGTTAAGAGGAATCAGTTGAGTTTGGTATCTCAACTTATCAGAAGATCAATCAATCAAACCGATATGAGAAAGGCGATCGATTCTGGATTATCAGATTAAAGGAACTGATCAGATTAAAGGATTATCTGATTAAATCAGTTTGGTTATTTCACACTTTGTAAGCCGATTAAGCTGATATTCAACAAGCAAGGTTCACAAGATTAAAGCTTACATCGCATAAGAAAATAGGAAATTTACACAACAATGGAATAATAGAAATTTTCATTGATAAAGACCCGGAGGTCAGATTTACATTACAAGTTACAAGTACAAAAGGACCCGGAGGTCAGTACATAAGCCATAAACCCTAAACCCTAAACCGAAAACCCTAAGCCTAACCCTAGAAGGGGGGGAGAGAGAGAGATTTTAAAATTTGATGCTCCCATTTTCCCCCACTTAACAGGGGTGTGAAGGCTTTGAAATAATCCTAAAGCCACCCCTCGAGCTTGAGTTAGGAGCCGAGAGTGGCGTTGAAAGGATTTCTAAGCCAGGAGCCCCTAGACCTGAAATCAATGGGCTCTCCAGCTGTTAAATGGGACACAAGTGCCAAGAAAGTGATCCAAAGATCACATGGCCACATGTGTCGCATGAAAAAATTGAGTTGATATACGAAGATCAGTTGTTGTCTGATCAAGATCGTATATCAAACTCATATGTTTATATCGATCGAAGTCCGTTGATGCTAATTCCGTCATCTCGATAGGCACACAAGGTGCATACGGTTAGGAGAAGTGTCTTCTCATTTGCGATAGCAGATCCGCCGCCTCGGTGGTAGAGAAGCTTGGCAATAATTGTATGTGTAATCTTTGATGACGACGAAAGCAGTAATAAGGGACACACATGGTTGATTTGAGAAGCTGAAATCATTGAAAAAGGGGTAAAGGTTTTTGCCGGAAGTTTCACCGGAAATAAGGGTTCACCAGAATACATGATTTACAAAGAAGATAAGTATGGTGAATGGGTTATGTTGTGTAAATCATTGGTCCAATTTATAGAGGCCAAACAAGGGTGCAAATGCAAATTTGATTTCTCAAAGCCTTTTAGAGAAATTTGCACCACAAGAAGCGACGATGTAGGAAACACGCGACTGATAATTGGATAAATTTACGGCGATTTGACATTACGAAGTATCCAGACTATTATTACAAATGTCAAATCGTGCCGACTTAGGGAATCGAGACTACTATTCAATTCTTCAAGAACTAAGTTTTGGCGGTAACACTTATCCCAAGAATTGGCTTGGTCTGAGTAGAATCAGATTAGGTCAACTGAAATCTGATTAGATAAGAGACTGATCAGATGAGGAAGATCAGTTGAATATGATACCTCAACAAATCGATATATATCACCAATAAGAAATCGAAATAACAGTTGAAGGGAACTTCACCCAATCGGCGAGGATCGAAAAAGGAAAAAATCGACGCAAAGTGAAGGGGATCAGTTGAAAAGGACAGTTGGGAAATTATAAGGATTAGGCATAAAACTAAGATCAACAAGTGGAATCAACATCTACGAGTGGTATTGATCGACACAATATCACCAACCGAGATATGCATTTTTGTTTCCTTGTTTATCGCTACTTATCCGATATTATCGATAATATTTGCCTTTATCAGACACACTACTTTTGTGATGTATATCCTGCAAAATATTTAATGCGGACGTGGGGTATTTGTATTAAATGCCACAAAATGTGTTTTTAAATCCAAAAGGCAATCGTACGTGCATTTCCTGACCACACGATCAAAACCGCTCAATCTTGATCGTTTAACCTTTTCAAACGGTTGATCTTCTAATCTCGATTTTCCCTCCTTCATCTTATAAGTTTCATCAAAACCCTACCAGAGTATTCTTCTTCTCAAAATCTTGCGATTTATTCTCTGAAAACTCAAAATTACCTTTCTGTGATTCAAAGTGTTTTCTTGCGATTCAAACTTATTTTCCGAAAAACAGAATCTGGTAATTTCTGGTTATTTGATGAATTTCTTTTCCAAAATCCATTGATCACATAGATTATGTCTATATATGTTATCCTGTGATATGCCTTACCATTTCTTGGTATCTGTATGTATTTATCGATTACTAGGCCTGAGAATAGGTCTGATAATCAATACATGATATCTTTATGATTATGCACAATTTTAATCGAGTCTATCTTGTTGTAGATGGCCACTCACGGAATGGGAAAAATTATGTGCAACTATGCGGATCTGGCAACAAAAATTGTCGATGACAAATTTGTAAAGTTTGGTGTTACGCGGATCCTAATCAATGGAGGTTGAACAAATTCTCAAGAAGGAGGTCTTGAAAAATCTTTGTCTTTTTCACCGCAATCCAAAGAATGCAAAGATGAAGCACTGGAATTCTTAAGAAATTTGAAGGTGGATACGAACAATCCTGGAGATGAACTGATTTCTTCAGTTAAAGGAGAGGAGATCAGACTTTCAAATGCTGACATAACTCTCGTCTGCTCAAACTTTGCCCAAAGGAAAAATCTCTCCCTTTCACTACTGAGGAGAATGAAGATGAGTGATCGAAATGAACTCTTTAGAGAGGTCGACAAACACCGCACCGCAGTTTTTTGTCGCCTATGTTGAAAAGGAAATACCGATTTGTTGTTTGACATACCGTCAAAAACAATCATGGGTATTTCGTTCAGCCCCGTATGCTTTAACATCCGTAAAATGTACAAAGATGGTCGCTATAATCGATGAAGCCAAAAATATCAATTGGCATGGCTTCCTGAAGGCCATTCTGCTCCAAGAACATGAAAAATTTGGAGTTAATGATCGTAGGCAAGTCTATCCGAAGAAGAGAATCAACAATCTCAACAAGGTTGCAAAATTCACGAGGACAAAATGCCAAATGCCGAATGGGATCAGAATGGACCGAAGTCCTACAAGGCCTTTCTCACAACCACATCTGCTATATATGGGTCATCTGATGATGATACGCGGACCACCCCTCCAAAGGTGAAGAAAGGAAAGAACAAGGAGGCAAGCCTACGCTCGCACTTTTAGATGCTCCCCCAAAAGAAGAAGAGAAAAACCGGTAAAGGCTCGGGAGAAGAGGCCAAGAAGGCAAAACACAGCCACCATGACTCTGCTTTTACGAAGACGAGTCGATGATGAAGAAGGAGTGCCAGAGCAACCCGATCGCCACGTAAATCACCAAAAAATCGACAGCAAAGCTTCTCAAGTTGAGAGCTCGCCAGAACATTCTGAGGGAAAAGCAAGAGACGAACGATCTCCTTCTCCTCAATCTTGAGCTGATTCACCACTCAGATTTCGTCACGAGCATATTTCTCCTTCTCCTTCACCGCCCGCTGAACCCGAAAGTTCATCACCATGAACCGAAAGATCACCGCCGCAGAGTCGACGATTTGTTTCTACAATGTAACCTCTCGCAGATTCAAATTAATCACCAACATCCACCTACTCGCACACCACCGTAACCCTACATCTCATCAACCGGAATGGTCGATCCAACAAATAATTCTCGAGTCCAGATCATCCAAGACCATCACCGAAAATGGTCGAAATGCAAATTGAACGCGATATTGATGAGTCAGATCCAGAGTTGGTAGCCCATCCCGTTATTATTCGAGAGGAAGTAATGGAGATCCTCACCGAAAGATCTCCTGTTAAAGAGCTTCTCGATTTTATGATCATTATAGAACGATGGGAGGTGCCGATGAATTCACAGATTTTGATTTCGACATGAAGAAATCTGCTCAAGTAGATCACCAAATTGAAATATAATCTGCCGAATCGATCAAAGCTCGATCCACGTAAAAGTTCGGGATTATTGAACAAGTTGGATTTGGGTCAAGAAGAAACTCCTAAAGAAGATGATCCTATGAAGGATGTGAGAGTTGCCGATGATAGTGGAACTGGTGCTTTGCGCTTCATGACCACCACCGAGGCGCAAACAACCAAAAAAAAGATCGGTGACGCAAAAAATATTCCTACAACTCACATCATCACTGATCAACTTCGGAGATCAAATCGTGTTTTAAAGATCTCCGAAAGAAAGAAGTTGGGAGTGTTGGCTAATCAACTTAGCAACACAATAGTCGATCGAGGCGATTGGCCTCAAAGAAATAACGGATCAACGGGAATTGGCTATTTCCCAGATTGAGGCAATCAAAGATCAGTTCTCTCAAACTGTGACCAACCTGACTGCTGAGTTTAAAAAGACAGTTGATGACAAGCTAGTCCAGGTTGATCAACAACAAGTTTCTCTTCTAATGGTCACTGAAAAGCTTGAAATGACTGAAGAAAAACTTGACAAACTAATTCTTACCCTCTCTACTGCCGTGGAATCTGTCAAGACTGAGCTGATCTCGAAGATTCAAAGTCTATCTGCTCAAGCTCAAGGTTTATCTGTTGAAGATCTTAACAAGGCCATATCAGTCAGCTTTGGATCTCTGACTTCCCACCTCACTGCTCTTTTTGATCAAACCAAAAAGGGGGAAGGACAGATTGAGAAACCAACTGACCCTATCAGAACAACAGAAGACCTGATTTAGACAGTTGAATCCTATGGCCAGAGACTAGACCATCTGGATCTTTTTGCTAACGAAATTTCTGAGAAGATGGAAAAGTCAAAGGCAAGAAAGTTAGCTGCGGGTGCTGGGACATCACAACTTGTACCAGTCACTCAGACTAAGAAAGTCACAAGAAGCACAGCTAGCCAGATACAAGCCGATAAGAAACTGGCTGAGAAACTGTCCAAAGAGCAGATTGCTGAAGAAGCCCGAATAAGTGAAGAAGAAAGAAGGGCAGAAAAATTGGCAGAGGCAGAAGATCTGAAAAAGAAATACAGATCGAGGGCAAAGAAAGGCAAAGTTGGAAAATCTGGATCAGAACCTCAGCTGCCAGCAAGAATTGTTGAGATCATTCCGAAAACTGCTGCACATGCTGATAGGTTTGAAGAATGGAATAAGATCAGAAGTGAATGGCTTCTGGATGCTTTTGTTCTAGATCTTGTTCCACAAGAAGAATCTCCAGATGCAGAATTCCTCAACTGGTTGGAGAACAAATACCCAAATTTTCTGAAGTATCTGGAAAATGAGGCCAAAATAATCAATGTAAAAATATCTCACCAGATGGCTCATTTGACAGACTGGCATTTCAAAGGTTCTATTTTGACATCCTGAGCAAAGCACGCATAACTGATCCTCAGCAGATCAATGATGTTAAATGGAAGCTATACCAAATTTTCAACATCCCTCAAGATCAAAGAGAAATGCCAGAAGGATACAAGCCAAGAGACTGAAGAATCAGAAAACTACTTAGGATCAGCTATTTTTAAACTCAAACTTTTCTGATGTAATATGTAATCGATAAATCTAATGAAAGAAAAGTTTATTTTCTGATCCTAAGACAAAATCTCATTGTCTTCTGATTATATGCTCTTTATTGTTTTATACTTATCAACTGTGCTTGGTTTCTCAAGTGTTTTGGTTTCATCAAAAAGGGGGAAATTGTTGGGAAATTTAGAGTTTTGATGAAAGTTCTAAAACACATGTAATAGACCACCAATCGGACATTAAATGACGATGTTTTTAATACCGGTTTTAAGATTACCAGTTGATAATTATTGTATAGAACAACCGATGTAGAAGATAGGTCACATATTGAGGGGACCTCAATATGTATAGGTCGATCGATGATCCAAAGAACAAATGATATCCCGGACGGGCCGAAGGCAAGAGAAGGACAGAAGATCGGATCGATCCGATAAAGTCGATATCTCAAATTTGAAGTCATGAAGTTCAAATTCAAAGACTTGAAGATCGATGACTTCCGAAGATCGCACCGTAAGACCTACATCACCGAGTCCGCTAGTTGAAGCTAAGACAACCGGCACCGTAAGACTCTATCGTAGACCGATCAACAGGACTTATCGTCACCACCAGTGAAAATTGATGTTTCACCAAATCATACGTCGATGATCTGAACAAGAATGTCAACCTTAGTTGGTAGAACAACACTGAAAAGTGCTTCTGTTAACCAATAAGAACAAGACACGTATGATCGGAGCCGGCAATTACGGATTTGGTGCTGCTTTCTCAAACGGCTATAAAAGACACTATTCACGCTTTTCGCCATGCCGCTTCTCAAGACGCCACATCAATCCTGCAAGTCTACCAAATATAGCCGGAAATTCAAATTGCTCTCCAACGGCTCTTTGATTTCGAGGTCTATAAATATGGGATTACTCTTCAGAGTGAAGACACGGAAACTATCAAGAAGCTCAAGCTATAATCAAATTTCTTCACGAAGAACACAAACTTGAAGATTATTTTCTAAGTGTTCATCCCATAGTTCTTAGCACAGAAATCTTTTCATCTAGCTGATAGGCTACTTAAAAACTAGGAAAGATTTCAATGTTGGAACAAAAACAATCTTACCCAAAACCCAAAGTTAGGTTAAGTTGTTTAGCAAGATTTCAGACTAGGGTTTCTAGTTCTGATTTCTGGGATCGGTTGAGTGAGAACTCTTTAAATATCTATTGGTGTACTGTGTTGGACTAACACAATAATCTAAGTCCAGTTGGTGTAGTTGGTGCCCCTTGTGATAGGGAAGAGTGGGACGTGGGGGTCAGTTGTCCAACCACTATAAATCTTGTGTGCATTTACCTGCTTTGATTAACTGTTTTACACAATCGCACACAACTTAATTAAAGCTGCATACATATTCTAAGTTAAGATCAGCTAGCACCAAGCTTCTGATCTGATCAAGTTTGACACTTTAGTCAACTGGTTGAAAGACTGACTTTGGAATCTGATTTATTAAAACTGGTTTTTCACACGGGTAAAATTTAGCTTCCGCACAATCAGTTAAACTGATAGATACCGAACTGATCTGCCTTCAGGAGATTAGTAAGTTGGATATCAGTCCAAACTGATTCACTTGCACTCTGATCAGGCTAACTGCATTCACACCTGATCTTCACGAAAAAGTTTTCAGAAGTCTATTCACCCCTCCCCTCTAGACTTCTGCCCTCACAAAACCCGTTCGGGACCTACAGCTGAAATCAGTAGAGCTAGAAGACACTGAGTTCTTTCAAATTGATAGAGAAACAATTCAGTAAGCTATGATCTTGAGGAGATCTGAAAGAAGAGAAACTGAGACTAGCCTGACTGCTGCTGCTCATGTTGTGGTGGAGACAGCTGATCCCAAAAGATGAGAGAAGAGGAAATCAATAGCATTTGTGGAAACTGAGAGAAAGAGAAAGAAAGTTGTTACAAAGCTAAAGACTACAAAACCAATCCAGAGGAAGTTGGTTGTTGACTTTTCTGAAGAATCTGAAGCTCAGGAAGAAACTGAAACTGAGTCAGAAAAACTGCTCAGAGAAGGTTTTGGTACTTATGATGCAAGTGCCCAAGTGAAAGACTTTGATTGGCATAACAAGCTCATTGCCCTTCGTGCTGAAAAGGAAAGAAGACAGGTTATGTCTGTATCAGGGGCAGAGCTTACCAGGAAGAAGAAAGAAGAAGAACAGAGCAGAAGAGGAAATCTCAGAAGCTTCATGGGGAAGAGATGGGGCAAATCAAGAGAACAAACCAGAATTCAAAAATGGCCGCACATTGATAAGTGGATGCCACTCCAGATCAATGATGCTTGGGAAGAAGTTAAGAGAACCTTCTGGTTTAGCCATGATGTCCTACAAGAATGGAGAGGAGGATGCCCTGACAGAGATGAAGCCTTCTTGGAATATCTGCTTACATTCTATCCTGAATATCTTCAGAAGTGGATAAACTTAGCTGATGAGAATAATGTATCTTTGAAAGCTCCGGGTCAATACAAGTACCCAGCTCCCAGATTCAGCACAGGAGTCATTAATGAAGCTGCTATTGCTAAGGAAATTGCTGAATATGCTGCTCAGTTGGGACTAACAGGAAGCCAACCTGAGATCATCAAGAAGAGGGACGAGCTGAAGAAAAGGTACTATGGAATGTTCAATTTGGATGTTCCTGATGATGAAGTGGAAGAAGATTGAAGACTGAAGATGTGTAATCTTTATGTTTATGTCTTTTTTATTTTGTTTTTCATTGTAAGTTGTAATGTCTATTTGACTGATCAATGAAAAGTTTATCTTCTGCACTCAAAGATAATATCTCATTATCTTCTTACATGTCTTTATTTGATATGCCTTATGTTTTGAAATTTTTGGAAAAAATACCATTTTTGTTTATAATAGATAAACTGAAACCTGATGAATAGGTTAGATTTTCTCAAATGTAACAAGATGGTTTTGGCATCATCAAAAAGGGGGAAATTGTTGGGAGATGAATTTAATAAAGAAGTTTTGATTAGATCCCAAAACCCTGAGTATGACAAGTATCAGGACATCTTGATAGAATAGAATCAGGATCAGGTTTCATTAGATATTAGGACTCAGGATTATCTGCACCATGTATAGTCAGCAGAAATAGATCAAGAAGTTTTTAGTATTCTGAAGACTCAGAAGACTCTAAAGAATCAGACACGTCCTGAAGACTCAGAAGACTCTGAAGAATCAGAAACGTCCTGAAGACTCAGAAGACTCTGAAGAATTAAAAGCATCCTGAAGACTCAGAAGACTCTGAAGAATCAGAAGAATCCTGAAGACCAGAAGATCCTGAAGACTGTTTTTGTACTGATCAAAAGGGACCCTGAACAACTATTTTATGAAATAGTGTTATGTTCATTCTTAGTACAAACAAACAGAATGTTAGACATTTGTGGACATTAAGGAACATATCAGATCAAGAGAAAAGAGCCGCTTGTTTGTCTCTGCTTAAACAAAGATTTCAACTAATGAGGAGGCAACAACATTGTACTGAACTGACACTGAAAGTGACATCTCACTGAAGAAATGTCAGAGCTGATATCTTCCAGTTCACAGAAGTTGATGATTGGCTACTTGGCTGCATATTTCCTAAAACATGCAAGGGAGTGTTCAAACCCTAAAAATAGTCATTCATCAATAACCAAAAGAGGAACCCCTTGATGCTATCTCTTCCAACGGATAGTTTTTCAAAAGTGACATTTGGAGAAGTTGCCTATAAACACCAGTGACCTTCTACATTGAAAGGTTACGGGAAATTATAGCAATTCAAGAGCTCATTCGTATTATTGCAAATTGAAGCACTCGAAAACCCTAGAATTTCCCAAGTGTTTCACATTAGAGAGAGCTCACTATTCTAAGCCTAGATTGATAGAAATATCCAAAGTTTAGAAGAGATATCCTAGCCTTTGCATTTGTTCTTATTTTAAAGGATATCTCACCTTAGTTGGAAACCAACCAAAACCCAAACCCTTTTGAGAAGGTAGTTTGAGTGTGTGTATTGTTGGTGAGTTAGAGTTGTAAAGAGTGAGTAAGCTACAGTGAGTTAGCCAGAAAACTCTAGAGAAGAAGTTAGTAAGCTACTTGTGGTAGTCTGAACACTTGTGTGTGTTTGAGTTAGTAAGTCTGCAAATGAGTCGGACGTAAAAACTCAAGGTAGAAAAGTGAGTAAGATACAGTGAGTTAGCCTGAAAGCTTTAGGAAGTGGTTAAGGAATTTATCTAAAGATCAGAGAGAGTGGAAGTAGGAGCTTGAGTCTCTGAACCACTATAATTGTTGTGTTGTTTGCTTTCTGTACTGCATTTTATTTGTTGCATGATTTTCATTGAAAGCTGATTTTACTGATATTCAGTTGGAACCAATCCACTTAACTGCATCTAAATAGATCACAGTCTTAATCACTATTTTTATTAAAAAGGAAGAAGATTTTCAGCAAAGCTAAAACGAGTATAAACTTAGGGCCAACCATTCTGCACACTTGAGTAGCTAGAACAGATAGTTACCAAACTGAACTAACTCTACTGAGTGTTCAGTAAGATAATTATCTGATCCAAACTCCTCAGGATCTCTGATAAATTCAGGATCAGTTGGGTTAATCTGAAGCTTCTGAAAGCTGCTCAGGATCATTGTCTCAGTAGACTTTGACTCAGGGCAATTTGTGCTTCTCAGGGCAAAAATATCAGGATAACCTGATCCATCTGACCTCAGTGAAAAAAAGGTTTTAAAAATCACTGAACACGTGTATCCCCCCCATACACGTGTAAGACTCGTTTGCACCGGGACCAACATAACATTATCTAGCTATACAGATAGTGTCACCCACCTGACAACTTTTCAAGTAAAAGTTTTAACTTCTTGAAAGCTTTTGAACACGGCACGACTTCCAAGCCTCCGGGCTAATCCCAAGGACCTAGCACAGTCCGTTCGTTTAGTCATCGTTCATTCTTTTATTTAATAAACGGCTTCGCATCGAATTAAGGGCTCTTCGATAAAAAGGTCATTTAGTAGTTAAAAATTATAAGAGTTCTTTTCGAGTTCGACGTGGTTGTCGAAACTCAATTATTGGATCGGTACGATTTCTCTATTTTGTGAAAGGGTTCACAGATCAGGGTCGGGTCTAATCAGAAACTTAATAATACAAGTAAAACATCCAAACATATATTCACAAAAAGAAAACATGAAACATTCAACAACCTAAAACATGCTTGGTTCTAAAAGTATTACCATTCCTTCTTACTAGTACTACTCATTCGGCATAAAAACATGTAATCATGCATAAATGGAAAAGAGCACTTAGACTTACTAGAAAAATATGAAATTTTAGTATGTTATACATCTTTTGAAAAGTAACAGAGTTCATTAGGGGCACAAATTCATTTGAGCTAAGAAAACAAGGTACATTTGCGATTTAATTCAATAGTATTGAAAAGTTCGTCAAAATAGTGCAAACTTTAAAATAAAAATCATAACTCACTGGAAAAATATCTAAAAATTACGAAATTAAAATATGTTATACAAAACTTAAAAATAAGAAACTTTTATTTAGAAATATAAGACATTTGAGCTAAGAGTCGCTACCAGGTTTTTGAGTAAAAACGGGTTCGTAACAGGGTACGTCATACAGTACATGTTTCATATAAAAATTCGTAACCCACTGGAAACTTAACGAAAATTCACCAAACTTTAACATACCATTTAGGACTCATGTAATAGAACATACAATTTTTACCATGATTTTTATGCTATGGAAACAAGGATAAATAAATTGTTGAAATCCCAGTTTCAACCTTTGTCAATCAATTGTCACATAAATTTCAAATAGACATATCTCATGATTATCTAAATAAAACATTATGATTTTTGGATATGATTTAAAAGAAAAAAAGAGGAACATCCAAAAATTTTACTAAAATTTATTATTTTTAAATAAATAAAAAAATACGAAAGATTCACTGCTCCCAATTTCACATAGTCTCAGATACACAAATTTCCACAAATTTATTCTCCTTGGAGACAGATCAGATGAACACCAATTTTTAGTAGTTTGCTATACACTTCAAATACTACATCTAGGAATTTTTCCACGATTTTAAAACATCAAAAAGGCTTCGAACAAAAGACGTTAAAAAGGGGCAGTAGCATATACGAACCTTTTTTAGTTTTTTACCGAACTTTCACAAAAACGAATAAACATGCTCAAACACATAAGAGATCACCTACACAAACTTCATACATGATTCTAACAGTTTAAAAACGATTAGAGGGGGCTCTTAGCATGCCATTTCTAAGGGTTTTTATGTTCAAACAAATTATGATCATAACATCAAGATTAAAGGTTTCATTGGTGCTCACCTTTGTAGTTTCCTTCTTTGGGAGGGGGTTTGAGGGCTCTTGATGGAAACTCCTACTTCTAACACCTTCCTAGCTTCAAGATGGTGGAGGAAAGACTCCTCCTTGGCTTGGTGGTGGTGGTGGACGAAATTGATAAGGGAGAAGGAGAAAAAGTCCTTCTCCTATCTCCTCTTCACTCTCTTCTCCTTTTCTCTCTATTTTTCTTTTGTTACTTACAACCCCAAAATACAAGTGGGGGGATTGATGTTCATAAATATCAGCTGAAAGGGGGGAGGAATGAAGGACACGGCTGATGATGGAGTGAAGGACAGAGGTGGAGTGGAGTGTTGGGAAAGAAAGCATGGTGTGTACTTACTAGAATAGTGTTATCATTTAATGAGGTGATACACTTGATGGTTTGTTGATTCTTTGGGCAGGTTTTGGACGAATTTGGGGGATTCATTGCAGATTTTGGGCTGCCAATTATGGTAGCCTTGATTCTAGACGCGATTTGGGTTCCGTCGGTGTATTTTCTGTATTTTTTGGTTCGGTTTTTGGTTCCGAAAATTATTTTAAACATACCGTTAATCTCGCACGATTTTTAGGATTCCATTTGAAGTTTTCCTTTCTCATTTTGAATTCTTTAAATTTTGACATTATTAACGGGCCTGTTTTACGGATAAAAACTCAAAAAGTGCTAGTAGGGTTTTTCGGCTCGAAAAGCTCGTGTCACCTGAAAAATTTAGAAACTTGTACACATAATTTTTAAAAACAAGTATATCATTTAAACACATTAGGAAAAATAAACAAATAAGTCCTAAATGGATTCGGGTTGTTACATCCTACACTCCTTAAAAGAAATTTCGTCCTCAAAATTTACTTACTTATCCCGAAGGCATTGGGGGTACTTAGCCTGGATCTCATCCTCTCTTTCCCAAGTGGCTCCCTCCTTTCCATGTCTACTCCATTGTACTAGTACTAGAGGTACTTCCCGATTCCTTAGGATGTGGACCTTTCTCCCCAAAATAGTTGCCGGTACTTCTTCGTAAGTCAAATCGCGACTCAAACTTAGATCTTTGAAATCGACGACATGGTCTGGGTTGCTTAGGTACTTCCTAAGTGTGGACACGTGAAATACGTTATGTACTTGTGATAACTCTGGCGGTAGGGCTACTCGGTAGGCTACGCCTCCGACTCTATCCAAAATATCGAAGGGCCCTACGAAGCGAGGTTTCAGCTTACCTCTCTTGCCAAAACGAATTAGTCCCTTCATTGGTGCGACTCTTAAGAACACCTTATCACCGACCTCAAAGTGTAGATCTTTTCTTCGCGCGTCGACGAAGAACTTTCTGACGGTCTTGAGTTGTCTTGATTCTTTCCCTGATTCGTGAAATGGTTTCCACTGATTTCTCCACAAGTTTGGGTCCTAAGATTTTTCGAACTCCGACTTCGTCCCAATAGATAGGCGACCTGCAGTTTTTCCCATAAAGTGCCACGAACGGTGCCATTAGTTGTTGGGATTATACTGGAAAATATGCTTTTACTTTGTATAATCGAAACTGAATTTCCAGACTTATTTACTGAAATAAATTGTTTATCACTGATGCTTTAAATATCATTGAATGTTACATATATTTACTGCATGACTGTTCAATAAGTCGTACGTGTTACATTGTAGTTAATTTAGTGATACCAGATCACAGAAGATTAAATTAACAGTCCCTTGTAACTAAAAGTGCGTTATTCACGACCTAGATGGAAATGAACAACCCATCGTGAAAGGTTGAAGTGTAAGGCTCGGGACGGGCTTGTCTTGACCAAGAGATTACACTAGTGCATGATGATGCTTTGAATAGGACCTCTGGGAGGATAAATTCTTGAATCCCGAACAAGGAAGAATTAGACCTCAGTGGTTCGTTATTTCTTAACCTTCGTCCCTTAAATAGGATCACGTGGGATTGGTAACTATTGCTTTGACTTATCATGGGTAGCGAATCAATGAGATTCAATACTTTTTATCTTGGGCAATATTATTAGTCACATGTGATTGCTAAGATTTAATACGAAGAATCGTGTGCAAGTACGCTTGTTTGATTTGCCCACTTGGGAGGTTCATAAGCTTTATCATACCAAATCTTGCAAGTGGAATTAGTTTCCGGTATGGATAATAATGTTGAATCGTTCCTTGACCAAGGACAAAAGATATTAATTAACGGAAAGTTATTTTGGTGGGCTTGAATTAATTAATGGGCTAGATAATCTTAAACACGGAAATAATGACCGGAGCCATATTGACTTGTAATATGGGTTAAGATGGATAGTCAATATTAAATATGTAGTGGGATTAATTAATATTTATGGGCTTGAATTATATTGTGGCTCAATATTAGATATTCAAGGTTCATTAGAAGGTCCAATCTTAATTCTCCTAAAGGCCCCCGAAAGTAGCCCAACAAATAGTCCAATAACCTAAAAAAAAGGTGATTAAAATAAAATAAATATTGTTGCTTATTTTTCCTATAAAATTTCAAAAATTATGGATAAGTTGGGAGAAAGATTTTCTTTGAATTTTGTTATGGAATGAAGATATGTATTCTTGGAATACAAGATTATCTCATTAAATTCAAGAAATCTCCCACTTGGTTATTCATAAGAGATTTTCGAAAATTTGGAAATATAATGGGCAAGAAAGATTTTCTGGATTTTCTTGAAAAGATATTATGGAAGATATGTATTTCTTGAAATACAAGAATATCTCATAAGTTCAAGAAGATCCAAATCTTGGAATCTTGCGCATCATTATTTTCGAAAATTCCATAATTTGAGGAGGTGGGATTTTTGTGGAATATTTTAATTTTGGGAAAAAGAATATAGGAGATATATTCAAGATTTCTTGGTGATCAAGAAAAGTCTTTTCCCACATTGTTTTTCCACTGGAAAAATCGACCACTCCTCACCTATAAATAGGGGATGATTGTTTCATTCCCAAGACACAATTCCATGTGCTGGAAAAATTAGCAAATCCACATAAGTGGTGCAACAAAGTTTTTTTTTTCCCTTTTGTAAATTGTTCGACAAGTGTCCTTCCACCGGATAGTTGAGCAAGGGCTAAGGGAATACTTGGGAAGTCCTTTTAGTTAGTCCGTCCAACCAAATTCACTGCCATCCCGAGAGGTACGTTCACGTAAACCCGTAGATTCCGCATGCGTAGGTTTTACGTGGCTTATTATATGCATGATATGTTGTTGCAATTATTATTTGAATTAATATAGGATTAATTCATGCTAGTAATAATTAAAGAATTAAATTTGTATTTAAATATTCACCCCGAATAGATCTGTGCAACTTATTCCCCAACAACTGGTATCAGAGCCACGGTTTCGGGCTCTGAATTTTTTAAATTGTAATTTAATTGGTTGGCATTAAATTTGAAATTGGATAGTAGAATTGCTAGATCTTTTTTGCAGGTATCCAATTGTCATGGAATTTAATGTGTTTATGCATGCATATAAATTGTGTGTTTTAATTCGATTCGTTTGGATTCGTTTTACCTCGTGAGAAAATCCACGAGTAGATTAGAATTTGTTTGATTTGATCAATATAATAGACTAGTCTAGATCTAGGTTTATTTATTTTTTGTAAATAAATTGTAACCGGATCGAAAACAGGAGGGAGACGAAGAATTAAAGGACAAACTCCGTAACTGGCGAGTGGCCGGCGCTGGCGGCATGCATGGGGTCTGCAGGCGAGGCCGAGGCGGCCGAAGGCGGTGGAACAAAGTCACAAGACACGGGCGGGCGCAAGGCGACGCTGCAATCGCGGCGCTTGATCGGGTCGAAATGACGGACGCGTAGCACGGGCGCACGCGGGCGCCGCCGAGGTCGCGGGCGAGGCGGAGTACGAAAGCAATGACGCATGCCGCCGAGGACGTCGCCCGCCTACGAGAGACTTCTAACCGCTTGAGACGCGATGGCGAGAGACGTCGAGGCGTCTTAGGCATCGGCGGCGAGCCCCGGGCGGAGCCGAGGCCGCTTAGAAATTGGTTCAGGTCTGGCAATGCCGCGGCGGATCTTGGCGTGCATCCCGGCCGCGAGCTGCTTGGCGTGGCGTTTCGAGACGAAGTATTTTTCCAGACGATCGAGTGGGAGAAATTAGAGACATGTTTCTTCAAGATCAAGCCAAGAAAAATCAAACCATGACAATTGGATAATTTGTGCCCAATATGTTTATTTTTCTGTTTTGCTTGATTTATTTGTGTTATCTTATGCTTTATTTAATTTGTTTAAATGTTTTTGCATGAGAGTTGCCAAATGGAAAAATCTCACCTTCAAAATTACTAAGTATGTTTAAATAATTAATTGACAATTTTATTCCAGATAATAAAATTGAATTAATTTTGACCTCCATGATTTATTTATTTGTGAATTCTTTTGGAGAAATTCCCCCAAAGGGACGGTCAAAAGATAGCTTTCACATGAATGAATTCCAAACGGATGATTATGGTTTATTACTAGTGGCGACGATGACCCTCCCAACGAGGCTCGTTCAAAGCGAAATAATAATCTTGTATTTAATCATGGTTATTACTTAGGTATAAAATTGATATGCATATACTTCTCCTAAAGTCCCTCGCAATTTTATATTGGTCAAGAGGAGCCAACTATTAATCTGGATATTAAAGGTTTGTAATCGTTCTTGTTTGTAACTTTGCTTGAATGTGTTTAAATAATGACCCACCCAACGCGTGGCTTATTTAAACTGTTTTGAGATGTTGGTGATGCATGTTCATATTTTTTTTTTTTGATTTTAATATGAAGCATGTGATCGAACCTTGTGATATACTTGTGCTATTGCATATAGTTGTTTATTTCATTCGAGATGTCGTTACCTTTTTAATCTCATGTTATTATACTTAAAAGTCAATACAATATGTATGGAAACTATATTGGAAATGAAAAATTATAATTGTCCTAACTGCACAAAAGCACAAGTGGATTCTTGACACACCAAAATCAGATGAGCCAACCGACGAAGTCAAAACATGCGGGACTCATCGGATCACCTTCTTGCGAGAGATGTGTCGTTTGAAAATGGTGGAGGGCAAACCCGTAAGGGATTACGTCCTCAAAATAAATGGCCCATCCGAACAAACTTGAGATTCTGAAAAGTCGCAGATATGATCCGGAGACTCGGATGAATTTGGTACTTCACTCTCTCTACCCAAAAAAGTTTTTGAGCATTTTGGCCTCGCTTAGCTAATTTGTTGCAAGCTTTTGGTCTCGGCGAGAAATGATGATAAGGCACCAAACTCAAGCTTTGATTTGGCAGAAGTGGTCCGCCTTCATCTTCTAGGCCAAGGGTAGGCAAGATAAAGAAGAGGACCAAAGGCCATAAGCAATAAAACTCAATCTGTTGCCAAGGGCAATGGTAAGATGAGGAATGCTTGTTGTGTCAAGGAAAATCCAAAGAGTAAGTGCTTAAGTCATGGTGAGAGAGGACAATGGAGGTTTTGCGGTTCCAACCCCAAAAGGGACGGAAAGAAAGGTAATTCTCACGCACTAGTTGTTGAAACTTGTTTAGCGGCGTATACTTCTCATTCGTGGGTGGTTGATACGAGATCCAATAATCATGTTGGCTTCACGGGTCCAAAATGATCCGTCAACTTAGTGGGAGTGAGATCCTCATCACAATTTGGTGACGTTATTTAAAGTAGAAGTCATTGCAATGCTACGTAAGTGGCGATATTGCAATGCTACGATAGTAACGATTATTGCAATACTACGCAAAGTAGCAGACATTGCAATACTACATGAGTAGTAGTTAAAGCGATGGGGAGAAGTGCACCTATCTTTTGAAGATAAAGTTTTTTTTTTTAGATTATCTTTATGTTCCCGGTTTTAGAAAAAATTCACTTTTCGGTTTCTAAAATTTGATTAAAGGACACTAAGTTTCTTCTAATAAGAATGACATCATTTTTGAAATGATGAGTGTATCTGTTACGGGACATTGATGGAAAATCTCTATACAATTAACTGTGCACACCACTCACGAAATGCATCCTATAACACATCAACTATTTCCGACAAAAGAAAGCGTGAACGAAACACTTCTTTGGGATCTAAGATTAGGTCATATAAATCCAAAGAGGATCCAAAGGTTGGTGAAAGATGGTTCACTGGAGTGTCTCCAAGTTGAACAAATTCCAACCTGCGAATCATGTTTGGAGGGTAAAATGACCAAGAGGGCAATTGGAGCCAAGGGGAATAGAGCCAAAGAAGTGTTAGAGATCGTTCACACAGATGTATGTGGTCCAATGTCAACCAAAGCAAGAGGAGGTTATGAGTATTTTTATTGATGATTACTCAAGGTACGGTTACATTTTCCTTATGAAGCATAAATCTGAGACCTTTGAAAAATTCAAAGAATTTAAGGCTCAAACAGAGAATCATAGGGAAAAACGTATCAAGTCTCTACGATCTGATCGTGGAGGCGAATACCTCTAATGATGAGTTTTTGAACTACTTATCCGATGAAGGGATTGTATCTCATTAATCGCACCGGAACCCCTCAACAAAACGGGGTTGCGAGCGAAGAAACAGAACTCTTTTGGAAATGGTTAGATCAATGATGAGTTATGCGGACCTTCCCAAGTCGTTCTGGGGTTATGCCTTGGAAACAGCGGCTTACATTCTAAACTTGGTGTCATCCAAGTCGGTTCCCAAAACTCCCAAAGAATTGTGGACCCAAGCGCAAGCCTAGTATATGAGACACATGAGAATTTGGGGTGTCCCGCCCCGTGTTGGACAAGGAAGCCAGAAATTGGATCCTCGATCGTAATTAAAATTTGTTTGTAGGATACCCCGAGGGAACAAAAAGGGTGTATGTTCTATGGTCCCAAAGATCAAAAGGTGGTCATTCGCACCCACTTTAGATTTTTGGAAGAAGACTATATGAACCAAAGAAAACCCGTATGAGATTACCTTAAATGAGCTTAGAGGGCAAACCTCGGTTACTAACCGTCTTAGATGATATACTAAACTATACGCTTTCACAATCGGAACCTCGTCGTAGTGGGAGGGTTGTTAGACAGCCCGAGAGATTCATGGGAATAGGAGAGTCCTCGGACTTGATTCCCGGACAAGACGAATCAGATCCATGGACATATGACGAGGCACTCCAAGATAAGGATGCAGATTCTTGGCAAACAGCAATGAAAGCCGAAATGGGTTCTATGTTTCATAATAGACTGTGGGAGCTAGTCGAACCACTTAATGGGGTCAAACCCATTGGATGCAAGTGGGTATATAAGAGGAAAAGAGGACCGGACTGGAAGGTTGAAACCTTTAAGGCAAGACTAGTGGCGAAAGGTTATACTCAGAAAGAAGGGATCAATTATGAGGAAACTTTTTCGCCCGTAGCCATGCTTAAGTCCATCTGTATTCTCTTATCGATTGCTGCGCATTTCGACTTTGAAATCTGGTAATGGATGTCAAGACAGCTTTCCTTAACGGAAGTCTTGATGAAGAGATCTATATGCAACAACCCCAAGGTTTCATTGAAACAAGCCAATAACACCTAGTTTGTAAGCTCAAGAGGTCCATTTACGGACTCAAACAGGCATCCAGAGCTTGGAACCAATGTTTTGATCATGTTATAAAGTCTTATGGGTTCGATCAAAACGAGTTGGAAAGTTGTGTGTATAAGAAGCGTGTCGGAACTGCATTGGTATTCTTAGTACTATACGTAGACGACATTTTGATCATCGGGAACGATGTGAAGGTGTTATCAGACGTAATGGCATGGCTTTCAAAACAGTTTGATATGAAGGACTTAGGGGAAGCCGGACACATCCTTGGGATCAAGATCACTCGAGATCGCAAGAAAATGATGATCGGCTTATCGCAAGCTTCATACATAGACATTGTCTTGAAACGCTTCAGCATGCAAGATTCCAAGAAAGGATTCGTACCTTTCAGACTTGGAATCCATCTATCGAAGAAAATGTTCCCTAAGACGAAAAAGGAGATAGATGACATGAAAAGTATTCCTTGTGCTTCGGCTGTCGGAAACCTTATGTATGCATTGCTGTGTACAAGACCGAATATCTGCTTTGCCGTAGGCATGGTGGCAAGATATCAAAGTAACCCAGGGAAAGAGCATTGGACGACAGTTAAAAACATTCTGAAGTGTCTGAAAAGAACTCGGGATAGAATGTTGATTTATCAGTCAGATACTACAATCCCATGGCTACACGGACTCGGATTTCCAATCAGACTTAGATTCCAGAAATTATCTGCCTCAGTTAGTGTGTTTCCATTTGGGAAGTGTAGCCATCAAATGGACGAGTGTGAAGCAGAAATGCATCACTGACTCAACCATGGAAGTCGGGTAAGTAGCTGCTTGTGAAGCAGTGAAAGAACCGATTGGGCTCTAGATCTTCTTAGTGGACTTGGATGGTGTTCTTAATTTGTCTAGCAATATCTGCTAGGGGCAGTTGCAAATTCAAGAGAACCAAGAGTCCACGAGTCAAACAAGCACACTAAAGGAAAGACATCTTATACGAGAAATCGTTAAGAGAGGAGATATAGATGTGGCAAAGATAGCGTCTGAGGACAGCCTAGCAGATCCATTCACAAAGAGTCTGCCTCTGAATACATTCGAGAGACATGTAAGTGGAATGGGTGTAAAGACCGTTGCCAATCTGCTTTGAGTATAAGTGGGAGAAATTATTAGGTTCGTGTAGGTGACATTAGATATCACGGACTACGCGAGACATGTTGTAGTATATTTAAAAGCAGACTTTGAGTATAAGTGGGAGATTGTTGGGATTATACTGGAAAGTATGCTTTTACTTTGTATAATCGAAACTGAATTTCCAGACTTATTTACTGAAATAAATTGTTTATCAAACGATGCTTTAAATATCATTGAATGTTACATATATTTCTTGCATGACTGCTCAATAAGTCGTGCGTGTTACATTGTAGTTAATTTAGTGATACCGATCACGAAAGATTAAATTAATAAATCCCTTGTAACTAAAAGTACGTTATTCACGACCTAGATGGAAATGAACAACCCATCGTGAAAGGTTGAAGTGTAAGGTTCAGATTGGCTTGTCTTGACCAAGAGATTACACTAGTGCATGACTGATGCACTGAATATGACCTACAGGAGGATAAATTCTTGAATCCCGAACAAGGAAGAATTAGACCTCGATTGGTTCGTTATTTCTTAACCTTCGTCCCCTTAAATAGGATCACGTGGGATTGGTAACTATTGCTTTGACTTATCATGGGTAGCGAATCAATGAGATTCAATACTTTTTATCTTGGGCAATATTATTAGTCACATGTGATTGCTAAGATTTAATACGAAGAATCGTGTGCAAGTACGCTTGTTTAATTTGCCCACTTGGGAGGTTCATAAGCTTTATCATACCAAATCTTGCAAGTGGAATTAGTTTCCGGTATGGATAATAATGTTGAACCGTTCCTTGACCAAGGACAAAAGATATTAATTAACGGAAAGCTATTTCAGTGGCTTGAATTAATTAATGGGCTAGATAATCTTAAACACGGGAAATAATGACCGGGAGCCATATTGACTGTAATATGGGTTAAGATGGATAGTGCAATATTAATTATGTAGTGGGATTAATTAATATTTATGGGCTTGAATTATATTGTGGCTCAATATTAGATATTCAAGGTCCATTAGAAGGTCCAATCTTAATTCTCCTAAAGGCCCCCGAGTAGCCCAAATGAGATAGTCCAATAACCTAAAAAAGGTGATTAAAATAAAATAAATATTGTTGCTTATTTTTCCTATAAAATTTCGAAAATTATGGATAAGTTGGGAGAAAGATTTTCTTTGAATTTTGTTATGGAATGAAGATATGTATTCTTGGAATACAAGATTATCTCATTAAATTCAAGAAATCTCCCACTTGGTTATTCATAAGAGATTTTCGAAAATTTGGAAATATAATGGGCAAGAAATATTTTCTTGATTTTCTTGAAAAGATATTATGGAAGATATGTATTTCTTGAAATACAAGAATATCTCATAAGTTCAAGAAGATCCAAATCTTGGAATCTTGCACATCATTATTTTCGAAAATTCCATAATTTGAGGAGGTGGGATTTTTGTGGAATATTTTAATTTTGGGAAAAAGAATATAGGAGATATATTCAAGATTTCTTAGTGATCAAGAAAAGTCTTTTCCCACATTGTTTTTCCACTGGAAAAATCGACCACTCCTCACCTATAAATAGGGGATGATTCTTTCATTCCCAAGACACAATTCCATGTGCTGGAAAAATTAGCAAATCCACATAAGTGGTGCAACAAAGTTTTTTTTTCCCTTTTGTTAATTGTTCGACAAGTGTCCTTCCACCGGATAGTTGAGCAAGGGCTAAGGGAATACTTGGGAAGTCCTTTTGGTTAGTCCGTCCAACCGAATTCACTGCCATCCCGAGAGGTACGTTCACGTAAACCCGTAGATTCCGCATGCGTAGGTTTTACGTGGCTTATTATATGCATGATATGTTGTTGCAATTATTATTTGAATTAATATAGGATTAATTCATGCTAGTAATAATTAAAGAATTAAATTTGTATTTAAATATTCACCCCGAATAGATCTGTGCAACTTATTCCCCAACATTTGTATCGTAGCTTGATAACTGTTGTTGTAAGCAAATTCCACTAGAGGGAGATTCGCTTCCCAACTTCCTTCAAAATCCAGGGATCATGCCCTCAACATATCCTCCAAGGTTTGTATTGCCCTTTCTGATTGACCATCTGTCTGAGGATGATATGCAGTGCTGAAGTTCAACTCAGTCCCCAAAGCTTGTTGTAAGCTTTTCCAGAAATTTGAGGTGAAGTGGGGGTCTCTATCTGAAACGATTGAGACTGGTACGCCATGCAGTCGGACTACTTCTGCTATGTACAATTGTGCAAGCTTATCCATCGAGTAGGTCATACTGATAGGAATGAAAAGGAACAGAGTTCATCAAGGGCACAAATTCATTTGAGCTAAGGAAACAAGGTACATTTGCGATTTAAGTCAGTAGTATTGAAAAGTTCATCAAAACAGTGCACACTTTAAACTAAAAATCATAACTCACTGGAAAAACATCTAAAAATTACGAAATTAAAATATGTTATACAACACTTAAAAATAAGAAACTTTCATTTAGAAACCTAAGACATTTGAGCTAAGAGTCGGTACCAGGTTTTTGAGTAAAAACGAGTTCATAACAGGGTACGTCATACAGTACATGCTTCATATAGAAATTCGTAACCCACTGGAAACTTAACGAAAATTCACCAAACTGATTCATAACAGGGTACGTCATACAGTACATGCTTCAACGTTTAAGTCTTTGAGACAATATGAATGTGTATATATATGTGTGTGTGTTACAACTCCATATAATTTTAATAATGTATATATTTACATGGAAGGTGGGGTGGGGGTGAGCCGTAAATATCGGAAATATAATATACATATGCATGAGGGTGTAAAAATTCAAATTTTGTAAAATATTAGTTCAAAAAAGGCCTAAGTTAATTAAAAGATATTCATTAGGTCACAAAATATGATCAAGTCCATAAACAATATTCAAATTAGACATACGTATCTTTAGAAGGAAAGTATAATTTAGTAAAGTTTTGTGTGCATTCGGTGCCGGTTCGATTTCCATATTCCACTTTTTGTAGACCCATTTTTTTTAAGACACTTTTTGTAGACCCATTGGTATTCCATAATTTAGTGAGGTTTTTTTTTAAGGACAATAATTTTATGAGCTTGAAAATGTAACATAAAATGTTTTAAAATATGTAAATATATATAGGACAATATGTATTAAAATCTATAAATGTAGAACAATTGAGCCCGAAAGTCGAAATCGGGTTGAAATTTTGCAAGATTGTCCTAAATTTACAGATTTTGAAAACATAGTGCCCTATATTCACAAGTCCGTAAATTTATAAATTTAGGACAATCGTGCAACTCACGTTACATTTCAGCTTGATTTAGGCTTATTCAAGCTCGATTGTTCTACATTTTCAAATTTTAAAACATATTTTCCTATATATATATTCATGTGTTAGCTACATTTCTAAACCCGTAAAATTATTATCCTTAAAACCAAGGGTGCAAAAGTTACAAATCGATAGCCCGGGCAGTTTCGCACCGCCTGGCGCCTAGGCAGAGACTAGTCGGTCTGACTTTTTTTTTTCCTCATTTTAAATGAGTTTCACATACTATTTATCAGTATCTTATAACAAATATAATTAATGAACATATTCATTATTCCACCTCACAAACCAAGATAACAATTTAAACTCCTCCTTTATAGAGTACAAAAAAATTAATTTAATAGAAAAAAAGTAAATATATCCGTATTTTGAAATTTCAAGTACATAGTCTCTCATTCGAGCAAACGACAGTGAGAATAATCTTCTCTTAATTTGAATTTGGACGAGTTTTGCTCTACTAGTCGTTTTATAAAAAAAAATTAATTAATAATTAAAACGACGTCTTCTCTCGACGAAAAATAAATAAAATTAAGTATCCCGTTTAGCCCCGATTCGGCCTCCTAGATGGATCTTAGGCCTCCAAGGCGACGCCTAATGCCAAGAACGTCTATAACTACCACTTTTCACAAAATCGGTCGGGCCGATAGTCACCTAGGGCCACCTAGGCCGAATTTTGCATAATTGATTAAAACATAACCCTTCTAAGTTATTGTCCTTTAAAAAAAATTCCTTAAAATCATTTATAAATCATAGCATAATGATATGATATAACCATTGTACGTATTCATTTCACATGCTAATGAAATAAGAAAATGAATAGTCATTTTTAAAATAAATAATTCAAAAATATTGTATAGCGATTCAACCACTAGGATGTCATCAAAATATTGAACGCGGAATAATTTTGCGAAATTATGTAGTAATCTTAACAATTAATTAAACTCGAATGTTGACATTCAATAGATAGGTAGATTTTGTAAATATGTATAGTTGAAGTAGTACGTGGTTAATTGTAGAAGTCGTACGTGGTTAATTTCAAAAGTCGCATGGTCAAACCGGCAAACCGGTCAAACTTGTCCCACTTCAGCTGATTCTGATGTCCTGAGGTAAAAGGTTCTTTAGGGCTAATTTGTAATCAAACGAGTCAAACTTGGGCTTAAAGAGTACCGGCTACCGGGTTTTTCCGGTTTTGTGTACCCGTTGAAGATTGTTCACATGAAGACCTACAATATCTTTAATTTAAAAAACTAATTAAGTACAATAATAAAAAAGATTCGCAAGCAATTAAAAACCGGTAAAATCAGCTCTAAATAAATAAAAGAGGAAGTCTTGTATGATCTTCACCTTAATATTTAAAATCATGCTTTATTAAATAGCAATATTCCTCAAAATCAAATCTATACATGAACGTTATTACTCATATTATGTGTAAACTCTATCACGATTATATATAAAAATTATTACTAATGCTTTATTTTTAAACGGTGTTTTATGTTTAATAATGATAGAGTTTGCGCACAACAGTGATGATGTGTATACATAATAGTGATATTGAAAAAATAGAGTATACGTACTGTAAATTCGGATTCACATATATTTGTATCCTTATTAAAATGTGATTGGGTTAAAATTCTATAAATTCACGTCCTATAATATAACAAATGATATATAATCGTACGTCTCATATTATAAATTTCTATCTAAAAAAAAAGCATGATGAAACACAAAATTAAAATAGAGGATTTGATGCCCTATATATCTTATTGGTCATATCCAAATATATTAACTCCCCAAGTGATGCATATGCAACAAAAGAGAAATGCAATTTTTAACATCTAATTAATTATACAAAAATGTTAAAAAAAAAAAAAAAAAAAAACAACTCGAATTTGAAATCAACTTAGATAACATCATATAATATACATTTTTACACTTTCCGAGTAATCGAAAAATCTGGCCATAAAATAAACATTTTTATCTCATACTTTCGAAAGTTTGAAAGTGTAACCAATATAATAAAATTTATGTTTTAATAATTACTAATACCGAAATCAACCCTCATTTCAATGAATATATCCACATTATTGTATCAAATTATCAATTACTTTCAATTCTATTAATCCTTAAAATAATACCAACTTGTGAACGTGTGATTCAACGAAGCAGGCCGTTAAATAATTCAACCTTGGGATCGAAAACGTTGACATCTAATAATTGGCTTAAACCTAGCTAGCTCTCCAAGAAAACTTTATGGCCATCTGAACTAATAGCAAGGTATGGATTATGATGTACAGATTCTTCTAAAAACATCGAAATGTAGTATTGGATTCTTGAATTCGACTGTCATTTGAAGAATCTGTAAATAATAATAATAAAAATTAACGGATATCCGAACTCGGTACTAAAAAGTTGCAAATCCAATGTGCCAATCTAGTTAGATGATTAGACGGAAACATATTATTAAACAATATATGTGTTATTTTAATTGAACATTATCGTATACTAAAATTTACACATATATTTATAAATTTAATATCTAAAAATATGTCTTAATAAAATGATGAATTAGTACAAAACTAAGTACCAAAATTCTTCTATATATAATAAAATTATATATGTTTGACCTAACCTCGGTGCAAATTAAATAGAAAAAAACTTGTGTGAACCCGAGTTCACGATAAATTCTATTTTTTAATATCACTTCTATGTACTAAAATTGTCACTATTATATGCAAAAAAAAAATTATAACTGCTATGTACAAAAATTAGAATAACACTCATGTAAACCAAGTTCACTCTATGAACTTTAATTCATTATGACACATTTTGAGGATGGGTTGACCCAAATTTTTGCCCCACTTACACGCTGCTCTCGCCATCGCATTTAAGTTGTTCTCACGTCATCACTGTTATCATATAATACATTCATTGTTACGATATAAAACTATTATTGTTATGCTATAAAACTCTCACTGCTATGCTATAAAACTATAACTATCATTCTATTAAACTCTCATTATTACGCTATAAAACTATCACTCTATAAAACTCTCACCATCAAGTTAATAAACTATCACTGTTATTCTATAAAACTCTCACTGTTATTCTATAAAACTCTCACTGTTATTCAGAAAAACTCCCACTGTTATTTTATAAAACTGTCACTATTACGCTATAAAACTCTCACTGTTATGCTATAAAACTATCACTATTATGTTATAAAACTATCACTCTATTAAACTCTCACTATCATGTTATTAAACTATCACTGTGATTTTATAAAACTATCACTGTTACTCTATAAAACTCTCATTGTTACTATATAAAACTATCACTCTATAAAACTTTCATTATCATATTATTAAACTATCACGGTTATTCTATAAAACTCTCACTGTTATTCAGAAAAATTCTCACTGTTATTCCATAAAACTCTCACTGTTACGCTATAAAACTTTCACTATCATGTTATTAAACTATCAATGTTATTCTATAAAACTCTCACTTTTATTCAGAAAAATTGTCACTATTATTCTATAAAATTTTCACTATTATTTCATAAAAATATGAACGAAGCATGATCGTAATTGCAATGATTCGTATATCTTTCCCTTTTTTCTGACCATCTCCTCGATCTCAATCATCTCCTCTATCGTTGGTTTCTACTCTCAATTCTGCTACATCAACCACCTCTCCCTCCCCTTGCCTCCGCCACCGCCCAATTGTTCGGGATTTTTGCTCTTTTCACCAAGGAGAAATCGAGCCTCTCGATGCTCAAATCGCCCAGGGATCCAAGGGAATGGAAGTTGCTGGTACGAGTGGAGTGCGGGGTTCTGATGGCCATGTTTGTAATGCAAATCGGAATTTTGATTTTGAGTTGCGTGATGCGGAATTGTTGTGTGAGGGAGTATGAGGGTTTGGAGGTGGAGAAGGGAGAGCGGTTCGTACAGTGGTGGAAGAGAGGAGAATGAAAGAGGCGGTCCAAATGGTTTATATCTGACCCGCTTTGTAGTATATAGGTCAAATTTGACCCGGGTTCATAGTATGAACCAGGTCTACACACGTTTTGTCCAAAAATTATCATTATTTGAAAAATAAATCAATTTTTAATAATAATAGTTTTTTCTACACATCCATGATAATTTTTGTGCATAACGGTAAAGTTTATGTATAGACTTGGTTCACATCACATGAGTGTTATTCAATTAATTAAATATGTTCCTGTCTCGAAACTTTGCCAAAATTAGGAGTATTGATAAATTTTAGCATGAGAAGAATTGTGATAAAAGATTTAAATTAAATTTATATATATGAAGGAACTTTTATACAAAGTTGCTGGGATACGAGATTTGTGCAAATTGCCCCTGGCCCGTCCCATTTTGTTTATTTGTATCATGTATAAAGTCATTTTATTTAACTTGGTTTTCTCTCTCCTTTTGACCTAACCCTAAAACAACATTCTTGTTCATTTTTTTTAAGAGTTAATGACTCTAGGTACAAAAAATAGGAAGTAAGTAGTAACTTTAAGGTACAAATGCAATTTTTATTTACTCTAAGGTAAAAAAAAAACACTGTACTTTGTTTGAATAAAAAATTGTACTTTGTACCAAAAAGTTGCATTTGTATCTTAGAGTTTTTTGCTTTTGCACTTTGTACCTTAAAGTTTTCCCCTTTTTTTAAATTATTCATATGCAGTTTAAATCCTAAATTTAAGATTCAGTCATAATTGTGAAGCTAGTTTTTCTGTAAGACTTTCGTGGGCAGATTAGTGATCAATCTTAGACCAAAGGGACTGTTTGACACAACTTATAAGCTCTTTAAAATAGTTTATAAGTTGTTTAGAAACTTATAATTTTTTTAATTTTGTTTGGTAAAATAAAATTTTTAGCATCTTATCAGATCTCAAAAACGCTCTTTAGAGTTTATAAGCTCCAAAAAAATAAATTGGAATATCCCAACTTATTTTACAAAAATTATATAAGTTCTACTCTATTTCAAATCATCTCGAATCCAACCCAACCCGCCCGATTTTTTTTCCGGAAAAAAATATATATTCAAAAAAAAAAAAAAAAAAAAATATTGTTCCGAATTTTTTTAAAAATAAAATATATTATATTATATTAAAATTTAAATTTATTTTAATTATTAAAGAACTTAAAAGTTTTATTAATCAAACACTTTAACAACTTATAAGCTACTTAAAAATTAGGCTAGGTCTTGTATGCACCAGGGTGCACCGTGCACTCATAGTGTATTTTAGAAGTGTAAAACTTGTTATGCTGAAAAGTGTGACTAGTGCAACTGTTAATATGGGAACATAGTTGCATGCTTTTGTTTGGAATAGTTGCACGTTTTTATTTTGTATAGTTGCACGTTTCTAAAATACACTATGAATGCACGGTGCACCCGGGTGCACATGAGACTCAATCTAAAAATTATATCTTATAAGTGTTAGGGAATCTTTTCAGTATAATCCCAACAATAAGCTATTAAAACAATTGATTAGATATTTAAAATAAGTTTAGTCTAACGACCCAAAATATATTAGGTACAATATTTGTCCAGCAATTACGGTCTTAAGACTCTATAGTTCAGATTTTGTATATATATATATTTATATTTTTTTTTTTTTTTTTTTTGCTGTAAATGTCTATTTTAAAATTTGACTTTTTAAAACTGTTTTAAGTTGATATCAGAAAGTTTAAAACAAAAAAGTAATTTGAGCTTGTTCAAATAATATTGCATGCATTTAATTTTTATTGTCGATAATATGGATGGTACTGGATAAATCAATCTTTTTTTTGGAAAATTTAAATCGAAGAATTTTAATTCATAAATTTTAATCGCCGGGCTCATGTATTCTACTAATTCAAACACTCAAAGCAATTTTACATGGTATTATATATTTCTATTAATTTCTTGAATTTCCTAACGACGTTTATCCATTGACTTTTGAGAGTGGATTAAATTGAATGGTGAACAAGAGAAGTTATTATAGCGTTGCGTGGCGGCGTTGATGAAGATGAAGAGTTGAAAATTTTCATACTGAAAATACGTTGGTATATATATATAATTGTTCCATGTGAAAGATGGAGCTCCCAAAATTCAACTTTCTTGTCAAAATATTAAAACAAGTTGAACATTTGTTAGAGGTACGTACGTGCGTGATACACGCACCAACACACGTAATATACACACACTCACACGTAGATATACAAATTCACTACGCCAATGTTCGTAAAATTTAATTTATAACACAGTACATTATATATAAGGTTAATTACAAATTGCAACATGTACTATGTATATATTGTGTTTAATTTTTACAAATTGCAACATGTACTACTAAAAAGTGTTCGATTACAACCCGAGACTCATTTTTCGTTAATTTTTATTAATATATGTTGCATTTTGTTAAGAAAAATAGTACATATTGTAATTTGTAAAAAGTACAATAGTACAGATTGCAATATGTTATTAACCCATATATATGTATTAATTCGACCATTGAACAAAATATAATACTCTTAATTATAAACAGAAGTAAAATGAAAACACAACAGGTTGTAGGGAGAATCTCAATTCAACGGAGGGGTAAAAATGAAATTTAATAAATTACCCGCATATGTAGCAAAGATATTTCAAGCTCCAACCTAAGGTAAAAAAAAAAAGACAAATATTTCAAGTCCACCAACACCCATTCCATTATGATTCCTACTTTCTATGCACCCAAGCCAAGACATTTCCCAATAATTCAGTATATATTGCTAAGATTTAAACAAACGGGCCTATCAATCAATGAAATCATTATTTTCTCCAAATGGAGTTGCGTCCGACCAGCCCCTCCAGTTCAACACTCGTATATCGGCTATTGCCTAGACAAAAATTCGATTCATAAACACATGAGATAAAAAAATATAATAACTAATGATAAATAATTATTGTAAACACGTTCTTTAGCTAAGAAACACGTTCATTATACTTCATTGGAAGAATAATTAAACTGAATGTACGGATTCAAAAACAAAATCATCATTTCTTCACCTGTAACGATTCATCGCCATCGAGCCTTCCCCTAACACAATCGTTGTAGACGTTGTTCCACAGCCGCAGCCTTTTGAACGACAACAAAATTCGCCGCGCCCTCATTTCCATCAAGCGTTCTCCACGTCACCGATTGTTTAGAAAATATTATTTGTCAAATTTTTATACGTATTATTCTCCAACTATATGAATCCTCCACCTCTGCGATCTGTTGAAGGATCTGGTCCCTAACAACTCATGCCTCTCCAGACATCCTATTTAAGAGGTGGGAGTCGTCTATCGGGTTAAAAGAACTTCAAAGTTGTCTAAGTGCACCCTGCCCGCATAATATTGTCCCAACAATGCATGAATAGAAACAAAAGAACACAAAATGAGCAAGTCATTTGGCTTCATAGAAACTCATACCATAGAATCACCTGGTATATATCCCAAACTACATTCATATATAAATTAGTGGAAATACTAAATAAATTTTGGAATCAAGGAGGTAAAATGCATGATATATGCTCTGTAGAGGTGGTAATTATCAAACCAACTCAACAATTTGGAATTTTATATTTTTTTACATGCCCAAATCAGTGGAACAAATACATAATTGGAAAGAATACAGAGCAACTAAATTTGAGAGAGAACATTTACACTGTTACCTCAGGCACTGGCTGAAGCAGAAGATAAACACAATTATAATAGAAAGTATCAGTGACAACATTCTTCAAAGATTGCCAACTAAAGCAATTCTTTTTCTGGTCCTTCAAGAATTAAGTTCGTGAACAAAAACAAAAAATACCAGAAATATATAGATCATTAAAAGGAAAAATGGCAAACTGTGCATTAAAGAGAGTATATGAGAGAAACGTGCAAGCTGCTACCTATGTCATACCACGGGGACATCTCAAGGGTTATATTATGACACGTTATATTGCCTATCAAGAGACTGTAATTTGAAAATGGGTTACCAAAATTACAACGGAACTTGTTTCCAGTGAATCGTAGAGCTCCTCTTTTAATTTATAAAGAAATATATAATGGTCTAGATATTTGATTAGGAAATTCTCTATACAGATTAAATGTTGAGAACCATAAATATGCATATCACGAGACAAAGTACTCACAAGATAGTCTTCAGTCTCTAAATACATAAATTTTAAATGAATTCTCCTAAGCAAGTACCTTATAGTTGTAGTCAATTACAGTTGTAGAACAAACAAAAATAATCTTCAACAATCTTCCTATTTTTCTTTCTGCCTCCCCCTCTATTGCTTTCTCATCTACTACAATACCATCACAGGAAACTATTTTAGTATTAAGATATACAACAAAATATATAAATTAAAGTTAATCAATACATGCACCTAAACTGAGTGGAGAAAAACATAAATAGCCTTTATCTCTAAAAATAAACATATGAAATAATCATTCCTGATGCAAAATGCAACACCCCTTTACTCTTTTATGTAAGTTCATTTGAGATGAACTACCAAGCAATGAGCTAAGCTTAATTGAGAAATTTGATAGGAGTAATTAACTTCTGGAGTGTATCGACTTAAGAGCCATTAAGTGAGGAAAGTTGACTACGCCCCCTATCAAAGACTTGCAATTGTATAACTATCCACATCTGGAGTATATCGACTAAGAGCCATTAGCCCAACTGGTCATCAACATTAATTAACAGTATCTCTTGCAGATTGGTTCCTTCCACAACATAGGATGCAATCAAGATTTAACACGGGCTAATGGAGCTATTTAAAATGGAAAACTTTCTATGTTCATCACTAAGAACGAAAACGGGTAGAACTTATACATATATACTTTTTCACAAAAGGAGGTGTTTTTTCAGCATCTAATTTTTTTTAACACTATGCAGTATTGCTACTCTACACCTGAATATAACTCGATACTCAAATGAAAAGATTAGGCATGAAATATCACTCGTGGTAATTAATGAGGAAAACAGATAATGAACAAAGCAATGTACAAGATAGATCACCATCAGGTTTTTAACTGCAGAAGCAAAGTGATCCTGGAAAAGCGACCACACATTTTTGCATCTATCCCTTATTTGTGACAGGGAAACAAAAAAACATGATATAAACCATATAGAGCCCCAACAAAGAACTAATTTCATCTCTCTCACTAACCTCGAGTCCAAAAGAATTGAGCTTGATTGAGTTCAAGTAATGTCAATAACAAATCAGAAGGCCTCATAACTTTGCAATTTATGATTTAAACATACGTAATGCCTAGACGTCTAGCAGTTTATGATTTAAAATAGATAATTCATGGAGCACCACGTAATTAAATAGCTTCATAAAGTAGAATTGATTCATTGCCTAAATGTGTGTCCTTGCAGGCTCCAAAACTACACTACCGAAATGCAAACTATAAACTGGGAATTAATTGCATATAAGGAAACAATATATCAACCACATGGATCCAGTCACTCTTTTTTCTCTCTGAATATCCTCTAATGCTCATCTTCAAAGCACATTAATTAATTGATAAACCAATTCATAATATAAGATTAAATAACACATTTTATGTCCAGCTCTGTTCTTTTTTACTTTTTTCCTTCTAGAAATAGAATGCAAAAATGTATGTTTAGCGAGAGAAAGTAAATACAAACTCTAGAAAAGTGTGTATATAGGTGTATCAAACTACAAGTACAATGAATGTATCATTTGGAATTACAGGTTAGAAGATTTCTCTATATTTCTAAAAGACCAGCAACAGAGATAACAATTGCCAAATCAGAAAACATCCTGACGAAGTGGAATAGCTCAAGTGGTTAGAGCACCACTACCCATGCCATGATGTTATGGGTTCAAGTCATCATTTGCCCGATCAAAAAAAATAATAAGAACTCTGCCAATCCGTAAATTTGCTATCTTTCCTCACTGATACCCCAATTTTCTGGTTTAACATTTTGAATTCATGGAGATAATTGGCTGCAAATTAGTATTAGAACGAATAGAACATCTAAAGTAATAACAACTAATTCACCATCATGCATCATATCTGCTCAGCTTGATGAATTTCACAAAGCAATAAACGGAGTAGAATCAAACACAATCAATTCAAAGTAATATTCACTCACATTTGAACAATCCAACCGTAATTGATTCAATAACTTCAGGAAAATAGATTTTAAAAAGTTTCCATCTAAAACAATAAATCAAGGTAAATCGGATTTTGAAACCAAGACTTGAATCTACTCAAAATTAGAAAATACCCATTAGATATTAAGAATCCGTCGCGATGCAAGCCTCTGGCTGTTAGATTTTGAGATATTGCAGACCCAATCACACTCCACTATAAACACCAATAGAACCAACGACGTTACAGCCGCGATAACCTCTGGTTTCAATTGTTCGTCGCCTTGTCCCCTCTCTCGAGCCATCGCTGAGCCCTCCACTCCCTCATACAATCTCACTGTCTCGTCGATACCCATTCTTTCAATTGAGTTTTGCTTTAATGTTTCTCATCTAATGAACCGTCTCTTTGTGTTTAGAGATTTAGTGGGGGTTAATTTGTAAACATTAATTATATTATTAAAGACCATAAAGAAATTATTATGTTACCTCGGTAGTTAAACATGAAGCATTTCTCCAGCTGCAAATTGAATTATTCAAATTCACAGAAATCTCAAAATTAATCTATGCGGGATATAGAACAGTAAATCTTTAAACATAAGCTTCATAGTATCTTCCCGTTAAGATTTCCATATGGCCAGATAAGAGACTTGGAAACACTTATTTATTGAATGGATGAAAAACTCACAACTGTAAGCACAGGACAGATTAGGAAGATTATGAAAGAAAACTAAAAGCATGCATATATGTGTTTGCATCAAGTGAGTTTTGCAAATCGAATCAGTATATGAATGCATGTACATGGATATTCTTTCTATTTGTTATTTGTTATAAATATAAAGTACAGTATGCATTAAGTATCATAAACAAAAATTGATTAGATTACAAGAAAGTTCAAGGCATACCAAGGACTATCACAGACGTTGTCCCATCTCCAACCTCTTCATCCTGAGTTCGACTTAGTTCAATCATCGACTGTAACCATAAAGATGCATATGTGTCAAAAGGCAATCGTGACATAGAAGTTCAGTAAAGTGCCTTTTAAAACGGTTTATAGAATATAATACAATCACAAGCTACTGTCAAACAGAAGTCTTCTCCTCATTCAGTGAATAAATGAGTCAAACCACTAAAAAAGAGGATAATGCTACATAAAAAGGTAATAGAGACTGTGCCTTTGCCGCTGGGTGTGCAACATCTAATTCACGAAAAATAGCATTTCCATCATTGTCACTACGATCCCTGTATACATCAAAAGAAAAGCAATTCACAACTTGAAATAAAAAGAATCATAAGCATAAGAAGAGAAGAACGATACTACATACTGCATCAAACTTGTGAATACGACCTTATCCTCACTCTATATCAATTAGATGATTGACATAAAAAAGGTAGATCCAAAAAGGAAAATCACATTTAAGCAATCCAACCATAATTGATTCAATAACTTCAGGAAAATAGATTTTAAAAACAATCCATCTAAAACAATAAATCAAGGTAAACCAAGACTTGAATCTACTCAAAATTAGAAAATACCCATTAGAATCCGTCGCGACACAAGCCGTGGATGTTGGATTTTGAGATATTGCAGCCCCAATCACACTCCACTGCAAACCCCAATCGAACCAACGATGTTACAGCCGCGGTGACCTCTGGTTTCAATTGTTCGTCGCCTCATCCCCTCCCTCGAGCCGTTGCCGCGCCCTCTCCTCCATCATACAATCTCGCCGTCTCGTCCCATTCTTTCAATTGAGTTTTGCTTTAATGTTTTTCGCTTAATTAATAAACGGTCTCTTTGTGTTTAGAGATTTTATTGGTGTTAATTTGCACACTTGAAAGTATTAGAGGTGCAATATTGTCTAAAAATGTTTCTCATTGCTAAGTCACTTTTTAAATATTAATAGATACAATAAATTAAGATTATAATATATATACTCACTCCAATTAAATAATTAATAATTATTGATTAATTCGTATATTTATGCTTTAAATTAATTAATTATAAATATGTTATACTAAATTTTTTTGGAATGAAATTTTGAAGGAATTAATTTTTTGCTAAAATTAAATATAGTTTCCTAATTAGAAAAAGGGGTTATGTTAGGACATTATTCTTATATTTGTAGATATTATGAGATTAACACGTGGCTCAAATTTAAAGGATGTAACAGAAGATGTAACATTATTGTGTAACAGGAGATCCCGACCGTTTTTTAAATGCATTAAATTTATTAAAATAATTTTAAATAATTTATCGTGCAATATGAATGTGTAGTTTATTGTATAATCTATAAAAATTCATTGATACATATTTTATTTAAATTATATAAGTGTATATTTGCATTTCAAGATTAAATATATATATATATATATATATATATATATATATTATATATATAAAAGCAGAAACCGCCCCAAATTTAAAAATTATTAAATTTTCTCGCCAAAAATTATTGCTAAATCGGGAGATGAATCTTTGGAAAAAATATTAACAAATCTTTGTGATAATTTCAAATATTGGATTTGAGAAAAAATCTTTGAAATATATTTGGAACTTTGAAATATCTTTTTTTTCTAATACGTCTAAAAAAATCTTTGGAATATCTTTAGAACTTTGATACTTTTTTAATATATTGAGAGAAAAAATTATTGGGAAAAATATTTTAATATATTTAGAAAAAAATCTTATGAAAAAAATATTTTAATATATTGAGTGCATCATATTTATTCCAATTTTATCAACATTTAATTATATAAACTCCCAACTTTGACTTTAGAAAGAATATAGAAAAGAAGAGATGCACGGAATCATTTCAATAAAGATAACTTTGATATTATATTTTTGGATGTTGGCAATTAATTATATCTATATATATTTATGTATCTTTGTCTATATTTTATTCTAAATATATTATTTAGATCTTATTTGATTTTTCCATGTAATTTCTTCTTCCTCCTATAAAATCAATATTTATTCTTCAATTTAAGCATTGTTTTATTTGCTGGATTACTAGCATCGAATTTGTTATTCTATTATAGATCTGCATCTTTTGTGTTATAGTCTCATAATGGTGATATTTGGTGCATGTATGTTGGGAAATTTATAGTTTTGATGAAAGTTTCCAAAAACACATGTAATAGGATAGACCAAATTCGGACTTGTTACCGACCGATGTTTTTATTACCATGAGGAGACCGGGTTGATAATGATTGTATAGAACAACCGATGTAATAGATGGGTCACATATCGAGGGAAACTCAATATGTATAAGTCGATCCGAAAATCCAAAGAACAAATGATATCCGATGCCGTAATCGCTAGAGAAGAACAAGATCGACGATCCGATCTAGTCGATATCTCACCAAGTCATGAAGCTCAAACTCGCATTACTTGAAGATCGATGACTTCCGAGAAGATCGCACTGTAAGACCTACATCACCGAGTCTCGCTAGTTGAAGCTTAAGTCAACCGCACCGTAAGACTTATCGGTAGACCGATCGACCAGACCGATCGTCACCACCAGTGAAATCGATGTTTCACCTAATCATACGCCGATGATCCGAACAAGAAGAATGTCAAGCTTAGTTGGAAAAACATCACCGAAAAAGTGAGTCCGCTATCCAATAAGAACAAGACACGATGATCGGAGCTTTAATTATGGATTTGATGATGCTTCTCTGAATTGCTATAAAAACACTTTTCACGCTTTTCGCCATGCCATTCTCAAGACATCACATCAATATCGCAAGTCTACCAAATATAGCCTGAAATTCAAATTGCTTCTCCAACGGCTCTTTGATTTCAAGGTCTATATATATGGGATTACACTTTAGAGTGAAAAAAAAAAAAGCGAAACGCCGAACAATCAAGAAGCTCAAGCTAATATCGATTTCCGCACAAGAACACGGTAACAAGAAGATTAATTTTTATTAAGTGTTCATCCCATAAGTTCTTAGCATAAGAAATCTTTTCATCTACCGTTAGTCGCTTATACTGAGAAAAGATTTCATAGTTGGAACTAAAAAACAATCTTACCCAAACCCCCAAGTTAGGTTAAGTTGTTTAAGAAGATTTCGACTAGGGTTTCTAGTTACGATCTCCGGGATCGGTTGAGTGTGAACTCCTTAAACATCTAGTTGGTGTCTTCGTGTTGGACTTACACATAAAAACAAAGTCCAGGTTAGTTAAGTAGGTGCCCCTTGATAGGGAAGAGTGGAAGTAGGACCGGTTTGTCCAACCACTATAAATCTTGTGTGCCTTTACCGCTTTGATTAACTCGGTTGCCAATCGCACACAACCTTTAAAAGCGCATGATATTCCAAGTTGAGATCGATTAGCACCAAGCTTCGATCCGATCAAACTTCGACACTTCACCAATTGATTAAAAGATTAACTTTGGAATCGATTTATCAAAACCGGTTTTTTTCACGGGTAAAACTTAAGCTTCCGCGACACATCGCTTAAACCGATAGTTACTGAACCGATCCGTCTTCGCGCGGTTAGTAAGTTGGTTATCACCAAACCGATTCACTTTCGCACTGATCGAGCTAACTGACCTCACACGATCTGCGCAAAAAGTTTTCGATCTATTCACCCATCCCTCTAGACTTCGCCTCACTAAACCCGTTTGGGACCTACAAGTGGTATCGAAGCGGTTGGTTCTACGCACCATCGACTCACAGTGTATCATCGATTCTTGAGGAAGAATCTTTGTGGTCAATCGAATCGATCTTGAAAAACCGTTTTAAAACTCATTCATTTTCCAAAATCACTCGGCATGGATAACACCTCGTGTATGTATCATGATCTGCCGGGTTTTCAATCGATGAGTATGCGAGATTGGGCCATATATATGTCCAACCATCTAGGTTCGATAAATAAGCGTAATGATGGAAGTCATCGAAAGAGGACCCATCATCATTTATTACGACAACCCCGCAATGGAGGAGATCCGGACTTTTGCACCGAAGTCTTGTGCGAAAAAGCCCGGCCTTTTGATGGATGCAAGAGGAAAGAAAGAAAATTACACTCTGAGATACTATTGCAAGGCATATTATCATGAAAACAATGGATAAGGTCACCAAGGAAAAGGTTAAATATCTCAAAACTGCGAAAAGCAATGTGGGATACTCTAATGAGATATGCGAGGAAATGAACAGATAAAAAGACACCGCCTACAAGTTTGAATCGGTGAAGTTTGAAAAACAAGATGCCGCTTTCAAATCTAAACCATCAACGAACTCGATGGAAGGATTACAATGTCTATAAACAAGCTTCGAGAACTTGGTAGAGATGTCCGATAAAGATATCAACTACAAAATCCTAAGGTCTCTCACCAAGAAATGGGACATGAAGGTCACGGTAATCAAGGATTGCCAAGACATTTCAAAGATGAAACCAAGTAGCTTGTTCTTGAGCCTTAAAGCTCACGAGTTCGATTTGATTGAAAGAGGACAAGTTCGATGAAGATGAGGTGCCCGCCAAGCCTCAACTTCAAAATCGGTTGCTTTTTAAGGCAACCAAAGAAGCAGAATCGAAGGCAAACGAACCCGCTGGGAATATAATGAGTCGAGCGAATCAGACGCTCGCTACCGGAAGCTTGAAAAGTCGAACGTCCAACTTGGTAGGTATCGAAGATTTTATAAGGACTATCAACATAGCCGAGGAAGAGAAAAGAGATCAACCAATGATCTCCGAAAAGAACTAGATCCGATGATCGGAGGGATCACGAGATGAAAGGAAAAAGAGATAATCGACCGAGGAAGGAAGAGATAACCAATCGATGTAAGAAGCTCGGACTACTATCGAAAGGAAGTCACCGATAGGTCATACAGACGAGTGATTCACCCGAAGGAAAGGTTCGGTGGATCAAGGAGCGGCTTCAACCGTGAGAAGCCAGTCACTATAGCGCAGACGCCTGACTGACGCCAAGAGAAAGGGAAGAAAAGAGGAAATGAAGAGAGCAACGTTATAGGGACAAAAGAGCCATGGTTGGTTATCACGCCGAAATCGACGATTCCTATCTCGCCCTCGAGGACTCGGATACTCCTCTCAGAAAGACTTCGCCTCGACAAGAAGGTTGTTGATTTCTATGAAAATGAAGATCTCGATATTCTCTTGACGATGATGAGATCTCGCCTGATGGCCGGGAGGACCAACTGAGGTAACCTCCAAACCTTAGCTTCTCGCTTTACACCGCTATCATTAGCACACCCGGGCCGAGATTGACCGCAGCTCTATTCTCGAGCAATTGCTTGAGGATCTCTCCAATGCAAGAGACACTTATGCTATAGTGGAAAGTTTAAAATGACAAGTCGAGGACCGTAAATAATCGACTTACTAAAGAAAATGATCTCAAGAAAGCCTCCGAACTTAGATCACCGAAACCGCCGTCGAAGGCAACCGAGGAATTTAAAATTCTCGGGTTAAAGCTTCGATCGAGAGAAGCAGATCAAAGATCACCGGCATTAACAAACAAAGAAGTTCGATGACTTCAAAATCCTCGCAAGCAAAATTCGATGAGCTGCTCAAAAGCATGAAAGTCTAAAATCATCTCGAGGATAATCTGCGTAAGAAAATAGAGGTTTTACAAAATCATCTAAAACCGCTCAAGACATGAACACCTATTTTCAACAACGATTAACAAGAAGGGACTTGGGTATGAAAACCCTTCCACATCCTCAAAAGCCCCTACCGATTCATCTCAAAAAGGTGTAATCGACGAAGTTTCGACAAAGATACACCAAAAGCCAAACATGTATCTAATAAGGAAAAAAGACCAAATGAGCGGGTAAAGGCGTGCCTAAACCAAAAAGGGAATGGAATGGACCCCAATCGGGTAAAGCATCGATCGAGAATCAACGAAAGACCCAGTTCTTCCGAAGAGACCTCAACTCGATCAACAGATCGAAATCGTAAAAGACAACCCGTAAAGGGAAGTCCAATCTGAGACCCAATCAAGGTCACCGCCTAATAAGCATGCTTCGTAAACCGCAAAAAACACCTATGCCGAAAAGATATGAATCTTTTGATGGTAGCGATCATACCTACCCCTATAATCGAAAATATAGGGTCAACCGCACCGTAACCACACCGATGAAAAGAAAACAAACGAAAAGATAAATCCCAACTCTTCAAAGTCACCCAAGGTTCACACTAATAATCATACTAATCGGAAAGCATATAAAAGAGACGATGATTATGTTGATAGGTATGGGAGACAAATCAGCCTTCGATCTAACCGATCACAATAGAAGTGCTCGTTTGTATGGATCCCCAAAACTAATCCTAACCCCTCGGGACCCAATCCAAAAAGGGGTACCTAAAGCCCGATTTGGGCTGCGCAGGATCGCGTGGGTCCGCCAACAAAGGAGGTGTGCAAGCAACTATCCGGGTACATCGATAGTGGATGCTCAAGGCACATGATTTGGAAGCAAACATCTCCTCAAATTTACATAGAAATGAAGGGCCAGCGTGTACTCTTTCGGTGATGATAACTTTGGTTATACCAAGGATTCTAAACCTTAGAGAATGATGATGTACAAGTAATCGGAGTCTCAGTATGTCGAAGGTCCGAAGCACAACCTATTATCGGTTTCACAATTTCGCGACAACGGATTCGGTGTTGAGTTCTCGATCGATCAATGCACTATCAAGAATCGAGCCACTCAATAGATTTTGCTAATCGTTCAAGGAAATGGACGATTTACACAAATAATTGGAACAGTTGCCCAAGAAATGCATGCTGATTGTCAAGAGTTCCAAAAGTAAGAAATAGCTCGCACAAAAAAGAATGAGCCATCCCAACTTTAAAACTCTTAATAAGATAGCAAGGATGTCTCTAGTGGAAGGACTTCCGAATGAAGTATTTTCAAAGGATCGGACATGTCTTTGCATGTCGGAAGGAAAACAGTCAAAGCTTCATTCAAAGGAATTTCCCGACCGCATCCAAATAGAATCTTCGCAAATGCTTCATATGGATCTATTCGGACCCGATTACACCAAATATCTCAACGGACGAAAATATACTCCGTAATCGTGGATGACTATTCCAAGTTTACGGGTTATATTCTTACATAAGAAGAATGAGACGACAACGAAGATACCCGAAATTTCTAAAAAAGATTACAAAATGAGAAGGGTGTCAACAGAGTAAAAATCGATCGATAAAGGTACAAAATTTTCGAACTCCTTTATTACTTGATTTTTGCTCTAAGTTTGGTATACTGACATGAAACATCACCGCAAGGACGCCACAACAAAAATGGAGTAGTAGAACGGAGGAACAGAACTCTCTCAAAGAAGTTCGCCGCACGATGTTAGGCGAACATGCAATACCAAGCCGTTTTCAAGCGTATAATCAACACCAGATGCCACACTCGAAATGGATGTCTTCGACTAAGGCTCACTACAAAACACCCTATGAACTGTGGAAGGATAGAAAACCTCGTGTCTCTTACTTCCATGTTTTTGGGTGTAAGTGTTTTCATACACAACAATGGGAAGAGTCGGGTTGAAGACTTTTGAGGCCAAGTCGGATGAGGGTATATTCTTAGGATATTCCTCATCTAGCAAGACTTTCGGGGTTTACAATGCATTTAACCCTACTTGTGGAAGAAACACCCCATGTAGTCTTTTGATGAAGCATCTTCCGATCAAGAGAAATCGCCTCGAACAAGAAGAAGACTGATCAACCGTAACTCGATGCTCGAAAATGGATCAGCTAACGATCAAAGAAAAAGAATCAGAAATCATAACAGTATACATTCCAGATCTAGCTGATTCACCAGATCAATCAGATCCTAAGGTACGAACAACTGTCGATGAAGAAGTCTGGTAAATGAGACAAAGATCAACCGAACCATCCGCTTCGGAACACTGGTTCCCACGAACGTATTATCGGACATGATGAGTCCAACATCAGCTGAGACTTGTTCTTATCAAGTGGATCATAACCCTACACCACTCCCAATCGCTAGTAATGAAATTTTATCAGAAACGGACGATGTTCTCCAAACCGACGCAAATCAGAACAGAAGGACCTGGATAACCAGTCATCCAACTGATCTGATCATCGGAGACCCATCTGATAAAGTTAAAACTAGACATCAGATTGGTGAAAGTGTCATGTATTCTTTGTTATCCGCCTATGAAGGAACCAACAACAATAGAGGAAGCTCTACAAAGACCTTGGTTTGGATTCTAGCCATGCAGGAAGAGCTGGAACAGTTCGACAGAAATCAAGTTTGGGAACTGGTAGACAGACCAAATCATCAAGACGTAATTGGCACGAAGTGGGTTTTCAAGAACAAGAGAGATGAGAAAAATGTCATCATCAGAAATAAGGCAAGACTTGTTGCTAAGGGGTATTCACAATCAGAAGGAATTGATTATGATGAGACCTTTGCACCGATCGCTTCGCCTAAAAGCCATTCGGGCTTGTTTCGCATATGCTTCCCACAGAGGGTTCACTGTGTATCAGATGGAAGTAAAGAATGCTTTCTTAAACGGGGTACTAGCAGAGGAAGTTTATGTCGAACAACCTCCAGGCTTTGAAAAGGGCAACCAGGTGTACCGTTTAAGAAAAGTTCTCTATGGCCTGAAACAGGCTCCTCGAGCTTCGTATGATACACTCTCTCAGTTCTTGATCGAAAGTGGGTTCACTAAAGGAACAGTGGACAGAACCTTATTCAGAATAAGAAGATGGAAACGATATTCGATGGTTCAGATTTACGTGGACGACATCATCTTCGGATCTCCTAACAAGAGTCTATGTGAAAGATTCAAAGAACCGATGCAAGGGGAAGTTCGAGATGTCCAAGATGGGTCGGATGAATTACTTTTACGGGTCTTCAAGTAAAGCAAAGTACGTAAGGATATTCATCTCGCCAAAAAGTACACTAGGAATTTATTGGCTAAGTTTGGAGTTCAAAATTGTAAAGAAGCCAAAATTCCTATGATGACCGGATTCAAGATGGATCCGATGAGGATGGTCGAAAACAAATCGGGAAGGAATATAGGGCTCTCATTGGATCTCTACTATACCGACCGCCAAAGAGACCGGATATAACCTTCGCAGAGGGTGTATGTGCGATTTTCGTAAATCCAATGATAAGCCACCTAAAGCAAATAAAAGCGGATTCTTAAGTATCTGAAGGACAAGAAACCTTGGTTTATTTTACCCATCGATGATAATCTAGAGCTTAGTGGGTATTCTCGATTACGATTATGGAGGCCGCAAGATTGATGAAAAATCCACCTCGTGAACTTGTCGGTTCTTAGGAAGTAAACCGATCTCGTGGTTTTCAAAAAGCGGACATCGGTTGCAACATCTACTATCAAGGTAATATATATGGTCGAGGAGAAGTCATTGTTCCCAAATCGCTTTCGCTTAGTCGGCGGTGAGGGATTATAACATTGAAGCTAAGAATGTACCTATTTTCTGTGACAGTAATAGTGCTATTGCAATCACTCAGAATCCTGTTCTACATACAAGATGCAAGCATGTGGATGTCAGACACCATTTTATAAGAGATCATGTTGAAAAGAAGAATATCAGAATGGAAAAGATTCATACTGATATACAGAAAGCTGATATTCTAACCAAGCCACTAGCTGAGATCAGATTCAGAGAATTATGCAATGAGCTAGGGCTTCTGGATCTTGGAGAAAATGCACCTAAAATGTTTGATGGAATGATCTCCAGAACCAACTGGTTGAGAAACTAATCAGTTCAAGTAAAATCAGTTGAATTTGGTATCTCAACTAATCAGAAGATAAGTCAAGGAACTGATATGAGAAGGTACTGATCAGATTTAAAGTTTATCAGATTAAAGGAACTAATCGTTTAAAGGATTATCTGATTAAATTTGTTCAGTTATACTTTATAAGTCGATTAAGCTGATATTCAACAAGCAAGATTCACAAGTGGTATTCACAAGATTAAAGCTTAAAATCGCATAAGGATTCAGGAATTTTACACAACAATGAAATAACAGAAATTTTCATTGATAAAGACCCGAAGGTCAGGTTACATTACAAGTTACAAGTACAAGAGGACCCGGAGGTCAGTACATAAACCCTAGACCCTAAATCTTTAAGCCATAACCCTAAACCCTCATCCTAACCCAAGAAGAGCAGGGGAGAGAGAGATTTTAGATCTGATGGTCTCATTTCCCCCCACTTAACAAGGGTGAGAGAGGCTTTAAAATAATCCTAAGCCGATCGCTGAAGCTAAAACCAGTGGAGCGAGAGCGGCCTTGATAGGATTTTTAAGCCAGGAGCCCTAAGAAAGAGTCAGTGGGCTCTCCAGCTGTTAAATGGTGAGTTGATATACAAAGATCAGTTGTTGACTGATCAAGATCGCATATCAAACTCACGTTCATTTTCAGACTAAGTCTGTTGATGGTAGTTCCGTCATCCAGATAGACACACAAGGTGCATACGGTTAGGAGAAGTGTCTTCTCGGTTACCTTGGCAAAGTCCGTCCGCCTTGGTGGTAAAGAAGCTTTTACAACGATTGTATGTGAAATCTTTGATGACGACGAAGAACAACAATAAGGGACAAACAGGTTGATTTGAGAAGTCAAAATCATTGAAAAAGGGGTAAAAGTGTTTGGTTGGAAGTTTAACCTAAAATAAGGGTTCACCAGGGATACATGATTCTACAAAGAAGATAAGTATGGTGATTGGGTTATGTTGTGTAAAACAATTGGTCCAATTTATAGAGGCCAAGCAAGGGTGCAAATGCAAATTCGAAGTTCTCAAAACCTTTTAGAAAATCACCAAAAGACAAATGTGTAGAAATCACGCCGAATCGATAATTGGATAAATTTACTATGGATTGACATATCAAGATTTGACGCGATAATTACGATAAATCAAATCGCTACCAACTTAGGAATAGAGACTACTATTCTAGACTAAGTTTTGGCGGTAACACTTATCCCAAGAATTGATTGACTTGAGAAGAATCGATTAGGTCAACCAAAATCGATACATAATGGTCGATCGATGATGAAAAGATCACCGAGCTTGAAACTCCAACAAATCGATATATATCAGTCTATGGGAAATACAGAAATATCAGTTGAAGGGGGAACTTCAACTGGTCAGGGAAGATCAGAAGGGAAATCAGACATATTCAAGGAAGATCAGTTGAGCTTGAAACCTCAACAATTCAGATGCAAAGTGAAGCGGATCAGTTGAAAAGGATCAGTTGGGAAATTTTAAGGCTTATGCAGAATACTAAGATCAACAAGTGAAATCAACACGGACAAGTGGTATTGACTGATTACAATATCAGTTAACCAGATACGCTTTTCTTTTCCCTTGTTCTTTGCTTATTTATCGGATCTTATCTTATATTATTTGTCTTACTGTACCCATTATCCTTATGACGTATTCCCTGCAAATCATTTAATGCGGACGTGGGGAACATGTATTAACTGCTACTAAATGTGCTTTTAAATCCAAAAGGTTTTCAAACGTGCTTTTCCCCGACCTACGATCAAAAACCGCTTTTAATCTGGAGCGCGTTTAATCTTTTCAAACGGTTGATCTTCCAAATCTTGTCTTCTTTTTCCCTCCTCGTCTTTATAAAGTTCATCAAAAACCATATCAGAGTTTTCCATTTCACAAACTTGCGATTTATTCTCTGAAAACTCCAGATTACTTCTCTCAGATTCAAAGTGTTTTTCCTAAGTTTCAAAATCATCTTTCCGAAAAAAAAAAATCTGTAATTTATGTTTATTTGATGTATCTTTTTTTTAAATCCATTGATCTTAAATGTTTTTATCCTGAGTTATGCTTTATTGTTTCTTGGTTTCCGCATATGTGATGTTCTTATATATATATGCACAACTTTAATCGGGTCCATCCTTTGTAGATGGCCACCCACGGAATGGGAAAGATAATGTGCAATTATGCGAATCGGCAACAAAGATTGTGGATGATAAGTTAAATGCAGCTTCAATATCACTCGGGATCCGGAATCCATGGAGGTCGAGTAAATTCTGCGCGTGCCTTGAGAAATTTTTTTTACGCTTTCACCGCAATCCAAAGATGCAAAGATGAAGCACTAGAATTCCTAAGGAATTTAAGAGTGGATACGGACGTTCCGGGAAATGAACCGCTCTCGGCAAATCAACGGAGAAGAAATCGATCGACGAATGATGATATAACCCGGCCCTGCTCAAATTTACCAAAAGGACGGATCTCGCCCGCTCATTACAGGAGAACGAAGATGAGCCGATCGAAAAGAGTTTTTCAAAGAGGTCGACAAACATCATATGTCGTTTTGTCGCTAATGCTCAAGAGGAAATACCGATTGTTGTTTGACATATTGTCAAAAAAAATTATGGGGTATTAGATTCAAATTTCCCGAGATGCTTCTTACATCCGTCAAAATGTACAAAGATGGTCGCAATAATTGATGAAGCCAAAAACATCAATTGCACGGGTTCCTCGAAGGCCATTCTGCTCCCAAGAACATGAGAAATTTGGAGTCAATGAACTGAGGCGGTATATCTCAAGAAAAAGATCGCCAATCTCAACAAGGTTACAGCTTATTCTCGAAAAGATAAACCGCCCTATCTTGAATGGGAACAGATTGGATCAAGTCCTATAAGGCCTTTCTCACGTACCACTTCACCATTTTTGGGCCACCAGACGATGATACGCGGCCAACCCCCCCAAAGTCAAAGAAGGAAAAAAGAAGGAAGCAAACTTCGCCCACACCAGATGCCCCCGTAAAGAAGAAAAGAAAAAACTGTGAATGCCTGCGAGAAGAGGCCGAAGAAGGCTAAGCAAGCCTCCATGACTCGATGCTTGAAGATGAGTCGATGAAGAAAGAGCGCCAGATCATCATTACAACACAAAAAATCGTGAAAAATCGACAGCAAAGCTTCTCAAGATGAGAGCTCGCTACCATTCTCGAGGAAGAAGCATAGTTTAACGATCTACTTCTCCTCAAGCTCGAAATGATTCACCACTACGACTATCGGCCAGCCGAGCATGTTTCTCCTACTCTTCCACCGCCTGCGAACTTGAAACTACATCGGTTGGCAACTGTGAAAGCTTACCCGACGTGGAACCGTAATCACCGCTTCCACAGCCAGAACCTCCGCAGGCCGAACTGACACCAACTTCCGCCTACTCAAGCACAACCGAACCTTCCACGCCTCATCAAACCGACCGATGACAATTCCCCGAGTCCAGATCAACAAAGACCATCACAGGAAAATGGTCGTCGCTAATCGAGCGAGAAATTGATGAGATGTATCCAGAGTCGGGTCGCCCATCCCGTAATCGAGAGAAGTTTTGGAGATCCTCACATGGAAAGATCTCCGTTTAAAAAAAGCTTCTCCGATTTTATAATGATCGTGAAATGTATGGGAGGTGTCTTGATGAGTTTGCAGATTTTGACTTTGATATGAGAAAATCTGCTAGGGTAGGATCACCAGCTGAGCTGATAACAGCTGATTCAATTAAAGCTCGATCCACGTAAAGTTCGGATCGATCATCAAGGCGAAATGGAAATCAAGAAGAAGCTCCTGAAGCAGATGTTACCATGAAAGATGCAGGAGCTGCCAATGATAGTGGAGCTGGTGCTGCAGTTCAAGACCAACCACTGGAGGCACAAACAACTGAATCAGATCAAGTGACACCCAACATTCCAACATCACACGTCACTATCGATCAACAACGTGAGATCAAATCTTGTCTCAAAGATCTCCTGAAAGAAGAAGTTGAGGGACTGATAACTGATCAAAGGCAGATTGCCATCAAAGAAATAACAGATCAAAGGGAATTGGCTATTTCCTAGATTGGGGCAATCAAAGATCAGATCTCCCAAATCAGGTCCATCATCGTCAATACCGAATCGATAAAGACCGTTGATGCCAAACCGACTCGGTGGATAAACAACAAGTTTTTTTTCCGATGCTCAATGACAAGCTAGAATTGACGTAAGAGAAACTTGACAAACCGATTAAAACACTCTCTCATCGCCATGGAATCTGCCAAGATCGAAATGATATCAAGATTCAAAATCTAATCGCCAAAATCAAGGCGTATCCGTCGCAGATCTCAACAGGGCGATCGCAGTCAACTTTGGTTCTCTGACCTCCCACCTCACTACTCTTTTTGATCAAACCAAAAAGGGGGAAGGACAGAATGAGAAACCAACTGACATAACAGGTGCTGGGACATCACAAACTCGGACTGAGATAGTCACAAGAAGAATAAATAAACAGATATGCATGTATAAGATATCGGGCCGAAAAGATGTCCAAAGAGCAGTAATGAAGAAGTTCTCGAAAAAGCCAAGAAGAAAGAAGGGCAGATAAATTGGCAGAGGCAGAAAATCTGAAGAAGAAATTCAGATTGAGAGCGAAGAAAGGAAAGGCTGGAAAATCCGTACCAGAACCTAAGCTGCCAGCAAGAGTTGATGAGATCATTCCAAAAACTGCTGCGCATGCTAAGAAATTTGAGGAATGGAATAAGATCAGGAGTGAATGGCTTCTGGATGCCTTTGTTCTTAATCTTGTTCCACAAGAAGAATCTCCTGATGAAGAATTCCTCAACTGGTTAGAAAATAAATACCCGAATTTTCTGAAGTATCTGGAAAATGAGGCCAAGCTTATCAATGTAAAAATAACTCGCCAAGAGTATGATCTGTTGGTGTACTCGAAGAAGGCAGATGGCTCATTTGACAGACTGGCATTTCAAAGATTCTATTTTGACATCCTGCGCAGAACGCACATAACTGATCCTCAGCAGACTGATGATGTCAAATGGAAACTTTATCAGATTTTCAACGTACCTCAAGATCAAAGAGAGATGCCAGAAGGATACAAGCCTAAAGAGTGAAGAATCAGAAGACTACTCAGGATCAGCTGTTCTTATTTTTTCAAACTTTTCTGATGTAACATGTAATCACCATTTTTAATGAGAAAAGTTTATTTTATGATCCTAAGACAAAGTCTCATTGTCTTCTGATTATGTGCTCTTAACTGTTTTATTTTTTTATCAACTGTATTTGGTTTCTCAAAGTGTTTTGGTTTCATCAAAAAGGGGGAAATTGTTGGGAAATTTATAGTTTTGATGAAAGTTCCAAAAACACATGTAATAGGACCAGTCAGACCTGTTAGCTGACTGATGTTTTTATTACCTGCTATAGGAGACCAGTTGATAATGATTGTATAGAACAACTGATGTAATAGATAGGTCACATATTGAGGGGGAAGCTCAATATGTATAAGTCAGATCTGAAAATCCAAAGAACAGCTGATATCTAACAGGCCAGAATGCTAGAGAAGAACAGAAGATCAGATCGATCTGATCTAGTCAGATATCTCAGCTGAAGTCATGAAGCTCAAACTCAGAATACTTGAAGATCAGATGACTTCCAGAAGATCAGACCAGAAGACCTACATCAGCCGAGTCTGCTAATTGAAGCTAAGTCAACCGGCACCAGAAGACTCTATCAGGTAGACTGATCAGTTCAGACAGATCAGGTCAGCTCACCAGGTGAAATCTGATGTTTCACCTAATCATACGTCGATGATCTGAACAAGAAGAATGTCAAGCTTAGTTGGAAGACCATCACTGAAAAGTGAGTCTGCTATCCAATAAGAACAAGACACGTATGATCGGAGCCGGCAATTGCGGGATTTGATGATGCTTCTCTGTAACGGCTATAAAAACACTTTTCACGCTTTCGGCCATGCCATTCCTGAAGCACATCACATCAATACTGCAAGTCTACCAAATATAGCCTGAAATTCAAATTGCTCTCCAACGGCTCTTTGATTTCAAGGTCTATATATATGGGATTACACTTTAGAGTGAAAAAAAAAAGGAAACGTTGAACAATCAAGAAGCTCAAGCTAATATCAGATTTCCGCACAAGAACACGAACAAGAAGATTAATTTTTATTAAGTGTTTATCCCATAAGTTCTTAGCATAAGAAATCTTTTCATCTAGCTGTTAGGCTGCTTATACGCAAGAAAAGATTTCATAGTTGGAACCAAAAACAATCTTACCCAAACCCCCAAGTTAGGTTAAGTTGTTTAGCAAGATTTCAGACTAGGGTTTCTAGTTCTGATCTCTGGGATCGGTTGAGTGTGAACTCCTTAAACATCTAGTTGGTGTACTGTGTTGGACTTACACATAAAACAAAGTCCAGTTGGTTAAGTAGGTGCCCCTTGTGATAGGGAAGAGTGGAAGTAGGACTGGTTTGTCCGAACCACTATAAATCTTGTGTGCCTTTACCGCTTTAATTAACTGGTTGCACAATCGCACACAACCTTTAAAGCGCATACATATTCCAAGTTGAGATCAGTTAGCACCAAGCTTCTGATCTGATCAAACTTGACACTTCAGTCAACTGATTAAAAGATTAACTTTGGAATCTGATTTATCAAAACTGGTTTTTCACACGGGTAAAACTTAAGCTTCCGCACACATCAGTTAAACTGATAGTTACCGAACTGATCTGCCTTCAGGCGATTAGTAAGTTGGTTATCAGCCCAAACTGATTCACTCGCACTCTGATCAGGCTAACTGACCTCACACCTGATCTGCACAAAAAGTTTTCAGAAGTCTATTCACCCCTCCCCTCTAGACTTCTGCCCTCATTAAACCTGTTCGGGACCTACAATGTATATGATACTGACATTGTCTAAGTTTTATGTCTTGCTATATATGTCTTCTATAACATTTATTTAGAATTTTTTTGCAGAACAAAATACATAATGTCCATCATTCTTAGTTCTCCAATCCGCAATAAGAAACGAGAAAGGACAAATAATAATATAAAAGGTATGTATTTTTGTCATGAATAGCTTAATGGGTGATAATATTATATCAATCTTGGTTCTCAAAGTTTGTAAGGATAATTGTTTAGCTTCTATTGGTTGATGCATCTAATTAATTCTTTGTTGATGTTGCCATAAAATTTTGATATATATGTTATTTCAAATATAAGTAATTTGATGCACAGGTGTAATAGATATTTCCTTCCTCATTCAAGATTTTCCATCCCAATAAACATTACGAAGCACTCAACGTGCAACATCAAATAGGGAAGCCAACTAGCAAAATTGTTGGTCAGGTGCAGGCTAATAATATGGGATGAACCTCCAATGATACACAGACTTGTATTGAAACTCTTGATAATACTTTTCGAGACATAATGCAACTAATTGATCAATCGTCTTCGCAACTGCCTTTCGGTGGAAAGACAATTGTACTTGGAGGTGATTTTCAACAAATACTGTTGGTCATCCCTAAAGGACACAGACAAGAAATCGTGCATGCAACGATAAATTCATCCTACCTGTGGGACACGTGTACAGTTTTGAGATTGACGAAAAATTAGAGACTCCAGAATTTAAATTCACCTGAAGAAATAACATCAAATATTTCAAGGACAATCACTATCAGTTATACGGCAGTTTTGAGAGTTACCAATTGCAAGAGCTTAGTGTGCGACGATGATGAGCAATCAGCCAAAAAAATAAAAAAAATGTGATTTTTCAGATAGGTTTTTCGAAATCTATAGTCATTTTAATCTTTGGTTATTTTAAAACTGCGTTATTTATGTGAATTCATAGTTGTTACCTTCTTTCACTTCATTTTCGGCGTGTTTCAAAATTTCCAATACTTTTCAAATTTATTTATTTTAAAATAGTGCATTAAATATGAATTAACTTAAACGATGATTAAACAATTTTCTCAAAACTATATTACTCATACTATTAAAACAAATGTGCAACAAAATCATAGCCGTGTATCGCAGGGGTTCAATTACTAGTATATATATATATATATATATATATATGTTGAAATTATTAGATTCATTAAGAATAAAAGTTAATCATTGGTGGATGTACATACAACTTCCTATTTAAAAGAAAATCTAAAAGTATATATTAAGTAAATGTAAATTTGAAATAAGTAAAATTTTATACACAAATATAATATCACATGCTAAATTATGTATAAAGAATTAGTAGATACAGTTCAAAATTAATAACTTTGAAAATATTATTGCCAATTAGTTGCTAAGATAATTTAGAAGAAGAAAAAATATTTTTTTACAACTTAATTCAATGAGATAGAACACAATAACAAATTTAATGGTTCATAATTTATTTAATATTTGATTTAATGATTCCAAGAATTAATTAGGGAGCTCATTCAAAAATAAAGACAAAAAATTGAGAATTTTCATGACAAAGTGAAATATACACAATAGGGATTATATTTTTTGGTCCATTAAATATATTCTCTTTTGAAAATGGTTCACTTCGAATCTAGCTACCTTTTTAAAAGAGACACACTTGCGTGAGATGGTTTCATGATGAGACGAGACATAATATGGACATTGACGTTTTAACATTTTAGGAGGAGTAAATGTTGATTTGTGCTAACTTGTACCACGTCTCATGCATGAGACAATCTCAGATGAACCCATTCTGTTTTTTGGTACATTTATCCACAATAGCAGATAATGAAATTGGGGGAACTTTTGTGCGAATTTCACCGTGAAATACTAATTAAAATAAAAAGGAGCCAAAAATTCATGGATCTTGCGCGAGTCGAATCGGGTCAAATGAATATTTCTTAAAAATTCGCGCAAAGACAAAACAGGAAATTTGCTCTCAAAATTTGTTACTATAAAATCAAGTAAGTGTTACTGTAAAAGAAATTATGTGTTATTATGTGATGATGAAAAAAAGAAAGATATTTTTACTATTCAAAGGTAATTTGATTGTTTGGATCTTTACTTACGATAGTTGGTCATAAATCAGATAGTGAAGCAGATAAAAAACAGAGGGAGGAAGCGGATGAAAATAGAGGGAGTGTCCTTTTGTTTATACAGTAATCCACATTTCTCTTCACAGTAACACATTTTGAGTAAATTGCAGCATAATTCTCAATATCTTACAAACATATATGTGTTATTTGCAATTGCATTAACACATATATGTACTACGCGAATTCTTAGGAAATATCTATTTGACCCGCACATAATCTACGAATTTTACATTTTGTAGGCATGCTAAAAAAAACAGGAATCGCTGGTTCCGTGGTTCCGGTTCCGGGACCGAACCGAAACCGTAAGATATTCGGTTTGATTTCAGTTCTATCATTTCAAGAATCGTGAACCTCCAGTTCCGGTTCGAACCGATAGTTTTCAATTTTTTTTTAATATATTCAATAATTTAGATCTCTTTCAACTCAAATCTAATGGCTATAATCATTTGTAGTGTACTAACAGCCTAATAATAGTTTTACTAATTTACTATTGTTGCATTTTAATATTGTATTAATGTAGTAATGTTTGATAATGTATCAATTAGCCAATTATCATGTATTTATAATTGTCTAATTATAAAATTATATACTACCTCCGTGTCAAAATTATTTACCCATTTTCTTTTGATATGAGTTTTAAATTGGGACGGAGGGAGTAGTATTTAAAGTGATAAAGTAATTTTTGATTGAGGGTGTTGTAATTCTATATATGTTATTACTAAAATAAATATTTTTTTTGGGTAAAAGTAATGACATGAGATGTAATTTTGAAATGTTGTGACTGATCGTTTTGTTAAAGGGGTAAATAACTTTGCGACGGAGGGAGTATGTTTTAACTATTGTAATCTTCAATTTAAATTCCGATAACAATAATTTATCATCTTCATGTACATTTCTTCAAATTTTAGATCAAAAACGAAGAAAAAAAAAGGAAACGGCGGAAACGGCGGTTCGAAAGTGGAACCTTCAGTTCAAGAACCGAACCGAAACCGCCTGGATCACGGTTCGATTTCGATTCCGCCTAATTTTTTTTTGGAACCGCTGATTTCAAAACCGTGAATATGTCTAACACTCTGTGTTAGTTCTGACCGGTGAGTTATATTTCACGGGTCTTAGATTCATGAAATATTTTCATATAAAGGTTTGCCATTAGATTGGCCATATCTGATGAGGCATTTATTGATTTTATTTTTTATCCATCTGGCATTATTTATTTTAACAATTCATTAATATTAATAAAATTATTCAAATTGATAAAATTATTTAAAGAATTCATGAAAACTTGAAAAGTAATTTCACAATATGAATATATTTTAAAATATTTGAACAAAATTCCAAAATTAATATTGTCTATGTCTCATTTTTATTTGAACATTTGTCAAAAATGTATATCCAAACTTAATTGAACATTTCTATAAATAACAATAAAACAATTGCTACCCTTTTATCTATACACCTTAAGCATCTCAATATTGCACTCTATGTCATTACTTATCTCACACTAAAGTTAAATTTATTTCTTTTAATTTATACAAATGTTTATTTGTATTATTTAACCCATCAAAAAGTAATTTTATCCCTCTTAATTATAATAAACAACTCCTACATTAAAACATGTATAAAATAGTAAATGTTTAAATAAGAAACGGAAGAAAGGAGCAATAATGTCTGATAATACCATTAAAAATATAAAAAAAAAACTTTTAATATATGTTTTTTTCTTTCAATTTTTTATACTTTTTATTAATTTTAATAAATTTAATTTTTGTGATTTTCAAAAAATATTTTTCTTCAACTATATACTCCATTGAACTTCTGATTATGTTTTCCAAATTTTTATATTTTCAATTAACTTTAATGAATTTAATTTTAAAAATTTTAAAATACTTTTTCTAAAGTTTCTTTTCAGTTTTAAATATTTATTAAACAGCTGAAATAATTTAGAAAAACAATTTTTATTCTACTAAATTATTTAAAAATATATTAAACTTTTGATGTTTCTTTTCAAAACTTAATATTTTTCTATTAATTATGTTAATATTAATGAATTATTGAAATAACTAATGTCACATCAATATAAGAAAATCAATCTCATATAAACAAAAAAAAGTTAAGAAAATGTCACATATGCATTGACTTATTTGGTCATCTGCTGTAGAAGATAATTGGATCAAAAAATTAAAAATTTGTACAACATAGTCGACCAAAATCAAAAAAGTTAAAATGAAGCGGACAATTTTCAAAAAAGGGTGAACTTACTGACCTAAAAAAATTAAAACAATATAAAATATTATATGAATCTAGAATTCATACCATTAGTGACCCATTATTGCAAATGGAAAGGAGATGAAAATTCGAGAATTTTATTGGGGTCGAACCGGGTTAAGTAGATTTTTCTCAAAAAAATCGCGCAAAGATAGGATAATTCTCCCGATTTGTGTTACTATAAATGCAAGTATGTGTTATTGTAAAGACAAATATGTATTACTGATTTTTGTTCTGTAGTAACACTTTTTTTGTCTATTTGTATCACACTTTTATTCATGTAGTAACAAAAAAAAAAAACATAAATAAACCAGCCAAATTGATTTTTATTTTGTAGTAACACATTTTGTATCTATATGTATCACACTTTTGCTCATTTAGTAAATGTTGGTCCCGGTGCAAACGAGTCTTACACGTGTATGGGGGGGGGAATACACGTGTTCAGTGATTTTAAAACTTTTATTCACTGAGGTCAGATGGGTCAGGTTGTCTTGATGATTTGTACTCGAAAAGCCTGATTGCTCGTGTCAAAGTCTACCCGAGACGTGATCCTGAAGTCGCTTTCGAAGCCTCGATAATCCCAATCGAGCCTGAAGTTTTGAGATCCCGAGCCGCTGGATAGCTACTCAGATGTGCGGAATGGTTGGCCCTAAGTTTATACTCGTTTTATGCTTTGCTGGAAACCTTCCTTTTAATGGAATAATGATTAAGGCTGTAACTCAGTTAGATGCAAGTTCAGTGGATTGATTCCAACTGAATATAAGTGAAAATATGCTTTCAGTTAAAGATATGCAACAAATAATCAATGTAAAACAGAAAGCAAATAACACAGCAAGTTATAGTGGTTCAGAGACTCAAGCTCCTACGTCCACTCTCTCTGACTCTTCAGAGAAATTCCTTATTCACCTCCTAAGGTTTTCTGACTACTTCTGTAGTTTACTAACCTTTCTACTTTGAGCTTTCTGACTACCTCGTAGTTTACTTACTCAAAACACACACAAGCTTTTCGACTATCCAAGATAGTTTACTCACTTCTTCTCTAGAGTTTTTACGACTACCTCTCGTAGTTTACTAACTCTTTACAACTCCAACTCACCAACAATCACACTCAAACTACCTTACAAAGGGTTTGGGGTTTCTTGGTTGGTTTCCAACTAGGATGAGATATCCTTTACAATTAAGAACAATGCAAAGGCTAGGATATCTCTACTAAGCTTTGGATATATCTTATCAAAACTAGGCTTAGTGAATGAACTCTCTTCAATGTAAAGCACTTGGGAAATTCTTGAGTTTTCGAGTGCTTCAACTTGCAATAATAAGTTTGAGCTCTTGAGTTGCTTACAAATTTCTCGTAACCTTCAATGTAGAGGGTCACAAGTATTTATAGGCAAACACCAAGGTCACTCTTGAAAAACTATCCGTTGGAAGAGATAGCTTCATGAGTTTCCTCTTATGGTGTGTGATGAACGGCTATTTTTAAGGTTTGAATACTCCCTTGCATGTTTTAGGCAATATGCCTTTATGCACCCAATCACCACTTTTTGCAGTCTGGAACATAGTACTACTGACATGCTTCAGTGACCTGTCGCTTTCAGTGTCAGTAAAGTACAGTGCTGTCTTCCTCTGATTGGCTCTTGTCTTCAGTAAATGTAGACCAACATAACGGCTCTTTTTGGTCAATATCTCTGAGTGATATAACCTTAACAACACTTAGATTTTAGTTCCTTTTGTCTGCGTGTGAATGTCTTGGGCAATATCTATTTTTCTAAGTATTCGCGTTTTTCTCAGTTTTGTATCCTTCAGATAGATATTATTCAGTGCCTCGGAACATTCAGGTTATACTAAGCATTCAGTAGATTACTGAGTCTTCAGTAACTACTGTGTCTTCAGTATCTTCAGTCTTCAGTCTTCTGAGTCTTCAGTGTCTTCAGAGTCTTCTGAGTCTTTAGTGTCTTCCGAGTCTTCAGAGATATACTGACTGATATACTGAGTCTTCATACTGAGTCTTCAGTTTCTCAGTTTCATACTGAGTCTTCAGTTTCTCAGTTTCATACTGAAACTTCAGTTTCTCAGTTTCATACTGAAACTTCAGAAAGTTCAGAAACTTACTGAGTCTTCAGAATCTAACCTGATCTATATCTGCTGACTATACATTGTGCAGATAACATCCTGAACACTCTAAAACTGAATCCTGACTCAACTATCAAGATTATCCTGAACATGTCATACTCAGGGGTTTTGGGATCTAATCAAAATCTTCTTTATTAAATTCATCTCCCAACAATTTCCCCCTTTTTGATGATGCCAAAACCATCTTGTTACAGAAACACTTAACCTATACTCAGGTTTCAGTTTTTCCTATTACAATACAAGAATGACAAATCTCTCAACAATTTCACACTAATTCTCCCAACAATTTCACAACACAACATAAGACATATCAAAATATAAAGACATGTAAAAAGATAATGAGATATTATCTTTGAGCATAAAGATAAAGTTTCATTGATTGTATGATAACAGTTACAGATTACAATGAACTTATCAAAAGTAAAGACAAACACAAAAGAATTATAAAGAGTCTTCAGTCTTCTTCAATCTTCAGCTTCAGCTCTTCAGTCTTCTTCAACCTCATCCTGAGGCACCTCCAGCTAGAACATCCCATAATATCTCTTCTTCAATGCATCTCTCTCTTTGATGATATCTGGGTTGTTTCCTGTCAGTCCTAACTGGATGGCATACTGAGCAATTTCCTGAGAAATGACTGTTTCATTCACCAAGCTATTCTCTAATCTAGGAGCAGGGTATGTGTATGGACCAGGGGCAACAATCTGAGTTTTACTTTCATCCGCAAGATTTATCCAACTCTTGCAAGTACTTTGGATAAAAGGTTAATAGATAATCAATGAATGCTTCATTTAGATCTGAGCTTTCCCCTCTCCATTCTCTCAGCACTTCATAGTAAAACCAGAAGGTTCTTTTTATCTCTTCCCAAGCATCATTTAATTGGATTGGCATCCACTTATCAATGTGCGGCCACTTCTGAGTTTTAGTTGTCCCTCTCCTTTTGCTCAGGAACTTTTTGAAACCACTTATGCGCTTCTGCTCTTCTTCTTTCTTTTTCCTTATTAAAGGAACTCCTGATACTGAAGCAGCAGTTTTCTTTGCTTGTTCCTCCTGAAGTGATCTCAAGGCTCTTCTAGTATTGAAGACTTCTTTCTGTGGTTCCTCTTCAGACTCTTCAAGGTCCATTATCAGCTTTCTCTGTGTTGGCTTAGAAGCCTTAGCTCTCTTCCTCTCAGGTTCAACAAACGCCATAGCCTTCCTCTTGATTGGTTGTTCAGCTCCGGCTTGGCTTTTCTCTACCTTTCTTCTAGCACTCAGTTTTTCAGCAATGACTTCTTGCATTGTTTCCTCAGAAACATGAGTGTAGATAGGTTTCTCCACTTTCTTGGATTTGAGCTTCTCAGTGGCTTCAACTTCCTTTAAGGCTTCAGCAATATTCTTCTTTTCAGCCTCTTTATCTGCCTTTCTCTCCAAGGTGTGTGCCAATAATACCCTCAGGTCGGCTCCTGGCCTTTCCCCCTTCTTGGCATCATACCTTGGAAGAAGTTGGGATAGTGCAGTGTCCATGTGATATTGTTCTTTGCTGACACTTCGCACCTCTCCGGCCAACTGGTCTTGCTCTTCCTCTAGCCTCATCAAGTGGTTTTTAGCCACAGAGAACTCTTCAGACATTTGTGCAAACTGGTTGGAGAGCACATCTTTAAACATCTATGTCATCTTGGTCATGAGCATGGAGCCCATTTCCTCAACAGCATTCTTGATCAGTTGATCATTCTTCTCCACCAGCTTGGCTTCAAGAAATGAAGTCCTTTCCTGATACATCTGCTTCAGCTCTGTACTTAGCTCAGTCTTGACTCCATCTATCTTCCCTTCCATGGCAGTCATCTTTTCATTCAGAGAAGTCTGAAGCTGCATCAGGTCTGAAGTAGAACTCAAGTTCTCTATCTTCTGGGACTGGTTGGCCAATGCCTCTTCAATCTGAGCCACTTTTCCACGATTGGCACAACCTTGTCCAGCTTGTCCACAATGGGAGTGAGATCAATCTCTGGAGCATAAAAAATTTGTTGCTTGTCCTGAGCTGGTTGTTCTGCCTGAGTCTCAGTCTCTATCTGAGCCTCTGTCTCCACCTGAGCTTCAGTATCAGCCTGAGCTTCGGTTTCCACCTGAGCCTCAGTCTGCATATCAGACATTACAGAATTAAAGATAGAAACTTCAGTAGCCTTGACATAATGTTTAGTAGTGCCAAAAGTTACCTGAAGAGTACTAACTTCAGTCTGAGGATGTGTGATATCAGGTTGTCCAACATCAGTACTTTCATTCTCCAATTGAGATTGCTTCTCAGCATTCCCTTGTTGATCCCCATCTTGATCTTTATCTTTGGAGCTCGGGGCACCAACATCAGCTTCTTTCCTCTCAGCAAGCTTCTTCCTAACCAGCTCATCAAAATCTGACACTTTCATCCTGAGCTTGGTCTTCCTGAACCCGGAGAACTCAGTCAAAACTGTTGTCTCCTCATTCCACCAGTCCTCTCCTCTGAATGAGGCAATATTGAGCATCTCTGGCAGAGTCTGGTTGAGAATGCAGACTGTTGTCCTCAGTCTGAAGAAGAGATCCTGAAGATCAGGATATGAGCTCAGCTTAGGGTACCTGTCCAATATGAACCGTTCCCCCTTGCTTCGCCACTCAGTCTCTTCTGCTTCGCCCTTCTTCAGCTTCGGGCTCTCAGGTTCAGTAGGAAGATCTTCTGGTGCTGAGGGATCAAAGAAAGGATCACTCAGGAGCTCATCAAGATTCAGCAGCTCCTGAGGTTCAGCTAGATCTGAGGATTGAGCAGGCATCTCCTCAGTTGGAATCTGAGTTTGCTCTGAGGTTTGAGCAGGCAACTCCTCAGTAGGAACCTAAGCTTGTTCTGAGGTTTGAGGTCCTTTGAAGATTTCTTGAGAAAATTTGTCTGAGCTCAGTGACGTCTCAAGAACCTCAGAGAAAACTTGCTCCTCAGTTTGCTCTTCTGCCGTAGATACAACTTGAGCCAATACTTGTAATGGCGATTTCTGAGCTTTCTGGCCCTCAGGTTGCACCTCCTCAGGTTCGCTCACCTCCTCCTCAGTGGAAATTAGCATTCTTCTGTGCTTGGGAGCAAGGGTTTTCTTCTTCATGGTTTCTCCCTTCTCCCTCTTCACCTCCATCAAAGCCTTCCCCCTGGCTTGATGGGCTTCTACAGCAGCTCCCTCTGCAGCGCTTTCCACTTTCTTCTCTTTCTTACCCTTCAAAGTCTTTCTTGTAGTTGTAGGCTTGAACATGATTTTAGACTTTGGAAAGGGCGAGGAGCTGGCAAAAATGTCTTCTTCTTCACGACACATCTCCAAAATAAAATTTATTTTAGTTGCATGAAGAATTTTGCCTTTGATCACCACTGATCCATCCTCATTCTTGATCTGCTTGGCCTGGTCACTCACCACTCTAATCAAGTACCGCAACCAATTGAAATCTGTGGTGGGTGAGTCCTCTATAGCAGCCATCAATCTAAGCTTCGGCGTGCTGATTTGCTCAAAACTTCTGGATCGACTCATTATACATTTACTAACTATATCCAGCAATACTCTGTATTTTGGCTTCAAATGTTGTTTATTCAATGTAGCCTCAAACTTAATAGGATGCTCTGTTATCCTATCAAGGTATTCATGTTCCCTACCCAACATATACGTCGTGGGATCTTCTCCTCTATTGCACAACTCAAATACATCATTTAAATTCTTAAGGATTATATACAACTCCCGTACAAAATCAACGTATTTAGAGCTATGTTCTAGATGCGATACAGTAATCTGGGATTCGATACAATCCTCGTCATCTAATTTCAAGTTCGAAATAAACTCTATTACCTCCTTCGAGTATTCAGCCTCAGGTTGGCTCGCAACAAGATTTGTAAGCTTTGTGATTCGAATCATATGCAGCGCCTCTTCTTCATGGGTAGCATTGGATGAACTTTCGAGCGACACCACATATTCGTACCAGGGCTTGTTGGAAATCGCGAGTTTATCATAGACGGAGAAAGTCATTTTGAAGATTTTGAGTGTATGGTTTTGAGAATGACGAAGGATTTCTCTGGGCAAAGATAGGTCTTTAAGTTTGCAGAGAATTTTTGGAGACGAAGGTTAATAAAATGGGGCTTGAATGAATTTTCAAATGAATATAAGGATCGATTCATGGGAAATCGTATAGATTGAATAAATCAACGGTTGAGATTAAACACCGACTAATCGGGTATGTGAAAGGACAATTTCACAAATAATACGCCGCCATTTTAACCTTATTGGTGATTAATTGAATCAGAGCAATTAATGACTGTTGACCTTCTTCGACATTTCAAAGGTCCCGCCCAAAACATTCTCTTCAGGTGTTATGCTATTTATTGCCAATGATTACTGAGATTCACTTAAGCAATAAATGAGTTGCATGAGTCATTACTTCTTCAGACTAATTTTCCTCTATCAGTCTTACTGAGTTTTGACCTTGATAAAATGTCAGTATAATACTGAGTACTGAACGGGGTCAGTATGATACTGAGTACTGAGCCAGATCAGTATAATACTGAGTACTGATCTTCAGTATATCTGAGTTCCCAAGACTCAGATTTCAGTACTTCCAATTTTATCCTGAGTTTCTCAGTAAAATCCTGAGAGAACTTCATGCATCTGAAAACCTTCAATTTTTCAGATTTACTCTATACACCTGGATTCAACATCCCTAATTCAACTGATAGTTCCTGAAATCTTGATTCAGCCAAATGTTTAGTCAAGATATCAGCTCTCTATTTATCAGTATGAATCTTCTCCATCCTGATGTCCTTCTTCTCTTAACATGATCTCTGATGAAGATTCCTTCCTTAGCTAGTTTCACTTGAAGTCCAAGAAGGAAATTCATCTTCCAACAATGACATCTCAAACTCTCCTTTCATCAGGGCTATGATGTCTTCATTCAGCTCAGTGCCCTTGTCTTTCACCTGGAAAACAGATCAATTCTGTGGTACCCATTTGGTGTAGGGTCCTACCAGGTTAGCTGTACCTTTTGGAATCCAAATCTGCCTAACAACTCTAATTACTTTAGAGTGACTGATCTGTCTTCCATAAACATCTACATACACATTTACCACTCTAGGTGCCTTAGCAGTATCATGTGTATGAGTGCTAGCCTTGGCATGAACATGAGCCTTAGAATTTTTCTTGGGTACTTGTTCCAATGCTTTGGCTTTTGTGCAGCAGGTCTTTGTCTATGTTGACTTGGGTTTAGGAAACCTTTACCCTTAGGCAAGTGGGGTTTGGGTTGCCTGTACTGAAATTGGGGTCTTTCAGTAATCTGAGGACTTGGTCTTTTCAGTTGAGAATGTCTTTGCTGAGTGTTTCTCTTCTGAAAATTCCTCTGCTGGTTCAGTGCAGATCTCTTCAGGTTTGTATTCTTAGCCTGAGGCTTTGAAGTACTTGCCTAAAAATTTCCTACTGAGTGGTCAGGTTTTTTTCTAGCCTTTTCCTGAGGTCTGGGCTTTCTTCCCTGAACATTCAGTTTTTCTGGAACCATAGGTCCTTTACCCTTGTCTAAAACTTTGGGCAATTCTTCAGTCAGAAGATTAGGTGCCACTTGTTTAACAAAGACAGTCTTAGTAGTACTAGAAGCAGCATTCATATGACCTTGTGAGGTTCCCCCTGGAATGTATCTCAATCCAGCTTTTATAGTGGCAGGTCTTTGATAACTCTAAATTTCATCTATTACTTTAGATGCAGAATTCAATAGAGCTAGCTTTCTCTGCGCACTATACTCGCATTTTTGTAGAGTTTCATGTTTCTCAGAGAGGTCATTGAACTTAGTTCTGATAAGCTGAATTTCCTCAGTGGATTTCTCTAGTTTTTCATTTAGGGTCTCTATCAACTTCTCTTTCTCTGAGAGTTGTACTTTCAGAACATCCAGTTCATCAGTATTTCCCATTAATTGAGAAGTGATCTCAGCATTACTAGAGTCTTTCCACTTTAGATTTTCAGCAGTCAGTTCTTTGTTCTGCTCTTGAGTTTCATTTAGCAGTTCTTGTAAAACAGCATAGTCCTTCATAAGACTCTCAAAAGAATCAATCAGGTCAAATTGACTGTTTACAGTAGAACTTGACAACTCATGTGCTTGTGTAGGAGCAACAACAGAGATAGAAGAACTTACCTCTCCTACAGCCATGAGACAGATATCTTCACTGTCACTTTCTGAGCACATCTCATCTGAGGAGCTGGAACTTTCTTCAGACTCCTTTTCTTTCTCAGCAATCTCAGCAAGTGTATCCCATATTTCCTTTGTAGTTTCACAATGAGAGATCATCCCCATCACACCATCATCAATAGTGCTATATAATGTATCTTTGGCAATATAGTCTAGATTGACTAACTTCCTCTCCTCAGGAGTAAGTTGATCATCAGACTTTGGAAATTCAGTCCTGGGATCATTTCTCTCATTTTCAGTTACTCTGGGATTCACAACAGTGAATTGGAATGGTCCTTCAGGGACCACTCTTCACATTCTATCATGCTTTGAATACAGGTGAGCCTGCATTCTTAATCTCCACAAATCATAGCTCTCAACTGAGAACATTGGAAGTTTCTTAGAAGGCATTATGTCTGAGCCTTTTAAGATTTCAGCAAATTAGATCTGTTCAGTAGACCACAAGAATCATTTAGCAAATAAGACTATGGTCAACAAAGCAGGTGGTCAAGTTGAACCACTGCTCTGATACCACTTGTTGGTCCCGGTGCAAACAAGTCTTACACGTGTATGGGGGGGTGTTGGGGAATGAGACAATTTATTTCAGTAAATAAGTCTGAAAATTCAGTTTCGATTATACAAAGTAAAAGCATACTTTTCAGTATAATCCCAACAAGGGGAATACACGTGTTCAGTGATTTTAAAACTTTTCTTCACTGAGGTCAGATGGGTCAGGTTGTCCTGATGATTTGGCCCTGAAAAGCACAGATCACCTGAGTCAAAGTCTACCTGAGACAGTGATCCTGATCTGCTTTCAGAAGCCTCAGATAATCCCAACTGAGCCTGAGTTTTCAGAGATCCTGAGCTGCTTGGATAGCTACTCAGATGCGTGGAATGATTGGCCCAAAGTTTATACTCGTTTTATGCTTTGCTGAAAACCTTCCTTTTAATGGAATAATGATTAAGGCTGTGATTCAGTTAGATGCAAGTTCAGTGGATTGATTCCAACTTAATATCAGTGAAAATATGCTTTCAGTTAAAGATATGCAACAGATAATCAATGCAAAACAGAAAGCAAATAACACAGCAAGTTATAGTGGTTCAGAGACTCAAGCTCCTACGTCCACTCTCTCTGACTCTTCAGAGAAATTCCTTAATCACCTCCTAAGGTTTTCTGACTACCTCTGTAGTTTACTAACCTTTCTACTTTGAGCTTTCTGACTACCTCTGTAGTTTACTTACTCAAAACACACACAAGCTTTCTGACTATCCAAGATAGTTTACTCACTTCTTCTCTAGAGTTTTCTGACTACCTCTGTAGTTTACTAACTCTTTATAACTCCAACTCACCAACAATCACACTCAAACTACCTTACAAAGGGTTTGGGGTTTCTTGGTTGGTTTCCAACTAAGATGAGATATCCTTTACAATTAAGAACAATGCAAAGGCTAGGATATCTCTACTAAGCTTTGGATATATCTTATCAAAACTAGGCTTAGTGAATGAGCTCTCTTCAATGTAAAGCACTTGGGAAATTCTTGGGTTTTCGAGTGCTTCAACTTGCAATAATAAGTTTGAGCTCTTGAGTTGCTTACAAATTTCTCGTAACCTTCAATGTAGAGGGTCACAAGTATTTATAGGCAAACACCAAGGTCACTCTTGAAAAACTATCCGTTGGAAGAGATAGCTTCATGAGTTTCCTCTTATGGTGTGTGATGAACGGCTATTTTTAGGGTTTGAATACTCCCTTGTATGTTTTAGGCAATATGCCTTTATGCATCCAGTCATCACTTTTTGCAGTCTGGAACATTGTACTACAGACATGCTTCAAAGGACTGTCGCTTTCGAAGGTCGATAAGAAAGTACAATCTTTGTCTTCCTCCGATTGGCTCTTGTCTTGATGAAATGTAGACCAACATAACGGCTTTTTTGGTCAATATCTCTGAGTGATATAACCTTAACAACACTTAGATTTTAGTTCCTTTTGTCTGCGTGTGAATGTCTTGGGCAATATCTATTTTTCTAAGTATTCGCGTTTTTCTCAGTTTTGTATCCTTCAGATAGATATTATTCAGTGCCTCGGAACATTCAGGTTATACTAAGCATTGATGAGATTCTTGAGTCTTCATAAATCATTGTGTCTTCATATCTTGATCTTGATCTTCCACGAGTCTTGATGTCTTCTAAGTCTTCATTGTCTTCTGAGTCTTCAAAGATATCTTGGACCGATATCTTCGAGTCTTCATCTTCGAGTCTTGATTTCTCGGTTTCATCTTGAGTCTTGATTTCTATCGAAACTTCAGTTTCTCAGTTTCATACTGAAACTTCAGAAACTTACTGAGTCTTCAGAATCTTCAGAATCTAACCTGATCTATATCTACTGACTATACATGGTGCAGATAACATCTTGAACACTCTAAAACTGAATCCTGACTCAGGGGTTTTGGGATCTAATCAAAATCTTCTTTATTCAATTCATCTCCCAACAGTAAAATAAAAAAAATTATGAAAAAAAAGCAGCATAAATAAACCAACAAAAATGATTTTTCTGTAGTAACACTATTTGTGTCTATCTGTATCACAGTTTTATTCATATAGTAATACAAAAAAATTATGAAAAAAATAATAATATATACATAATTTTAATAGAAGGCCCATCCACTAGGTTACATCATTGAATTAGTAAAGATATTCTTTTACAAACATAACGATTTAGGTGTTGTTTTTCTTTTTTTCCATCATCACGTAATAATACATGTTTGATCTTATAGTAACACAGTTTAAAAGCAAATTTTCTTGTTTTATCTTTCCAAATTCGCTTGACTAGGCTCAACCCATGTAGAATTCCCAAATGTTTAGCTCCATCTCATTTGCACTGTAATTATACAGACGTTATTGTATAGAAAAGTCCCTCTTAATTTATTAAATTAGTCAAGTCTTCCCACATTAATCTTTCTTTTAATCAATCTCTTTTAATTTAAAATTTATTATTCTTTTGACATATTTTCGCAAAAGTCCATATTAAAATATCACATAACACTATCTATTATCGCACATAAATATCAACTTTCATATAAAATGAAATAAAAACGAAACATTATCAAGAATAAAGAAAAAGACGACACTTAAACAAAACAAACTCCATATTAGTATATAGAGAATATGAAAAATTAGTAATTTACTTATTATAGATTGTATTTATGCAAAAAGTTCTCATGCAGTCCGTGAAGATATCACTAATACGCATTTGGGCTTGTACAACTGTTAAAAAAGCCCTTAGAGAGCGGTTATAACAGTTGTCCAAGTAACAGCTGTCCAAGCTTGGACAACTATTAAAAAACCGTTGTCCAAAAGTTGGGCTTGGACAGCGGTTTTCAACCGCATTGCAAAGAGGGGCTTGGACAGCGGTTATTAACCGCTGTCTAACTTTTTTTTAAAAAATTTCGTTTATTATGTTAGATAGACAGCGATTATTAACCGCTGTCCAATATCTTTTTTTTTTAAATTATTAATTTATATTTTAAAAATCCTATAATAAAACTATAAACCAAAACTTATATATACGTCCAATATCATAAACCATAAATCAAAAATCCTATAATAAAACCATAAACCAAAACTTATACCACATATATATATACCAAAACATCAAATAAATAAACATACACATCATGAAATAAATAAACATACAATCATAAACATACGTCCAATACACCAAAAACATGAAATATATATCATCACAAATATATAATTTAATTACATGCTACCAAAATTTCAAACAACGATCACTCAATATCGTATGAATATAAGAATCGATTGTAAAGGTTCCCCGCCCAATCGTTTTTCCATTTCTCCAGTCTTTTGTTAGAGTAAGACTTGAGCTCACGTTCATAGACAAACTGCAAACAACGAATCAATCAATATAGTATGAATTTTTATTCAATCAATAATAATTTAAATAAATCTATAAATTGACTTACATTGAGAGGAATGTTCGTTAGAGAAGCGCGGATTATATCTTCAATAAAGCAACACACAAAATGTCCACAATGTTCATTATCTCGTTGCCTCGGAACCTGTTGATTAATAATTATAATCACGTATTACAATTATGATTTTTTTCTATTAATTTGATAATTTACTAAATTAAATTTACCTTAATGTTAATACAGTTCACTTTATTTAACTTAGATCTTGAACCTTGACTCTGAAGGCGACTCCGATACATCGTCATCACACTATTATTATTATTATTATTAAAAAATAAAAATAGGTTAAATATGCATAATTTTAAAAGTAAAACAAATCATTGTATAGAATATTAAAAATGAACTTACGCTTCCATATATGAAACGAGATCAGGGCGATTTGAATAAACTACATCCTGAGCTGAGTCCATAAAATACACACTTAATGTATTCATGTGTATGGCGACCAGCACCCAATGGTTCCTATATTATATTGAGAATATTAAAATTAACTGCAAATTTAGCATATATATGTGCAAATATTATAAACATGAATACAAATTTTAACGAAATGTTTATCACTCACCCCACATTTGTTGGCCAAAAAATGAGATGATCGCTCCCAGTTTGATTCAGCATATGATTAACTAACCCATCCATGGTATGTACCCTATCACCCAATATGCAAGACACCTGGGGGGAGACGAAGGAATACATTCCACTTGCTCGGACATCTCTGGAGAGATATACCTCACCCAAATATCTTTAACCAACATATATACGCTAATTAATATTTAAAAAGAAAATTAAACTATACAGAAAGCTCACTCTCTCCAGTTTTTCTTCTTTCTTCTTTCTACGATAGTGATGAACGTGTCCCTTTATTAGATATATTAAAAGTGAATATATAAAAAAATTAAAAGTTAGGATTTTGATCTCACCATATTTTCTCTTATTCGTGCATAACCTTTGTTCGAGCCACGATATCGCACCTCCATCGACTTGGCTTGATCGCGATTTTTATTACTTCGATTCTACAGTATAATAGAAATATGATAAACACTGAAAAACTATATGCATTAGAAATTGAGGAAATGACATTGATCAATTTTACCTGGAAATCATCCTCCATAGCTCTGCTCACAAACTCCTCCCAGTAAGGAGCCACCATAGGGCTATTCTGATACGCCGGAGGCGGACTAATCGAGTAAAGACCAGTTTCCGGATCTCGTGTGTTACTTCTCAACCAAGTCCGAAAATTCTTGGCCATTACTCCAGCTTGCGACAATATTTGCTTCTTCTTTGTGTGGTCAAGACCTCTGAATGTAGTCTATACGCATATAACATAACAATTTAGTAAATTTAAGGGTCAACTTTCAATAAATATATAATTAACATACCGTAAGTTCGTCTCATATCCTTTCCTTCAAAGGAGTCAGTTTGGGGCTACGCCTGTCCTTGGCTGGCAGCACGATAGGGATCACGCTCCTGACTGCAGCTCCAATGTAGAAGGACAACTACTCACTCTCTTTTCCTATTGCCTGTCCAAACTCATTGAACAATAACTGCAATAACATAGTATTTAATTATGTTCAACGATCAATCAATATATTTATCGATGTCAAACTGTTCAATTGTAATAAAATTACTTGAAGTGTTTTCCCCTTGCTACGAGCTCTCTAATAGATGACATGGTGAATATACCCCGAGTGCGCTTCTCCCCGGAGCTGCTAGTGGTGGTGGGAGCATCAGTGTCACACTCTCTCAAGTCATCAGGATGTTGTTGATCATATGCACCATGATCATATGCGCCATGATCTCCATCAGAATATCCATCATCATCTCCATCATCTCCGGGATATGGCAAACGAGACATGATCCTGTAAAGCAGAAGAAACAACATTTAATAAACAAAAAACAAACAATATTCAATAAACTATAGGAACTAGAGATGCCTATAGGAAAAACAATATGAAGACTGCTTTTCAAGACAATTATCTTAAAGTATTAAACCTAAAAGCATACCTAACCATATTTAATCTACATTCATTTTAATTTTCTAATTTTGAAATCCTTCCAATTTTTCACTCATTCACAATTTTTGTTACTTTTCAAGACAATATGTATCCTAATGTATCACCATTAATCATCATTAATCACTATCCATTCATTAAATTAATAACCAAAATATATCCTAATGTATTAATCCTAATTTATGCTTAAATCCTCACACAAGCATACTATCAAACACCTTAAGTGCATTATTTAACTCTAACAAAATGTTCATTTCTAACACTAACAAAAATTCATTCAAGTCACTAACAACAATTAATTCAAGCTACTAACAAAAATATAATTAAACCAACATTAATCACACACTAACAACAATTAATCATAACAAATTAGCTATATATATCCTAACAATTAATCACAAACATATATATATATATATAAACACATTTATATATATATATATATATCCTAACAATTAATCATAACAAATTAGCTATATATATATATATATCCTAACAATAATTAATCTCAAACATATATATATATATATATATATATATATCCTAACAATTAATCTCAAACATATATATATAAACACAATATTTATATATATATATCCTAACAATTAATCCCAAACACATAAATAAATAAACACATGCAATATATATATATATATTAAAATATATATACATATATACATATATATATAAAAGAAAAAATACCTATATATATGTGGAGGAGGAAGACGGCAAAGGGGGGGGGGGGGGATGGCGACGGTGGGGGGCGGTGAATGAGGGCAACAAGGCAGGGAGAGGAGAGGGAGGGAGGAGGCGCATACATGACGATATATGGGGGGAGGGGAGAAGCTAGGTCAACTACCGATGACGGGCAAGATTTGGTTGGAGGAGGAACCCACGACGAAGAGCGATTTGGGTGAGAGGGAGGAGCTAGGTCTTCGATCGGTTTGCAAATGATTTGGGGAGAGGAATAATTGGGGAGAAGAAATGAAGGCGAGCTGTGTTTCGCACAAAGACGCTAAATTCGATATATCCGATATAAAAAAAAATAAGATTAACCGTTGTCCAAGTGTTTACTTAGACAGCGGTTATTAACCGTTGTGCAAGTGAACTTGCAATTCGGTTTAAAAACGTTTTCCAAGTTTTATTCTTGGACAGCGGTTTCAAACCGCTGTCTTATTATTTTTTATTTATTTTTAATAAAACCGCTCTCCAAGCTATAACTTGGAGAGCTGTTTGAAAAAAGAGATGTCCAAGTGTAGCTGTGCAAGCCTAAATGTGTAGTAGTGTATGATGAAGATGACTTTTAAAGTTATAGTAAAATAGCAAAATAATTATATAATATTTTTTGTTAGTAGAAAAATCAATGATTTGACTTATTGATCTGTTGGGACATTTAGGCCATTCAGAAGTCCCTATTATTTGGTCAAGCCTTCGACGATGGAATGACATAACCTATTTTATAATTGTTGTTTCACTTTATATTTCATAATATAGATGATTCACATGTGAAATTATAAAAAAATATCCACAAACCATCATATTTTTGGTTCATATGTTAAAAATTCAATAGGGTGGAACACTAATGAAATACAAAAAATAGGAACAAGGAAATCGAACCGTCCAATGGTCCTTATGAATGGTCTTCTCGATAATTATTAATTTTGCATTTGAGCAATAGTTCCTTTGTTTAAAAAAATTGAACAAATAATATATTGATAACACTGTATTGGTTTTGTCTCACAAATCATATCCAATATTGTAGATAAATAAAGTAACAAGTTAGAAATTGAAGAGTACAAGAGTAAAAAATTCAGTAAATAAAGAAGCTTAAAATAATGAAAGTAAAGGATAAAAAAATATTATTCCTTTGTTTATTGCACGTAACTACTTCCACATATATATATATATATCTTTTTTATATTACAATGATATACTTTTTCTTTTTTTTTAAAGGTAAATCAACTTTTTATTAAAGAAAAACACCAGCTAGCAGACCTGGAGTATAAGGTATAATTCAGGCTGTTGTGCCTCTGATACAGTATTAGAAATTTATATGATTAACATGCCACAATGAATTAGCATGTTATCCCTCCCCGTTCTATGAAAGAAAGATTACACACAGATTCTAGGATTCTGTCTCCAAGAACTAAATGAAACAGATCGCACATTTTCCAAGTTTGTCGAGTGCCATGACCAAATTTGGGCTCTTGTTGTATCCCAGAATTTTTCCACGTCTAATGCAAAACCATTGAAGATGCAATCATTTCTAGAATTCGATAAGGACCAAATGATACCAATCCAGATTGTATCCGCCATTTTCGAACCTTTCCCGAAGCCTAGGAATGAACCGTGCTGCACGAAGTGATCGATTGGGCTGCCCTGTGCTGCTGTTGAGATGTCTAACCACTGATAAATACGTGACCAGATGCCTGCCGAGATAGAGCATCGGAAGAAAAGATGTAGGATGCTCTCGTCTTCTTGTTTACATAAACCACAGTTGAGGTCTCCTGCTGCCGAAATAAGGCCACGACTAAGGAGATTGTCTTTAGTCGCAACCCCGTCCTTTTAGAATTTTCCAAACTATTGCCTTTGCTCGTCTTGGTGCATAACTCTTCCACAATCTCGAGAATGCTATTTCTTCAATTCTTCTGTCCACCGCTGCTGCTGTGTCTTCCTGGATGAGGTGGTTGTATGCCTCGCTAGTAGTGTAAAGTCCGTTTGTTGCCCCGTCCCATTGCCACCTGTCCTCCTTGTCTTTTTGCAATTGTATCCTGTTGAGAAAGTTCATCAATTTGTTAAGATAAGTTATCTCCCTATGACGTAATTCACGACTCCAATTTAGACTCCATTCCCACCCCCCCATTACCCCAGGAACCCATACTACTCACGCACTCGTCTTTTTGAGAACTCACCCTATATAACCTATGGAACTTCTCCCTCAAACTCACATTATCTATCCATCTATCTTCCCAAAAATTTATACTCCTCCCATCCCCTATAATCCTATGAAAATTTCGACCCATTCCCTCTCCCTCCGGGTTCCCATATAACTCACATACATCTTTCCACCAACCCGATAATTGTAACCTAGACCCTCGACTTCTAACGCTTCTACCATGACTTTCCTCCTCCTCGTTTAGTACGACTATCCCCTCATACTTAGATTTTATGACTCTTGCCCACAACCTATTTGGTTCGTTAAAGAACCTCCATATCCACTTTCCCAAAAGAGCTTTATTGAAGATCTCAAGATTTTTAATCCCGAGGCCCCCATGGATTTTGTTTTTGCAAATATCCTCCCAACTTACCCATGGAGTTTTATTTTTTTCCTCATTCCCCCCCACAAGAAGTTTCTTTGCAATCTCACAATCTCCTTAAGGGTGTTCTTCGGAATGAGGTAGAAAGAAAGACAACAGATTGGTATGGCCGAAAAAACAGCTTGAACAAGTGTTATCCTCCCCCCAAAAGATATCTGTTTATCATCCCATTTCTTAAGACGATTTATGATTTTTTCCACAACCAAATCCCAGGAATCAGTCCTTTTATGATTAATACCCACGTTTAGGCCCAAGTATCCGATCTTTCCTCTTCCAATATCACAGCCCAATGTCCTAGCCATATCTGAAATGGTTGTATTATCAGTGTTGTATCCCCAAAGACAACATTTACTGAAATTGACCCCAAGACCAGAGAGCAATTCAAAGTTTCTCAGGATGTACTTAATTGCCATGATATTGTCCATCTTGCTCGGGCAAATGAATAAGGTATCATCTGCATACTGTAGATGAGAGATACTAACCTTCTCACGTCCAACCTCGATCGGCTCAAGCACCTTGAGATGGATTGCTCTATTGACGATCAAGCTCAACCCTTCCGCCACTAGCAAGTAAAGGAACGGGGAGAGCGGATCCCCCTGTCGAATGCCCCTCCCAAGCTTGAATTCCCCGGTCGGGCTTCCATTGACTAGGACTGTAGTTGTGGCCGTTGAGACACATTCAAGGATCCATCTTCTCCACTTTGTGCAGAAATTCAGCCCCACCATCATCTGATTCAAGAATGGCCAGCTCACCGAGTCGTATGCCTTGGAGAAGTCGACCTTGAACACAACCCATTTCTTCCTTTTTTTCTTGGCCTCATCAACAATCTCATTAAGTGTTGCAATGCCATCCGAGATCTGTCTTCCGTTAATAAATGCCGATTGAGTTTCTGAAATGATGGGATCCATGACTTTACTGAGTCTGATGGCAAGAGTCTTTGCTATGAAGTCCAGTGGTATTTATTATATCAAATGAAGTCAATGCTTTTTATGGAGAAAAAAAAATTATTGCTTTGGGAGAATTGCTGATTATTTATTTTTGGTTTTTATACCTCTTTTAAATGTTGAAAGCTATACATAGGGCATAAAAATAATACTCCATATTTTGATGGAGATATAAATTGCAAATTAATGAGAATATCATAGTTTTCTTTCTTTTTATTTATTTACTTATTTAATTTTATGTTTGATTGTTAAGTTAGCTAGGTTTTAATTATTTTGTCCTAGTTTTCTATTATAAATAGGCATCTTCTATTTAGTTGTACGATAAATTATTTTGATCTAGTAAATTTTTTTTTAAGGAATTTCTCAACTTTGTGTTCTTTACGTTTCCTCCTACATTATCTGGAATTCATAGTTGTATACGAATTTGTTTTTCCAAGAGCGATGGCATTAAAATTTGATGAAATATATCACCCCAATTAAGAAAGAGAAATGGGCATTATAAAAATTTGTGATTTTGGAGCTGTTCTTGGGTTGTCTTACTTCCTGCATCAGTACAATTAGTTCGCCTCTCGCAACATAGGCGTTGTTCAATTTCAATTTTCTTTTATTTATTTATTTACTTATTCAATTTTATGATTTCTTGGTTGCTTAGTTATTTTAATTACGTTGTCCTAGTTTTTTATTATAATTAAATACACTTACTTCTATTCAGTTGTAAGATTAATTATTTTAATATTAAGAAAACCCCTGTGAGTTTTCCAACTCTTGTGCTCTTTAATTACGTTTAATCTAGCTCCATCAATATTTATTAGTCATTTTTTAGATTTTAAATATAATTAAGGGACATATAATTTTGACAGATTAATTTATAAAAGTGAAAGAGAGAAGAGTGGGTGTATGAGGAAAAAAATGTTTTTTTATTTTTTTATGCACTAATTGCATGGTGCAATTAGTGTGTTTTTTTAAATATTAGTTGTTTTTACTAAACATATTAAGCATTTCAACTAAATAATATTAATTTTTTTTTACAGTACAATATTAATTGTTTTAAATAAATAACTATCCTCGTTTTTAGTGAACAATATTAGTTAATCAATATTAGTGGTTTTCACTAAATAGTACTCCCTCTGTCCCCTGATAAAGTGCACGTTTACTATTTCACGTGTTTTTGCGAGCGTGTTTTTTATTAGTATTTGAAATGATAAAGTAATTTTTAAAGATGTATATAATAGATGAGAGGTAGAACTATAATATCCTTCCTTAAAAATCACTTTATCATTTGAAATATTAATAAACAACTCGCTCACTAAAAAACTCGATAATAAAGGTGGGGTGCATATTATTCCGGGACGGAGGTAGTATAAGTTGTTTCCATTAATGAACAATATTGATTGTGCACCAATTGCACGGTACAACTGGAACACACATGTGTTACTAGTAAAAAAAAAAATTGTAAGGAAAATTTCTAGGGATACCGTAAAAATAAATTAAAAAGAAATGTGGGAAAAAAGGACAATTAATTTGAAATAAAATTTAATCCCAAGAGTAATAAACGGAGGAATATAAAACCGGATTTTTTGTAAAATGTTGTCAGAATTTTAGGGTTTATCATTATAATATTGTTTTATTATTAATTTTAATTTGTTACTCCCTCCGTCCTGTTCTTTAGAATTTTCTGATTGTTCATAAGGATTTATGAGAATAGTGATAAAGTGTTGGGGGTAGAAAGAGTTGTTTATTAATATTTTATGTGATAAAGTGATGGGTAGTTGGGGGTAGAAAGAATTGTTTATTAGTATTTTATGTAATAAAGTGATAAAGTGATAAAGTGTATTTCCATTTTAGGAAACAAACATTAAAGATTGGGACAAAAAAAATGAAAATAAAACCTTAAAGATTGAGACGGAGGGAGTATATGATAATTAAAAGTAAATTGCGAGAAAAAGAAAGTGTAAACTGCGATCCGGAACATTTGTAAAATGTTGTCAGAGCTTTAGGGTTTATCATTGTAATATTGTTTTATTTATTATTTATTTTAACATGTTATTTCAAATTTGAAAAAGCAAATTACATTAAAAAATAAAATTTAAACTACCGATCGACCTTATTGATTATAAAAAAACTAACTATAATTATTTGTCCAATAAATCTCTGATGAAACTTGTTCATATTTATACAATTACACTTATAAATTAATATCAGTATACTTATTAATTGATATCACTATTCTTATAAATTAATATTATAGTATTAAATATTTTGATATTAATTTATAAATATAATAATATCAACTTTACATTAAGAATAAATTTTATAGGAGAGTTTGTGCATTTGACTCCACTACACCCAATATAAAGAGGGTCACATAATAAACATAAATACAAGCATGTAGCGATAATATAAATATTAGAATCATCATTTCAATTAATATTATTTTATGCATACCACATTATGATTATATTCTTGAAATGCAATAAGGGGTGATAAACCCATGTATTAATTGTTTTTTTTCTTTCTGGCCTTCCACTTTCCCTAGTATTCTGCGCTTTTGGTTTTGTCCATTGTTCATTCCTTTCCTATTTGTTTGTTATTTGCACTTTGAGTAATAGTTTTGTGAACTAGTTGTACACATAAACTCTATTACTATTATACATAATTATTATTAATATTTAAAAAAATTATTCTTTTAAACAGTAATAATATTTATACATAATAATGATAATGCGCTTACATAATAGTGATATTGAAAAAATAGAGTTCACCTCACCGTTCACACAACTTTTTTATCTTGCACTTTTGTCTTTTTATGTTTACAATTATTATTTTTCCTTAATAGGGTAAAGAGTATAAGTACGTAAAATTAGTAAATTACAAGTAGTAGAAAACATAGACAATAGATTTACGGGTGTGTTAAATTAAAATGTAATTTTATGAAGTATATTCCCTATATTCCATAGAGTGTTTTTGTTGATATAACATCTTGTGATTAGTTTAAGTGATATGTATTTAGATGAGAAATCACAATTTATTGAGTCGATGTATAATTTTTTAATAAAAAAATTATAATAATTAAGGTTTGAACCTTACACCTCTTAAATAAATAATATATATCTATATTACTTACCAACTATTAATATTTATAATAATAAATGTACGGTTCAATATAAACAAATTGTATATTTTAGTATAATAAATTATATATTTTTAAAATATATTACGAGTGCACGGTACACCTGAATGCATACAAAATTTAGTCCTGAAATAATTCGATAAATGTACTAACTATAAGAAGAGGTTCGAATAAAGTAGGCCTTTTTCTAATTAGTTCGTTTCTTAGGTGATTTGTAAAGCCCATTAACGGCCCATAAAACCTTAGCAAATACACGTTGAACCTTCTTCCCCAAACGTTAAACCCTCAACATCCAACACAGCCAGTCCGCCGCCACCGAATAATCGGCCGTCTTAACCAATAAGGCAAGAGCTATCACAAACTTCATCGTTTTACTTATCAAAAGCTCTTAATTTCAATTTGAAATGTCGTTGCTGGAAGTAATAACTAAAGCTTCATCCACTATCCCAACCCCATCAGACCAAGCGTCTGATTACCCTATTGTGCTCAATCCGCCTTTGTTTGCAAACCTGAAGCCCGAAATTACTGACCTCCAGATTCAAACCCCTGTTAAAAAGCTCACGGGATGGGAAATTGCGATGGATCAGGCGCTTATCGAATTAGGGCAAAAATTCTTCAAAAAGCTAAAGAGGAATCTGAAAAACACGAACTCGTTCGGTAAGGTCGAATTTTTAGAAATGTTTACTTCGCATTTGGAGAATGTAGGGAGTAAGCTTGAAATTCCACTTCCTAGTAAATCTGAAGAAGGGTATTGTTGTAAATTGGTAGTGAGACTGAGGGGCATGATTGGTAGGGATGTTAAAGGGTTGATTTTGGAAAGTTGTGTTAGTTTGGAGGTTTGGGATGTGTTGGAGAGTTTGATAGTTAATGGGCTTGTTGAGCATGCTTTTACGTCGAATTTGGTTCATAAATTGATTGAGAAACGAAGGTCGGATATGGTTTTATTGTGTGTGAAGCATTTGTTGGATTTGCAGACATATGAAGTAATGTGCATTTTGAAATACTTCTTGATGCTTCCTGTTGATGGGTATGCGAGCTTAGTTAGTGTGAGGGAGGAATGGACGAAGCAGGCATTGTTAGCAATTGAGAAAATGATTGAAAGAGGGAAAGAAAATGGTTTAGCAAAGGAAGCTGCGGTTTTAGTTATGTTGGGGCACGATGGATTCTTCGTGTCGGAATTGTGCTTGCATTATCTGCTTTCGTCTTCGAATCTTGATGAAGTTATTCTTTCAGCTTGTGTTAGTAAGTTGAATGGTGAGGAGATAAAGGTGTTGATTCAATACTTGGGGAAATGGTTGAGGAAATACGAGAGGTTTCCTCAAGTGGGGCCCTGTCCCAAGGCTTCATCTGCTTTGGGGTTGAAGGTTTGTGATTGGATCCCGACTCTTGATAACATTGTGAAATGTCTTAGTGTGGTTGTAGATGAGCATTTCTCTTCTTTGGTTTTGAATTCTGAGTTTCATGAGCTGAGAGCTTTGGAAGAAGTTGTTAGTTCCTTAGCTGCTGAGGCTAAACTTTGTGGTGCTTTGCTGAATTTGTCGGAGAGGTTGAGAATCGAACGAAAGGGTATGTATTCATCTTTGTCTTGTATTTACATTCAATGTTTGCTGTATTTATGTACCTTGTATATTCAGTTAATTAAGCTGTTTATATGTTACCAAAAGCATGTTGTTGTGGTTTGAGTTCAGTTAATTCTCATTTGGAGTGTTATATTTCCATCTATTATGATCAAGCACTTTTAACCTTTCACGTACTGTTGCAGCTAACCGTCTTTATGTTTGAACCATGCTAATATCATTTTTCATTCATATTTTTGGGGAAATTTTCTCTCTTTTTTTATTTTTTTGACAGGAAATTGGTGTAGGTTCTTGTTAGTGATGGTATTAGTCATTATTCTTGCCTTATTTTAAATATTATCTGGATCGTCGTGCTGCAATTGAGGATTTTATATTATACCCTTCCTTTACTCTGTATAAAGATCAAATTATCTTAAGATCAAACCCTAGCTGCTAATTATGTAAAAAGGCACAACAACATGTTTTTGTGAATATTACAATTTTCAATTAGGTAGAGAGGGCAACCAAAATATCACTGAATTAAGATGTGTATAAGTTTGTCATTGTGATATTAGATAATAAATCAGTTGGAAACTCAATTTGTGGTCTGTATCCAGTAACTGTTAAATGGTTCAAGGACCGTGCTGGATTTCAAGGTCGGGAAAATGTGAACTTTGAGATTTATCTTTTACTCGTTTTCTTGTAGTTGTGGATATCATAATAACCCTGTTTGTTAGAAATTACAATCCCACTTATAATTCTTGGAGACTGGAGTTGGCACGGCACAAAAATGTATTTTGTATTTATTTGGCTATGCATTTTGTTATTTTGTTATTGTATAACAGTTTAAAGTTGATTCGCCCATAGAAACTTTCAGATTCTCAGACGGACTTTACAACGAGGCTGGTTGGTTATTTATCAGTATGGCATGCTAGGAATGCTGATTATTTTTATGTGTTTTGTTCTTACTATGCCTTATCTAACTTGTGACATATGTGATTTTATCTTGCTTTTTATTCGTTTTCATATCCTCTTAGATCGTATTCGCCCTTGTTCGTCTATATCTATCTACTTCTATCTGTAATGTGAACTGAATCTTCTTTCTATTGAACAGAGTTTCTTTACTAAATGGTGATATGTATCGTTCTTTTTGCAGCCTACCACCGCGATTCATTGGGAAATTTTGCGTTTTGAAGACTTTGTACCGGATATTCAGTTGCTACTGTTTGCGTTTAATCTTTGGGAGGGAGATTTTATTTCCTTTTAACTCTTATGATTTATGTTGACTTTCTTTCTTTAATCCAATTTTGATGAATTACCAAAATTGTCACCCGCTCCCCCACACCACTAGTGAAGAAAAATGTTGACAGGAATTTTGTTACATATGTATTAGTGCAGTTTTGAGGAAGGGACATGTAAGGTGTACCTTGTTTGGTTGGTTTGTATGATGATGTAATGTTCATTTATTTGATCACTTGATGAACTCTATATATAATATGCTGCTAGATTTATCTCAGAATTAGAAGCGGAGACTAGGAATTAATTGGGAGATGGAGAGTGTGATTTGATATGAAGATAATAGTATATTTTTAGATGAGTGTTATTTTAACTTTCAGATGAGATGACATTATCTTATAATCATTTTGAAATTTTATTTGCTTTAGTTTATTTAATTTAATTGTATAAACAACAAATTTGATATTGATAATTAATATTTGAACAAATACTATACACTTTAAAAACATTTTAGGGTGAAAATGGTGTGCATTGTATCTTCTTTGCCCATAATACCTTTTTGAATAGAAGAGAAACACTCCTCACACCCCAAAAATTTTCATTCACACCCCATAATTTTTAAAATATAAGTAGATATACATAAAATAACTATGATATTCCCATATAAATAAATATAAAATTAGATTTTATATACATCATTAATCTTTAAACCCCCTTTTGAAATGATGCTAAATCCCTACAAGCACTTAGAAACCACGGGCAAATAACTTTCTAGTACAATCGAAAAAGAGAAATAGCAACCAGGTACAAAATTATCTGAACAATTAAATTTTTTGATGTATTTTGACCTATAAACCCTCAAATTACCCCACTTTCTCTCTTACTTCATTTCACATTTCCCCATACGGTACCCACCTTTTCCTACCTTTCTCTTTTGTCTTGTCCACCGTCCCATCACCACTTTCCCCACTAGTCTCCCAAATATTGTTTTCTTATTTCATTTGTCAATTTATTTTTTCTTATACTTTATTTTAATATTCATTTTTCAACATATAATAATATTTTAATATTTCATTTTTCAACATAAAATAAAAATAGAAATATTAACACTTAGATAAAATATTTTTCCATCTCTTATCTATTTGAACTTTTTCCTCATTTAATATATATCTCCATTTTTTAATTGAACAAAAAATGCTTCTTATTATTTTAGTAATTAATAAAATAATTTTATTAAATATTAATCTATCTTTATGTGATTTTTTGGGAATAATTATTTGAACTTTTTCCTCATTTAATATATATCTCCATTTTTTAATTGAACAAAAAATGCTTCTTATTATTTCAGTAATTAATAAAATAATTTTATTAAATATTAGTCTATCTTTATGTGATTTTTTGGGAATAATTATTTCATATTTTTATTTAAATAATAAATTAAAATTAATTTTTAAAAAATGTTGGTGAACGGAAAATTGAATTGTTGATAAAAAAAAATTGCATTGCTCACAAATAACAATGCATATATTACCAAAAAAAATGCATTGTTAAAAAAATATTATTATTGTAGTTTTTAATAATTCTTGTGCGTTATTAAAATAAAAAGGCATATGTATACACATTGCATATACTAAACACTATTGCATATACTAAAAAACATTACATATACTAAAATACATTGCATATACACTGAAAATATTTCATATACACTAAACAAAACATTGCATACACGTAGTTTACATTGCATATACGCGTGAAAAAATTGCAACACGCATAAAAATTGTATATACACTTGAGCATTGCATTTTCCCCATTGTGTATATGTCCAGAAAAATCTCAATAATTCTTCCTCCCTAAAAAATCATATCTGGATTCAAAATTCCCCAAAATTTTCTACACAAAAAATAGAATATCCCAAAATCACCAAAAAACTGTCTTCATGTATAGAATCATTTGTCTTAAAATCACCAAAACGCAGCTACACTATATCTACCAAAAAAAAAAAAAAACAACCGAACCATCATCTCCACACACACAACAACAAACTGCATCTTCAACGAAATTAAACAAAAAACTCATCACAAAAACTAACTTTCATCGATTAACATACCTTTTGTTTTGTTCCCTAAAAATATATATAAAATACTTGTCAAGCTTTGGAGGAACTCAGAATAATCGACCCCATCTTCGTCTATATCTGGAGAATCCGCCTGAGAGTCCACTAACGCTGCCTTTGACTTAGGCTTCTTCTTCTTTGGCTTCGGCGACATCGCTCCCACAGTCGCCGCCATCCCCCACACCTCCGACCGTCGCCATCCTCGCCATCCCCACCATTCAAACCACCACCGAAAAATCTTAGATTCACCACAAACCCCCCCCCCCCCACCGCAGCCAATCGAACCGCCGCCACACCTCCGCCGCCATCCCCCCGCCTTCGCATCCCCTCCCCGTGGCGTCTTCCATCTCCATCCCACAACCGACGACGAATCTATATAGATCCATCGCCACAATCGCCGCCCGTAAAACCCAATCGCCGCCGCCCCCCCTCCCCCGCCCGCCCCCACCACTAGCAAACCACCATTTCAAAACAACACCGCCGCCACCGCCCACCACCTACAAACCACTGCCGCCCCCATCATCGTGTAATCCCGTCATGACTCACCACCACCGCCCACCACCTATAAACCGCTACCGCCACCATAAAAACCCCTAAATCGAAACCCTATTTCTATTCCCCACCACCACCGAACTGTTGGGGAATTAATTGCCCGGATCTATTCGAGATGAATATTTAAATACAAATTTAATTCTAACAATTATTACTAGCATGAATTAATCCTATATTAATTCAAATAATAATTCAACAACAAATCATGCATATAAACAGTTCACATAAATCCTACGAATGCGGAATTGCTACGGGTTTATGTGAACTAACCTCTCGGAGTGACAACCGTTGAGAAGATGGATCCCGTTTACACGAACACACCAAAAAGCCTTCTCAAGTATTCCCTTGCCCTTGTTCAACAATCCGGTGGAAGGAACTCGCGAACAATTTAACAAAAGGAAAAATAAAATTATGTTGCACCACCTTTGTGGATTTCTAATTTTTTCAACACATGGAATTGCACACTCACAATTGAGGTTTTTTGAAAATACACAATCTGTCGACGTTTCAAAATATTTGATATTTTATCGACGCTGATATTTTTCCGAAAAACCAATTTTCGTGTTCACCTGGGGATGAAACATTCATCCGCTATTTATAATGAGGGGTTGGTCGAAATTTTAGGTGGAAATAAAGATGGAAAAATCTTTTTCTTGATCTCCAAGAAATCTTGAATATATCCCATATATTCTTTTCTCCATAATTAAATATTCCACAAAAATCCCAACTCCTCTTGTTATGGTATTTTTCGAAAAATAAGGAGTACAAAACCAAGATTTGGATCTTCTTGAATTTATGAGATATTCTTGTATTCCATAATATATTTTCAAGAAAATCAAGAAAATCTTTCCTCTCCTTATTTATTCATAAATTTCGAAATATGCTTAATAAATAACCAAGTGGGAGATTTCTTGAATTTAATGAGATAATCTTGTATTCCAAGAATACTTATCTACATTCCACAACAAAATTCAAAGAAAATCTTTCTCCCTCTTTTATTTATTATTTTCGAAACTTTTAGGAAAATTAGGCAACAATAATTTATTTTATTTTAAACACCTTTTTCAGTTACTGGATATTATGTTTGAGCTACTTGAGGGGCCTTTAGGAGAATTAAGATTGGACCTTCTAATGGACTTTGAATATCTAATATTGAGCCACAATATTATTCAAGCCCATAAATATTAATTAATCCCACTACATAATTAATATTGCACTATCCATCTTAACCCATATTACTGTTAATATGGCTCCCGGTTATTATTTCCCATGTTTAAGATTATCTAGCTCATTAATTAATTCAAGCCACTGAAGTAGCTTTCCATTAATTAATATCTTTTGTCCTTGGTTAAGGAACCGTTCAACATTATTATCCATACCGGAAACTAGTTCCACTTGCAAGATTTGGTATGATAAATCTTATGAACCTCCCAAGGGGGCAAATCGAACAAGCGTACTTGCACACGATTCTTCGTATTAAATCTTAGCAATCACATGTGACCAATAATATTGCCCAAGATATAAAGTATTGAATCTCGTTGATTCTCTACCCGTAATAAGTCAAAGCAATAATTACTAACCACACGCGATCATATTCAAGGGACGAAGGTTAAGAAATAACGAACCACTGAGGTCTAATTCTTCCTAGTTCAGTGAGGAAGAATTTGTCCTCCTGTAGGTCCTATTCAGTGCATCAGTCATGCACTAGTGTAATCTCTTGGTCAAGACAAGCCAATCTGAGCCTTACACTTCAACTTTTCACGATGGATTGTTCATTTCCATCTAGGTCGTGAATGGTGTACTTTTGGTTACAAGGAACTGTTAATTTAATCTTCTGTGATCTGGTATCACTAAATTAACTACAATGTAACACGTACTATTTATTGAACAGTTATGCAGTAAATATATGTAACATTCAATGATATTTAAAGCATCAGTGATAAATAATTTATTTCAGTAAATAAGACATAAATTCAGTTTGGTTATACAAAGTAAAATCATACTTTCCAGTATAACCCCAACAATCTCCCACTTATACTCAAAGTCTGCTTTTAAGTATACTACAACATGTCTTGTGTAGTTCCTAATACGTGACATCTAATGTCACCTACACGAACCTAATAATATCTCCCACTTATACTCAAAGCAGATTGACAACGGTCTTGACACCCATTCCTTCCATATGTCTCTCGAATGTATTCTGAGGCAGACCCTTTGTGAATGGATCTGCTAGGTTATCTTCTGACGCGATCTTTGTCACCTCTATATCTCCTCTCTTAACGATTTCTCGTATAAGATGGTATTTCCTTTCAATGTGTTTGCTGGCCTTGTGGGCTCTTGGTTCCCTTGAATTTGCAACTGCTCCGACATTATCACAATAAACAGTGATTGTGCTGGGCAAATTCTGAACTATATCCAAGTCCACTAGGAAGTTCTTGAGTCAAACCGCTTCTTTCGCTGCCTCGCAAGCAGCTACATATTCAGCTTCCATGGTAGAATCGGCAATGCATTTCTGCTTAACGCTTCTCCATGTCATGGTTCCTCCCCCCATGCAAAACACACTACCGGAGATAGATTTTCTGGAATCTAAGTCTGATTGGAAATCCGAGTCCGTGTAGCCGATGGGGATTAGACTATCTGATTGATAAACCAACATTCTATCTCGAGTTCTTTTCAGATACTTCAGAATGTTTTTAACTGCCGTCCAATGTTCTTTCCCCGGGTTACTTTGATATCTTGCCACCATGCCAACGGCAAAGCAGATATCAGGTCTCGTGCACAGCATTGCATACATAAGGCTTCCGACAGCCGAAGCATAAGGAATGCCTTTCATATCATCTATATCCTTTTGTGTCTTAGGGCACATTTTTTTGGATAGATGGATTCCATGTCTAAAAGGTACGAAGCCTTTCTTGGAATCCTGCATGCTGAATCGCTTCAAGACAGTGTCTATGTATGAAGCTTGCGATAAGCCTATCATCATTTTCTTACGATCTCGAGTAATCTTGATCCCAAGGATGTGCCCGGCTTCCCCTAAGTCCTTCATATCAAACTGTTTTGAAAGTCATGCCCTTACATCTGATAACACCTTTACATCGTTCCCGATGAGCAGAATGCCATCTACGTATAGTACTAAGAATACCAATGCAGTTCCGACACGCTTTTTGTACACACAACTTTCGAACTCGTTTTGATCAAACCCAGAAGACTTTATTACTTGATCAAAACATTGGTTCCAAGCTCTGGATATGCTTGTTTGAGTCCGTAAATGGACTTCTTGAGCTTACAAACTAGGTGTTCTTGGCCTTTTTCAATGAAGCCTTGGGGTTGTTGCATATAGATTTCTTCATCAAGACTCCCGTTAAGGAAAGTCGTCTTGACATCCATTTGCCAGATTTCAAAGTCAAGATGCGCAGCAATCGCAAGAGAATTCGGATGGACTTGAGCATTGCTACAGGCGAAAAAGTTTCCTCATAGTCGATCCATTCTTTCTGAGTATAACCTTTCGCCACAAGCCTTGCCTTGAAGGTTTTCACCTTCCAGTTCGGTCCTATTTTTCTCTTGTATACCCACTTGCAACCAATGGGTTTGACCCCATTAAGTGGTTTGACTAGCTCCCACACTCTGTTATGATCCATAGAACCCATTTCGGCTTTCATTGTTGTTTGCCAAGAAACCGCATCCTTGTCTTGGATTGCCTCGTCATATGTCCATGGGTCCGATTCGTCTTGTCCGGGAATCAAGTCCGAGAACTCTCCTATCCCCATGAATCTCTCGGGCTGTCTCACAACCCTCCCACTACGACGAGGTTCCGGTTGTGTAAGTGTGTCGTTTGGTATGTCATCTTGTACAATTGGCACTGAGGTTAGCCCCCTTAGCTTATTTAAGGTAATCTCACTTCTGGGTCTTCTTCCAAAAATCTAAAGTGGGTGCTTATTACCACCTTTTGATCTTCGGGACCATAGAACATACACCCTTTTGTTCCCTCGGGGTATCCTATAAACAACCTTAATTCTAATCGAGGATCCAATTTTCCGGCTTCCTTGTCCAACACGTAGGCCGGACACCCCCAAATTCTCATGTGTCTCAAACTGGGCTTGTGCCCGCTCCACAATTCTTTGGGAGTTTTGGGAACCGATTTGGATGGCACCAAGTTCAGAATGTAAGCCGCTGTTTCCAAGGCATGACCCCAGAACGACTTGGGTAAATCCGCATAACTCATCATTGATCTAACCATTTCTAAAAGAGTTCTGTTTCTTCGCTCTGCAACCCCGTTTTGTTGAGGGGTTCCGGGTGCATTTAGCTGGAATACAATCCCTTCATCTGACAAGTAGTTCAATAACTCATCGCTGAGGTACTCGCCTCCACGATCGGATCGTAGAGACTTGATACGTTTTTCCCTATGATTCTCTGCTTGAGCCTTAAATTCTTTGAATTTGTCAAAAGTCTCAGATTTATGCTTCATAAGGAAAATATAGTCGTACCTTAAGTAATCATCAATAAAAGTGACGAAATACTCACAAACTCCTCTTGCTTTGATTGACATTGGACCACATACGTCTGTGTGGACGATTTCTAACACTTCTTTGGCTCTATTCCCCTTGGCTCCGAATGCCCTCTTGGTCATTTTACCCTCCAAACATGATTCGCAGGTTGGGATTGGTTCAACTTGGAGAGACTCCAGTGAACCGTCTTCTACCAACCTTTGGATCCTCTTTGGATTAATATGTTCCAATCTTAGATGCCATAGAAGTGTCTCGTTCACGTCTGATGAACGTTTTCTTTTATCGAAAACAGTTGATGTGTTATAGGATGCATTTCGTGAGTGGTGTGCACTGTTAATTGTATAGAAATTATTCGACAACGTTCCATGATAGATAAATTTATCATAAAGAGAAATGGTAACAACTTTATCAAAAGTAACCAAATATCCATCAAGGTAAAGTTTAGAAACCGAAATTAAATTCTTTCTAAAACTAAGAACGTAAAGAACATCTTTTAAAATTAAAACTCTGTCTTCAAAGGACAGGTGCACTTCTCCCATCGCTTCAGCTGCCACTCTCGTAGCATCGCCCAGTGTGATGAGGATCTCACTCCCACTAAGTTGTCGGGTCAGCTTGAACCCGTGAAGCAAACATGATCAGTGGATCCCGTATCAACTACCCACGAATGAGAAGTATACGCCGTTAAACAAGTTTCAACAACTAGTACGTGAGAATCACCTTTCTTTCCGGCCCTTTTGGGGTTGGAACAGGCAAACCTCCATTGTCCTTACCGCTATTGAAGCACTTCCTCTTTGGATTTTCCTTGACACCTCAAGCATTCCTCATCTTACCATTGCCCTTGGCAACAGTTGAATTTTATTGCTTATTTCTTTTGGTCCTCTTCTTCTTCTTCTTGCCTACCCTTGGCCTAGAAGATGAAGATGGACCACTTGCCGTTCAAAGCTTGAGCTTTGTGCCCCATCAACGTATCTGCCGCGACAAAAGTTTACTATAAATCTGCTAGCGAGGCCAAAGTGGTCAAAACTTTTGGGCAGAGAGTGGAGTAGAAAATTGATCTGGGTCTCTAGATCATAATCTGCACCCAGATCCTCAAGTTTGTTCAGATGAGCCATCAATTTTGAGGACGTAATCCCTTACGGGGTTGCCCTCCACCATTTTCAGCGATATCTCTCGCAAGGTGATCTGACGAGCCCCGCATTTTTGACTCATCAGTTGGCTCATTTGAATTTTGGTGTGTCAAGAATCCATTTGTGCTTTTGTGCAGTTAGGACAATCATAATTTTTCGTTTCCAATCAACATAGTTTCCCATACAATTGTCTTTAAGTATATTGAACAGTGGATTAAAAGGTTGCGACATGATGAACTGAAATAAATAATAATATGCATAAGCACAAATATATCACAAGGTTCAATCACATGCATCATATTAAAATCTCAAAAAAAAAAATATGACCATGCATCAGCCAACATCTCAAAACAGTTTAAATAAGCCACGTGGGGTGGGTCATTATTTAAACACATTCAAGCAGGTTACAAACAAGAAAACAGTTACAAACCTTTAATATCCAGATTAATAGTTGGCTCTCACTTGACCAATATAAAATTGACAGGGACTTCGGGGAAGTATATGCATATCAATTTTATACCTAAGTAATAACCATGATTAAATCTGAGAATTATTATTTCGCTTTGAGCGAGCCTCGTGGGGAGGTCATCGCCGCCACTAATAATAATCCACAATCATCCGCTTGGAATTTATTAATGTGAAAGCCATCTTTTAACCGGTCCCCGGTGGGGGAATTTCTCCAAAAAAGAATTCACAAATAAATAAATCATGGAGGTCAAAATTAATTCAATTTTATTATCCAAATAAAATTGTCAATTAATTGTTTAAGCATACTTAGTAATTTTTTGAAGGTGAGATTTTTCCAAAACATATTCTCATGCATCGCATATTTAAACACAATTTAAATAAGCACAAAAAAAATGCAAAACATCAAAACAAAAATTAAGCACATTGGGCACATATATCCAATTGTCACGGTTAATTTTTGTCATGTCTTGATCTCGAGAAATCGTCTTCATAGCCTTCATCGTTCGTCTCGAAAAGTTCCCACTTGGCGTCTTAAAAAACGCCTTGTCGAGCCACGTCATCGACCCATTTCGCGGGGCGGAGCCCACGCTTTGCACTCCGGCGCCGTGTCGATCAACGCCCGTCGCGTCTTGGCGTCTAAGCGCCCGTGCATCGCCCGTCAGCGGCCTTCGACACTTCTCGGCGGTATGCCGCGTACCGGCTTCGCGCCCGTCTGGCGCTTCGTCTTGCCCATCTTAATCCACTTTGCACCGCGCCATACGCCCGCCATACCTCGCGCCGCGTCAAGTCTTGCGTCGGCCTACGCCCATCCGCCCGCTTTGCCCCGACGAGGCGCCTCGGCTCGATCCTTGCGTCGGCCGTGCTCGACCCTTGACCCAGCCGCCCGTGTGCACTGCGTTAAATCCGCGTCGCCAGCGTGCCTCCGCGGCACATTTAAAGCGACGCACGCCAAGCTTCTTCTGGTTCCGGATCCCATCTTTTAATTCTTCGTCTCAGCCTCCGTTTCCGATCCGGTTACAATTTATTTACAAAAAATAAATAAACCTAGATCTATACTAGTCTATTACATTGAACGAATCAAACAAATCCTAATCTACTCGTGGATTTTCTCACGAGGCAAAACGAATTCGAACGAATCGAATTAAAAAAAACCCACAATTTATATGCATGCATAAATATGAACATTCATCAAATACCATGACAATTGGATACCTGCAAAAAAGATCTAGCAATTCTACTATCCAATTTCAAATTTAACGAAAACGAATTAAATTACAATTTAAAATTCAGAGCCCCAAACCGAGGCTCTGATACCAGTTGTTGGGGAATTATTTGTCCGGATCTATTCGTGATGAATATTTAAATACAAATTTAATTCTAACAATTATTACTAGCATGAATTAATCCTATATTAATTCAAATAATAATTCAACAACAAATCATGCATATAAACAGTTCACATAAATCCTACGGATGCGGAATTGCTACGGGTTTATGTGAACTAACCTCTCGGAGTGACAACCGTTGAGAAGATGGATCCCGTTCACACGAACACACCAAAAAGCCTTCTCAAGTATTCCCTTGCCCTTGTTCAACAATCCGGTGGAAGGAACTCGCGAACAATTTAACAAAAGGAAAAATAAAATTATGTTGCACCACCTTTGTGGATTTCTATTTTTTCCAACACATGTAATTGCACACTCACAATTGAGGTTTTTCGAAAATACACAATTTGTCGACGTTTCAAAATATTTGATATTTTATCGACGCTGATATTTTTTCGAAAAACCAATTTTCGTGTTCACCTGGGGATGAAACATTCATCCATAATTAAATATTCCACAAAAATCCCAACTCCTATTGTTATGGTATTTTTCAAAAAATAAGGAGTAGGAATCCAAGATTTTGATCTTCTTGAATTTATGAAATATTCTTGTATTCCAAGAATACATATCTTCCATAATATATTTTCAAGAAAATTAAGAAAATCTTTCCTCTCCTTATTTATTCATAAATTTCGAAATATGCTTAATAAATAACCAATTGGAAGATTTCTTGAATTTAATGAGATAATCTTGTATTCCAAGAATACTTATCTACATTCCATAACAAAATTCAAAGAAAATCTTTCTCCCTTTTTTATTTATTATTTTCGAAACTTTTAGGAAAATTAGGCAACAATAATTTATTTTATTTTAAACACTTTTTTCAGTTACTGGACATTATGTTTGGGCTACTTGAGGGGCCTTTAGGAGAATTAAGATTGAACCTTCTAATGGACTTTGAATATCTAATATTGAGCCACAATATTATTCAAGCCCATAAATATTAATTAATCCCACTACATAATTAATATTGCATTATCCATCTTAACCCATATTACTGTTAATATGGCTCCCAGTTATTATTTCCCGTGTTTAAGATTATCTAGCCCATTAATTAATTCAAGCCACTGAAATAACTTTCCATTAATTAATATCTTTTGTCCTTGGTTAAGGAACGATTCAACATTATTATCCATACCGGAAACTAGTTCCACTTGCAAGATTTGGTATGATAAATCTTATGAACCTCCCAAGGGGGAAAATCGAACAAGCGTACTTGTTGGTCCCGGTGCTAACGAGTCTTACACGTGTATGGGGGGGAATACACGTGTTCAGTGATTTTTAAAAACTTTTCTTCACTGAGGTCAGATGGGTCAGGTTGTCCTGATGATTTAGCCCTGAGAAGCACAGATCGCCCTGAGTCAAAGTCTACCTGAGACAGTGATCTGAAGCCTAACTTTCGAAAGCCTCGGATAATCCCAACCGAGCTTTTTTTTCGAGAGATCTGAAATGCTTGGATCAGATAACTATCTTACTGAACCCTCAGTAGAGTTTGTTCAGTTTGGTAACTATCTGTTCTAGCTACTCAGATGTGCGGAATGGTTGGCCCTAAGTTTATACTCATTTTTAAGCTTTGTTGATAACCTTTCTTTTAATGAAACAGTGATTAAGGTTGTGATTCAGTTAGATGCAAGTTTAGTGGATTGATTCCAACTGAATATTAGTGAAAATATGCTTTCAGTTAAAGATATGCAACAGATAATCAATGCCGTACAGAAAGTAAATAACACAACAAGTTATAGTGGTTCAGAGACTCAAGCTCCTACGTCCACTCTCTCTGACCTTCAGAGAAATTCCTTAACCACTTCCTAAGGTTTTTTTACTACCTCAATGTAGTTTACTAACATTTCTACTTTTGAGCTTTCTGACTACCTCTGTAGTTTACTTACTCAAAACACACACAAGCTTTCTGACTATCCAAGATAGTTTACTCACTTCTTCTCTAGAGTTTTCTGACTACCTCAATGTAGTTTACTAACTCTTTACAACTCCAACTCACCAACAATCTCACTCAAACTACCTTACAAAGGGTTTGGGGTTTCTTGGTTGGTTTCCAACTAGGATGAGATATCCTTTACAATTAAGTACAATGCAAAGGCTAGGATATCTCTACTAAGCTTTGGATATATCTTATCAAAACTAGGCTTAGTGAATGAGCTCTCTTCAATGTAAAGCACTTGGGAAATTCTTGGGTTTTCGAGTGCTTCAACTTGCAATAATAAGTTTGAGCTCTTGAGTTGCTTACAAATTTCCCGTAACCTTCAATGTAGAGGGTCACTAGTATTTATAGGCAATCACCAAGGTCACTCTTGAAAAACTATCCGTTGGAAGAGATAGCTTCATGAGTTTCCTCTTATGGTGTGTGATGAACGACTATTTTAAGGGTTTGAATACTCCATTGCATGTTTTAGGCAATATGCTTTTCATGCAGCCACTCACCACTTTTTGCAGTCTGGAACATAGTACTACTGACATGCTTGATGACTGTCGCTTTTCGATTATCGATAAAAAAGTACGATCTTTGTCTTCCTCTGATTGGCTCTTGTCTTCAGTAAATGTAGACAAACATAACGGTTCTTTTAGGTTAATATCTCTGAGTGATATAACCTTAACAACACTTAGTTTTAGTTCCTTTTGTCTGCATGAGAATGTCTTGGGCAATATCTATTTTCTTGAGTAATTGCGTTTTTCTCAGTTTTGTATCCTTCAGATAGATATTATTCAGTGCCTTGGAACATTCAGGTTATACTGAGCATTCAGTAGATTACTGAGTCTTCAGTAACTACTGTGTCTTCATTATCTTCTTTGTCTTGATATCTTGGTCTTGATCTTCTAAGTCTTGATGTCTTACGAGTCTTGAGTCTTCTAAGTCTTCAGAGATATCTTGGTCGATCTTGAGTCTTGATTTCTCGATTTCATCTTGAGTCTTGATTTCTCAGTTTCATAATGAGTCTTCAGTTTCTTAGTTTCATACTGAGTCTTCAGTTTCTTCAGTTTCATATTGAAACTTCAAAAACTTCAGAAACTTACTGAGTTCTTCGAATCTTCAGAATCTATCCTGATCTATATCTGCTAACTATACATTGTGCAGATAACATCCTAAACACTCTAAAATTGAATTCTGACTTAACTATCAAGATTATCCTGAACATGTCATACTCAGGGGTTTTGGGATCTAATCAAAATCTTCTTTATTAAATTCATCTCCCAACAATTTCCCCCTTTTTGATGATGTCAAAACCATCTTGTTACAAAAACACTTAACCTATACTCAGGTTTCAGTTTTTCCTGTTACAATCCAAGAATGGCAAATCTCCCAACAATTCTCACAATAATTTCATCACAATGGCATATCAAAACATAAAGACATGTAAAAATATAATGAGATATTATCTTTGAGCATAAAGATAAAGTTTCATTGATTGTAGGAATAGAAGTTACAGATTACAATGAACTTATCAGAAATAAAGACAAAAACAAAAAAAACAAAGAGTCTTCAGTCTTTGGTCTTTAGTCTTCTTCAATCTTCAGCTTCAGCTCTTCAGTTCTCTTCAACCTCATCCTCAGGCACCTCCAGGTTGAACATCCCATAATACCTCTTCTTCAATGCATCTCTCTCTTTGATGATATCTGGGTTGTTACCTGTCAGTCCCAATTGGATGGCATACTGAGCAATTTCCTGAGATATGGTTGTCTCATTCACCAGGCCATTCTCTAGTCTAGGAGCAGGGTATGTGTATGGGCCAGGGGCAACAATCTGTGTATTACCTTCATCCGCAAGATTAATCCAGCTCTGCAAGTACTTTGGATAGAAAGTTAACAGATAATCAATGAAGGCTTCATTTGGATCTGAGCTTGTCCCCCTCCATTCCCTCAGAACGTCATAATAGAACCAGAAGGTTCTCTTTATCTCTTCCCAGGCATCATTGAATTGGATAGGCATCCATTTATCAATGTGCGGCCACTTCTGAGTTTTAGTTGTACCCCTCCTTTTGCTCAGGAACTTTTTGAAACCACTTCTGCGCTTCTGCTCTTCTTATTTCTTCTTCCTTATCAAAGGGACTTCTGATACTGAAGCAGCAGTTTTCTTCGCTTGTTCCACCTGAAGTGATCTCAGAGCTTTCCTAGTGTTGAAGACTTCCTTTTCCGCTTCTTCTTCAGACTCTTCAAAATCCATGATTAATTTTCTTTGTGTAGCCTTAGAAGCTTTAGCTCTCTTCATCTCAGGTTCAACAAATGCCACAACCTTTCTCTTGATTGGTTGTTCAGCACCGGCTTGGCTTGTTTCTACCCTTCTTCTACCACTCAGTTTTTCAGCAATAACTTCTTGCATTGTCTCTTCAGAAACATGAGTGTAGACTGGCTCTTCCACTTGCTTGGATTTGAGCTTTTCAGTGGCTTCAACTTCCTTTAAGGCTTCTGCAAGATTTTTCTTTTCTGCCTTCTTGTCTGCCTTCCTCTTCAAGGTGTGTGCCAATAATACCTTCAGCTCAGCTCCAGGTCTTTCCCCCTTCTTGGCACCATACCTTGGAAAAAGTTGAGACAGTGCAGTGTCCATGTGATATTGCTCTTTGCTGACACTCCGCACTTCTCCAACCAACTGGTCATGCTCTTCCTCTAGCCTCATCAAGTGGTTTTTAGCCACAGAGAACTCTTCAGATAAGGGCACAAACTGATTAGAGAAGACATCTTTCAGCATCTCTGTCATCTTGGTCATGAGCAGGGAGCCCATTTCCTCAACAACACTTTTGATCAGTTGATCATTCTTCTCCACCAGCTTGGCTTCAAGAAATGAAGTCCTCTCCTGATACACCTGCTTCATCTCTACACTCAGTTCAGCCTTGACTCCATCTACCTTCCCTTCAATGGCAGTCATTTTGTCATTCAGAGATGTCTGAAGCTGCATCAGATCTGAAGTAGAACTCAGAGTCTCCATCTTCTGGGACTGGTTGGCCAATGCTTCTTCAATCTGAGCAACTTTTTCTTCAATTGGCACAACCTTCTCTAGCTTGTCCACTATGGGACTGAAGTCAATCTCAGGAGCATATAAGACTTGTTGCTTTTCCTGAGATGGTTGCTCCGCCTGAGCCTCAGTCTCCACCTGAGCTTCAGTCTCCACCTGAGCTTCAGTCTCCACCTGAGCCTCAGTCTGTATATCAGACATTACAGAATTAAAGATAGAAACTTCAGTAGCCTTGGCATAATGTTTAGTAATGCCAAAAGTTACCTGAAGAGTACTAACTTCAGTCTGAGGATGTGAGATATCAGGCTGTCCAGCATCAGTATCCTTCTCCAATTGAGATTGCTTCTCAGCATTCCCTTGTTGATCCCCTTCATGATCTTTATCTTTTGAGCTCGGGGCACCAACATCAGCTTTCCTTCTTTCAGCAAGCTTCTTCCTGACCAGCTCATCAAAATCTGTCACTTTCATCCTGAGCTTGGTCTTTCTAAACCCAGAGAACTCAGTTAGCACTGCTGTCTCCTCATTCCACCAGTCCTCTCCTCTGAATGAGGCAATGTTGAGCATCTATGGCAGAGTCTGGTTGAGAATGTAGACTGTTGTCCTCAGTCTAAAGAAGAGATCCTGAAGGTCAGGATATGAGCTCAGCTCAGGGTACCTGTCCAATATGAACTGTTCCCCCTTGCTTCGCCACTCAGTTTCTTCTGCTTTGCCCTTCTTCAGCTTCGGGCTTTCAGGTTCAGTAGGAATGGCTTCAGGTGCTGAGGGATCAAAGAATGGATCACTCAGGAGCATGTCAAGATTCAACAGCTCCTGAGGCTCAGCTTGATCTGAGGTCTGAGCAGGTATTTCCTCAGTAGAAACCTGAGGTCTCTTGAATATCTCCTGAGAAAATTTGTCTGAACTCAGTGATGTTTCAAGAACCTCAGAGAACACCTGTTCCTTAGTTTGCTCTACAGCAGAAGTCACAGCCTGAGCCAGTACTTGTAATGGCGATTTCTGACCTTGCTGGCCCTTAGGTTGTACTTCCTCAGGTTCACTCACCTCCTCCTCAGTGGAAATATGAACTCTTCTGCGCTTAGGAGCAAGAGCTTTCTTCTTCAGGGCTTCTCTCTTCTCCCTCTTCACCTCCATCAAAGCCTTCCCCCTGGCTTGATGGGCTTCTTCAGCAGCTCCTCCTGCAGCAGACTCCACTTTCTTCTCTTTCTTTCCCTTCAAAGTCTTCTTTGTAATTGTTGGCTTGAATAGGATCTTAGACTTTGGGAAGGGTGAGGAGTTGGCAAAAATGTCCTCTTCCTCACGGCACATCTCCAAGATAAAAGCTATCTTGGTTGCATGAAGGATTTTGCCTTTGATCACCACAGAACCATCCTCCTTCTTGATTTGCTTCGCTTGGTCACTCACCACTCTGATTAGATATCTCAACCAGTTGAAATCAGTGGTGGGTGAGTCTTCTATAGCCGCCATCAATCTAAGCTTCGGCGTGCTTATTTGCTCAAAACTGCCGGATCGACTCATTATACATTTACTAACTATATCCAGCAAAACTCTGTATTTAGGCTTCAAATGCCTTTTATTTAAAGTAGCCTCAAACTTAATAGGATGCTTTGTTATCCTATCAAGATATTCTTGTTCCCTACCCAACATATACATCGTAGGGTCTTCTCCTCTATTACACAACTCAAATACATCATTTAAATTCTTTGGAATTATATACAACTCCCTCACAAAATCGATGTATTTTGAGCTATGCGCCAAATGAGAAACTGTAATTTGGGACTCAATACAGTCCTCCTCGTCTATTTTCAAGTTTGAGATAAATTCAATTACCTCCTTCGAATATTCCGCCTCTGGTTGATTTGCAACCAGGTTTGTAAGCTTCACGACCCGTATCATATGCAACGCCTCTTCTTCGTGGGTTGCGTCTGATGAACTCTCGAGCGAAACAACATATTCGTACCATGGCTTGTTTGAAATAACGAGTTTATCATAAATGGAGAAAGTCATTTTGAAGGATTTTTGGTAGAGGGTTTTGAGAACGATGAGGGTTTTCTGGGTGAATGATAGGTTTTTGGTTGCAGAGAATTTTTGAGAACGAAGGTTATGAAATGGGGCTTTTGAAAGAATTCTCAAAGAATATATAGAATTGATTCGTGGGAAATTTTAACGATTGAATAAATCAACGGTTGAGATTAAACACCGACTAATCGGGTATATGAAAGGACGATTTCACGAATAATACGCCGCCAATTTAACCTTATTGGTGATTAATGAACAAAGGTCTGAATTAATTATCGTTCCTGCGGACCATTGACCTCCTTCGGGTATTTCAAAGGTCCCGCTCAAAAATTCCCTTCAGGTGTTTTGTTATTAATTGCCAATGATTACTGAGATTCAGTTAGGCAATAAATGAGTTGCATGAGTCATTACTTCTTCAGACTAATTTCCCTCTATCAGTCTTACTGAGTTTTGACCTTGATAAAATGTCGAGATATATCTTGAAATCTTGAATCGAGTTCAAGATGATCTTCGAAATCTTGAGCGGTCGTATAATAATCGAGTAATCTTGATCTTGAGATATCCGATTTTCCCAAGACTCGATTTCAAGATTTCCAATTTTACCCTGAGTTTCTCAATAAAATCTCGAGAAAACTTCATGCATCCGAAAACCTTCAATTTTTCATTTCGCTCTATACACCGATCCAACATCCCTAATTCAATCGATAGTTCACGAAATCTTGATTGACCAAAAGGTTTAGTCAAGATATCAGCCTCTCTGCTTATCGGTATGAATCTTCCCATCCCGATGTCTTTCTTCTCAACATGATCTCTCGATGAAGTGATGTCTCGATATCCACATGCTTACATCCGGTGTGCAATACGGGATTTTGTGTAATAGCAATAACACTATTATTATCACAAAATATTGGTACTTCATTGGCTACAATCTTATAATCCTCAATTGTTGTCGAGCCAAAGAATGCGGCACAACAAACTTCCCCGCACCATGTATTCAAATTTTCAAGAAGATCGGTTGCTACCGAGGTCTGCTTTTTTGAAAACCGGGATATCACTTATTTCCAAGAAATTGACAAGTTCCCGTGGTGGACTTCCATCAATTATACACCCTCCATAATCGGCATCCTCCCGCTAATACAAGGTTCTCATCACCGATACCATAATCCTCTATTCACAAAGGCCCTTAAGATATTTCAAGATCTTTTTGGCGACCTCCATGTGACTAGCCTTAGGATTAGCTTGGTATCTTGCACATATCCCAACAAAGAAATGTTATATCCTACCTACTTGTCATGAGATATAGCAAATGATCCAATGATCCTCTATAATCGGTGTGACTTTCATCGATTTGCCTTCGAGATCGATCCATCTTGTAGTTAGTATTCATGGGAATTCTAACTGCATTGCAATTATGTACACCATACTTTGCAATCAGATCTTTGGTGTACTTTGCTTGGTTGATGAAGATTCCTTCCTTAGTTTGTTTCACCTGAAGTCCAAGAAAGAAATTCATCTCCCCCATCATTGACATCTCAAACTTTCCTTTCATCAGTGTAGAAAACTTTTCACACAACTGATGATTTGGAGATCCAAATATGATGTCATCTACATAAATCTGAACAAGTAAGATATCTTCCCCATTTTCTATCCTAAACAAGGTCCTATCAACAGTTCCTTTGATAAAACCATGGTCAGTAAGAAACTGAGAAATGGTATCATACCATGCTCTGGGTGCTTGCTTAAGACCATACAAGGCTTTTTCCGAGCTCAGAAACTTGGTCATTCTCTGTTCAAAACCCGAGGAGGTTGTTCCACATAAACCTCTTCCTTAAGCACACCATTCGAAATGCACTTTTCACATCCATCCGATAGACCGTGAATTTCATGTGGGCGGATATGCAAGAAACAATCTGATGGCTTCTAGTCTTGCAACAGTCTGGGTTTCATCATAATCCAAGCCTTCTTCTTGGGAATAACCTTGTGCAACTAGCCTTGCCTTGTTTCTTACAATGTTGTTGTTCTCATCTCTCTTATTCTTAAACACCCACTTGGTTCCAATCACATTGTGCCTCTCAGGCCTATCTACTAGCTCCCAAACTTCATTCCTTGAGAATTGATTCAGCTCTTGTTGCATAGCAGTAATCCAAAATGAATCTTGTAGAGCTTCTTCAATCTCAGTAGGCTCTTTCTCAGATAGGAAGCAGCAGAATAGTGCACTTTCACCATGGAACCTTCTTGTTTTGACACCATCTGTTGGGTTACCCACAATCTGACTTGTAGGATGACTATCTAACCATCTTCTTCTAGATGTTCCCCCTTCAATAGTATCCTCAACATTTGAAATGTTAGGTTCAGTTAGTTCAATAAACTCAGGGAACAACAGAAAAGGAGAAAGGGAATCATCTTCCTCAGGGGAAATTCCATTCAGAACATTGTCAGAGACATTTGTTCCCCTTTGGTTGATAGATTCAAAATTTGCCTCAGCTGTGACCACATCTTCATTGGCATCACATACCTGAGTCTGAACTGGTGTCTGTTCAGATTGGTCAGCTTTAGTGTGTTGGTTTTCCTTCAGTGGAGAATTTCCATCCTGAGTCTCACCATCCTGAGTTTTTCCATCCTGAACTTCTTTGTCTGAGTCTGATCCACTCCATTCATAGAAAGTGACTGACTTCTTCTTTTCAGGTTCAGAGGATGTTTTGTCATTCTTTTTCAGGCTAAGTCTGGTGATACTCTTGGTCAGTTCTCCTGTTTCATGTTCCTGTTTCTTCTGAACACAAGTAGATTCATCTAAAACAACATGAGGTGTTTCTTCCACAATAAGAGTCCTACAGTTGTAAACTCTGAAGGCTTTACTAACTTCAGAATATCCTAAGAATATCCCTTCATCAGCTTTGCTATCAAAAGTTTTCAACTGATCTTTACCATTATTGTGTATGAAACACTTGCAACCAAACACACGAAAGAAAGAAAGAAACAAGAGGCTTCATTTCATTCCACAGTTCATATGGAGTTTTTCCTTGACTCTTGGTCAGCATGGATCTGTTCTGAGAATAGCATGCAGTGTTGACATCTTCAGCCCAAAATCTTTTAGGAATATCACCTTCAGCTATCATTGTCCTTGCAGCTTCTTTCAGAGTCCTATTTCTTCTTTCAGCAACACCATTTTGTTGTGGGGGTCCTTGCAGCTGATGTTTCATGAGTTATTCCATTTGCTGCACAATAATCAGATATAATATGATTGATAAACTCAGTTCCTTTATCTGATCTGATTTTGACCACACTCAGATTCTTTTCAGTACTGAGCCTTTTCAGTAGTTCAGGCAGTTTTATCTGAGTCTCCTTCTTACTGAGTAAGAATATGACCCATGTGTATCTAGAGTAGTCATCAACTACCACAAGTGTGTATTTCCTGCCATTAGTGCTCACTGGTGTTACTGGACCAAAAAGATCCATATGCAACATTTGAAGTATTCTTTCAGTAGAAACATCTACTTTGCTTTTGAATGATGCTCTAATTTGTTTTCCTTTTTGACACGCATCACAAACATGTTCTTTACTGAACACTTCATTTGGTAACCCCCACATAAGTGCTAATCTTGCAAGTTTGTTCAGGGTTTTGAAATTTAGGTGATTCATCCTTTTGTGCCACAACCAACTGGTATCTGTGGAACTTTTTGCAACCAAACATGTATCTTTAGGAGTTGAACTCCAATCAGCAAGATACACATTTCCTTTTCTAGTACCAGTCATTAGAATTTTCTGTGAGGTATCATCTTTCACATAACATAAGTTCTTTGAGAACTCAACATTAAATCCCTTGTCACAGAATTGACTTATAGAAAGCAAGTTATGCTTCAAACCAGATACATATGAAACACCATGGATATTAACAGAATCAATTTCAAGAGTTCCATATCCTTCAGTTTGTCCTTTGGAGTTGTCTCCAAATGTGATATGAGGGCCTCTTTGCTCAACATAGTCAGTGAGTATTTGCTTATATCCTGTCATATGTCTTGAACATCCACTGTCAAGATACCATACAATAGGAGTCATTTCATCTCCACTCATCAGTTCTATGTTGTCTTCATTCAGCTCAGTGCCCTTGTTTATCACCTGAAAAACAGATCAATTCTTAGGTACCCATTTGGTGTAGGGTCCTACCAGGTTAGCTGTACCTTTTGGAATCCAAATCTGCCTAACAACTCTAATTACTTTAGAGTGGCTGATCTGTCTTCCATAAACATCTACATACACATTCACCACCTAGGTGCCTTGACAGTATCCTGTGTATGAGTGCTAGCCTTAGCATGAACATGAGCCTTAGAGTTTTTCTTGGGTACAGGACTTTTGTTCCAGTGCTTTGGCTTTTGTGCAGCTGGTCTTTGTCTCTGTTGACTTGGGTTCAGGAAACCTTTACCCTTAGGCAAGTGGGGTTTGGGTTGCTGTCTTTGAAATTGAGGTTTTTCAATGTCGAGGACTTGGTCTTTTCGGTTGAGAATGTCTCTCGTTGAGTGTTTCTCTTCCGAAAATTCCTCTCTTTGGTTCAAGGCAGAATCTCTTCAAGTTGGTATTCTTAGCACGAGGCTTTGAAATCTTGGCTCGAAGATTTCCCTCTTGAGTGGTCGGGTTTTCTAGCCTTTTCACGAGGTCAGGGCTTTCTTCATTTGAACATTCGGTTTTTTTCTGGAACCATAGGTCCTTTACCCTTGTCTAAAACTTTGGGCCGTTCTTCAGTCAGAAGATTAGGTGCCACTTGTTTAACAAAGACAGACTTAGTGCTACTAGAAGCAGCATTCAGATGACCTTGTGAGGTTCCCCCTGGAATGTATCCCAATCCAGCTTTTATAGTGGCAGGTCTTTGATAACTCCGAATTTCATCTATCACTTTAGATCACGAGAATTCAATAGAGCTAACTTTCTCTGCACAAGACTATCCTCACACTTCTTTAGAGTTTCATGCTTCTCAAAGAGGTCATTGAACTTCGATTACGATAAAATTTGAATCTCCTCGAATGATTTCTCTATTTTTCCATTTAGGGTCTCTATCAACTTCTCTTTCTCTCGAGAGTTGTACTTTTCGTAACATCTAGTTCATCAAGAGTTCCCATCAATTGAGAAGTGATCCCAAAGATTCTTAGAGTCTTTCCACTTTAAATTCTCGTGATCGGTTCTTTGTTCTGCTCTTGAGTTTCATTTAGCAGTTCTTATAACACAGCATAGTCCTTCATAAGACTCTCAAAAGAATCCACCAGGTCAAAATTATTCTCACATGAGAACTTGAGAACTCATGTGCTTGTGTAGGAGCAAAGAACAGATATAAGAATTTACCTCCTCCACGACCATTAGATGAGATGTCATCACCATCACTTATCTCGAGAACATCTCATCTGAAGAACTGGAACCTTCTTCAGAATGTTCTTCTTCCTCTGCAATCATGGCTTTCTTGCTGGAGAACCTCTTGTCTCTCTTTGCTTGCCTTTCTTTCCTCTCTTTAGCACTTAGCTCGGGGATACCATATTGAAAATGACCTTTCTTTTGGCAGTTATAACATCTGTTGGCATCATCATCCTGATCACTTTCCTCCTTAGTCTTGGAGTCCTTCTTTTTGGATGAAGATCCTTCAGCTTTCAGGTCCTTTCTCTTCTCAGTGGATCTGTCCTCAGCTTTTGAGTCTCTCTGGTACCTGTGATTCCTGTAATATTTTTTATATTTTCCATATCTGCTATTAAGCCTTTCAAACCTCCTTGCCATCAGTACTAGCTTATCCTCTAGCTCATCCTGATTTTTGACAAGTGAGTTCTCAGACTCTCTAGTCTTACATGATTTTTCTTTGACTTTGAAAGCCACATTTTTACTAGATGAAGAATCATCTTTGCTGTCAGCTTTCTTTGATTTCTTATCAATCACAAACTCATAAGCTTTCAGCTCAGAGAAAACTTGTTGGTATGGCATTGAATCAATGTTTTTGGTGTTTTCAATCACCACTGCATGAATATCCCATTTCTTAGATAGTCCTCTAAGAATTTTCAATGCCACTTCTCTTTGTGGGTATCTCTTTCCAAGAGCATTCAGATCATTCATTATACTAGTGAATCTGACTTCCAGTTTGTCAATAGATTCACCATCTTCCATTTCAAAACTATCAAACTTCCCAATAGCAACATAAAGTTTGTTCTCTTTAATATGATATGTGCCTTGGCACATCACATCAAGTGTATCCCATATTTCTTTGGCAGTATTACAATGAGAAATCATCCCCATAACACCATCATCAATAGTGCTATATAAAGTATCTTTGGCAATATAGTCAAGATTGACTAACTTCCTCTCATCAGGAGTAAGTTGATCATCAGACTTTGGAAATTCAGTCCTGGGATCATTTCTCTCGGTTTGAGAACTCGATTCACAATTCTAAGTGAATTTGAATGGTCCTTCAGAAACCACTCTCCACATTCTTTCATGCTTAGAATACAGATGAGCCTGCATTCTTAATCTCCATAGCTCTCAACTGAGAACATTGGAAGTTTCTTAGAAGGCATGATGTCTGAGCCTTGTAAGATTTCAGCAAATAGATCTGTTCAGTAGACCACGGGAGTCTTTAAGCAAATATAGACTATGGTCAACAAAGCAGGTGGTCAAGTTGAACCACTGCTCTGATACCACTTGTTGGTATCAGATCAGAGACGGGTTTTAAAAAAATGGATCAGTCCAGGTGATCACTTTTCAAATCAGTGATCTTTTGAACTCCCGCTCTGATACCACTAGTTGGTATCAGATCAGAGACGGGTTTTAAAAAAATGGATCAGTCCAGGTGATCACTTTTCAAATCAGTGATCTTTTGAACTCCCGCTCTGATACCACTTGTTGGTCCCGGTGCTAACGAGTCTTACACATGTACGGGGGGGAGTGAATACACGTGTTCAGTGATTTTTAAAAACTTTTCTTCATTGAGGTCAGATGGGTCAGGTTGTCCTGATGATTTGGCCCTGAGAAGCACAGATCGCCCTGAGTCAAAGTCTACCTGAGACAAAGGATCCCGAAGTACGCTTTCGAAGCCTCAGATAATCCCAACTGAGCCTGAGTTTTTCATAGATCCTGAGCTGCTTGGATCATATAACTATCTTACTGAACCCTCAGTAGAGTTTGTTCAGTTTGGTAACTATATGTTCTAGCTACTCAGATGTGCGAAATGGTTAGCCCTAAGTTTATACTCGTTTTTAAGCTTTGCTGAAAACCTTCCTTTTAATGAAACAGTGATTAAGGCTGTGATTCAGTTAGATGCAAGTTCAGTGGATTGATTCCAAATCAATATCGATGAAAATATGCTTTCGCTTAAAGATATGCAATGATAATCAATGCAAAGATGTAAAAGCAAATAACACAACAAGTTATAGTGGTTCAGAGACTCAAGCTCCTACGTCCACTCTCTCTGACCTTCAGAGAAATTCCTTAACCACTTCCTAAGGTTTTCTGACTACCTCAATGTAGTTTACTAACCTTTCTACTTTTGAGCTTTCTGACTACCTCTGTAGTTTACTTACTCAAAACACACACAAGCTTTCTGACTATCCAAGATAGTTTACTCACTTCTTCTCCGAGTTTTTTTAAACTACCTCAATGTAGTTTACTAACTCTTTACAACTCCAACTCACCAACAATCACACTCAAACTACCTTACAAAGGGTTTGGGGTTTCTTGGTTGGTTTCCACTAGGATGAGATATCCTTTACAATTAAGTACAATGCAAAGGCTAGGATATCTCTACTAAGCTTTGGATATATCTTATCAAAACTAGGCTTAGTGAATGAGCTCTCTTCAATGTAAAGCACTTGGGAAATTCTTGGGTTTTCGAGTGCTTCAACTTGCAATAATAAGTTTGAGCTCTTGAGTTGCTTACAAATTTCCCGTAACCTTCAATGTAGAGGGTCCCTAGTATTTATAGGCAATCACCAAGGTCACTCTTGAAAAACTATCCGTTGGAAGAGATAGCTTCATGAGTTTCCTCTTATGGTGTGTGATGAACGACTATTTTAAGGGTTTGAATACTCCCTTGCATGTTTTAGGCAATATACTTTTCATGCAGCCACTCACCACTTTTTTGCGATGCGGAACATAAGACTACTTGACATGCTTCAGTGACTGTCATAAACTTCGAAGGTCGATAAAATACATGATGATGTCTTCCTCTTATTGGCTCTTGTCTTCAGTAAATGTAGACAAACATAACGGTTCTTTTAGGTTAGTATCTCTGAGTGATATAATCTTAACAACACTTAGTTTTAGTTCCTTTTGTTTGCATGAGAATGTCTTGGGCAATATCTATTTTCTTGAGTAATTGCGTTTTTCTCAGTTTTGTATCCTTCATATAGATATTATTCAGTGCCTCGGAACATTCAGGTTATACTGAGCATTCAGTAGATTACTGAGTCTTCAGGAGTATCTTCTTTATCTTCAGTATCTTCAGTCTTGTGAGTCTTCAGTGTCTTCTGAGTCTTCAGTGTCTTCAGAGTCTTCTGAGTCTTCTGAGTCTTCAGAGATATACTGACTGATATACTGAGTCTTTAGTTTCTCAATTTCATACTGAGTCTTCAGTTTCTCAGTTTCATTCTAAGTCTTCAGTTTCTTAGTTTCATACCGAGTCTTCAGTTTCATACTGAAACTTCAGAAACTTCAGAAACTTACTGAGTTCTTCAGAATCTATCCTGATCTATTTCTGCTGACTATACATTGTGCAGATAACATCCTGAACACTCTAAAACTGAATTCTGACTTAACTATCAAGATTATCCTGAACATGTCATACTCAGGGGTTTTGGGATCTAATCAAAATCTCATCTATTACATTCATCTCCCAACAGTACTTGCACACGATTCTTCGTATTAAATCTTAGCAATCGCATGTGACCAATAATATTGCCCAAGATATAAAGTATTGAATCTCGTTGATTCTCTACCCGTAATAAGTCAAAGCAATAATTACTAACCACACACGATCCTATACAAGGGACGAAGATTAAGAAATAACGAACCACTAAGGTCTAATTCTTCCTAGTTCAGTGCTGAAGAATTTGTCCTCCTGTAGGTCCTATTCAGTGCATCAGTCATGCACTAGTGTAATCTCTTGGTCAAGATAAGCCAATCTGAGCCTTACACTTCAACCTTTCACGATGGATTGTTCATTTCCATTTAGGTCGTGGATGGTGTACTTTTGGTTACAAGGAACTGTTAATTTAATCTTCTGTGATCTGGTATCACTAAATTAACTACAATGTAACACGTACTATTTATTGAACAGTTATGCAGTAAATATATGTAACATTCAATGATATTTAAAGCATCAGTGATAAATAATTTATTTCAGTAAATAAGACAGAAATTCAGTTTGGTTATACAAAGTAAAAACATACTTTCCAGTATAACCCCAACACGAACCCCCCTCCCCCTCCACCGCCGCCATCGTAAACCCTCTCACAACCATAGAGAGAGAGATAGAGAGAAGAGGTTGTTGGTGAGCGGTTTAATTGAGAGAGGATGAGAGAGGAGAGGGGGGCGTTGGTGAGAGAAAAAAAATGGTTGGTGAGAGAAAAAAGGGATGAAAGAGGAGAGCGTGTAATTTTTTTTTGGTGCAGAGCTATTTTATTTGTCTGAGAGGGTATTTTGGGTATTTTTTTGTAGTGGGTTGCTATTTTTTAAAGGGAATGTATCTGGTTGCTATAGGTGTTAATTTTGTGTACCTAGTAGCAATTACCCCAGAGACGACATAGTACAATTTTTACAGGTCTAGGTTGATTGGAATCAACCTGAGAATCAAAGGGAAATCAAAAGATTCATCATTTGTTCATATTATACAGAATTTGCTACTAAAGCAAAAGATATACGTGAAGATTCAACATGTCATCGTCAAAATGATACGTCAATTCTTCAAAATATTTGAATAGTCCCATGATACAATCAAAGAAACCCCATTAATTATTATCCTAAACACACACATTGCGCCAAACACAAAAAGCACAAAAAGAGGCACAAAAGAGACAACATTGTTTTCTGTCTAACACAAAACAAAAGTAGAATTCCCAAATTTCCAAAAGTATTGACTGAAAACAGGCACAAAAAGTATTATTTTTTCCAGGTTTCTTCTTGTTCTTCTTCTTGGACCCTTGAGCCATCGAAGCCTCCAAATTTGCCATGGTAACATATTTTTTTATCTCCAATCTTTATCACTAGAACAAGAGTTGATGGCCCACTACCTCTTTTAGGGTACATATTCTCACTAGGATGGAAAGTCATGGGAGTTGGTGCTTAGATGTTAGGCCCAAACCTTGAGGAAAGCTGGAGCTGGAGCTCTGATTTTGTCCATCTGGTCTTGGTGGTTTGAAAGGATTGGTTGCTATAAAATAACTTTCCATTGCTCTATTTTCCTACAATTAAGAATAAAAAGTCATTACAAAACACAATTACATTAGGAAAACAATTTAACAACAATTAAAAATGAAAATGACTTACTTGCTCCAGATTTTCAACTACATTAGATTAGGGATTGTTTTAGACCAGTCTCTTGCAGGTATTTTTTTGTAACCACTCTAAACATTTATGATCAAGCTGTGTTATTTCCTCCATTCTTTGTGCAAACTGAGGTACTGTGGTAGCTCTAGCACATTTCCACAATGCATTTTTGAAAGCAGTGCCCTGAAACCAACTTGTTTCATGTTTCCATGCATGTGCCTTGCACAAAATCTATTTTCACAGCCTGGCATCACTGTCTCAAGTGCAGCTAACAAACCTTTTTGTCTACCAGACACAAAAGTCCAAAGGTTTTCTTCCACAATGTTAAGGTCTTCTTTCAACAAACCTAAAAACCATGTCCAGTTTTCTGTGTTTTCAGTAGTCACAACTGCATAGGTAATTGGATAGATCTGGTCATTCGGATCAACACTGGCCTTTCAGAAAGGTCTCATCTACACCAACAAAAGAACTACACCCAAACAGAAACCCATGTTTCAATGCTTGGAAGCACACATATAGCTTACTGAATTTATTTTTGCCATCAACCCCTTGATCAACACAAATTTTAATAGTTGACCTTGGATTCCTAGCCTTAAGAGCATTTGCATAATCCCAAAGCAAGTCATATTGCTTCTCAAATCTACCTTTCATTAATTACTTAGCCTTAACTTTAGCTCTATATGCTTGGTGCCTTGAGACATGAACTTGAGTTTCTCTTGAAATACCATTTCTAAAGCCATCTACATCATTCTTGGGATCTGACCTAAAGTCTTCAATATATCTCTTTGAAAGCCAAGTGGAGTTCAAACTTCTCACATGGAAAGCAACTGGACAAGTGTGTTGATTTTATAACTTTCTGATCTGGAAAGACTCTTCATCCTTAACTTTCAGAGCATTTATAAACCAATCACAGTCTAAACACCTAGTATAAATTCCCATGCTGTCATTTTTTGTTATTTTGACATTCCTTTCTTGAACAACACCATGAGACCTCATTGTATCCTTAAACAACTGCTTACAACTGAAATTTTGCCCAATAAAGAAATCAGGGTTGAATACAGTTGAGCTTTTAAAGCAATTATTCAACCCCCTTTCAAAATTTTCATCATTAGAATCCAAATCACTTGAAAAATCCTCATCTTCACTACCCTCCAGCTCATCACTAGAAGACTCTGTTTCTACTTCACTTTTTTCTTCAACTTCCTTACTTATATAAGACCACTCAACCTCCTTATCAATATTCTTCTCAAATAATGCATCATCCAAGTCACTAAATCCATCATCAGATCCCATCACAATATCACTATCCCCAGAATCTGCCCCCCTCACTTCTAACCCCATATTCTGCCTCTCCCTCACTTCTAACCCCAAATTCTGACTCCCGCCCATAATTACCTAAATCATCAATAATAACATCATCAAGCTCATCTATAAGCTTTCTTTTTTTTTTCCAAAAGAGTAACTGCTATATTTTTTTTCTTTTTCTAACATATTGTTGTATTTAGAAAGGGGAAGAAGGGAAAATTCAATTTTGTGTTTTGAGGGAAGGGATATAATATTAATGAAATGGGGTGTGGTTAGTAATATAAATTGATTATTAAATTTTAATGGATTGTGTTTAGTAGATGGGGATGTGAATGAAGGATTTTGGGGTGTGGATAGTGGCTCCCAATAAAAGAGGTTTATGTGTAAAAAAAGAGAGTAGAACTCTTGTAAAATATTGTACAATAGTGATATGTGCAATACACCACAATTAAGACAAATTTTAAAAAAAAAATCGCGGGTCGGGCACGGGTCAGGTCGATAGCAGATCGGACGCGGGCGGGCAAGGGCTGTGAGGTTCAGTTGGGTGAGCGGATACATATTTATAGAATGATATGTTTATCAAATATGTGTTACTACATCTATGTATAAGTGTTACTATGTGTAACTGTTGCTACATTGTTATATTGAAATAATTTCATATCTTACGTAACACATATTAAAACATAACGTAACACATTGTTGTTCATATGGTAACACATGAGTATTCACATTGTATTACGACATGTATACAACGTTATATATTACTAAAAAATAAATGTTACTACATGAACAAAAAAGTATTAACCTATGAAGAAGAACGTGTTACCACATGAACAAAACCAGTACAATCACAAAAAGAAATCTTCAATCCAAAATTACAGAATTAAAGAACAACTTGATGTGTTACTACATGAACAAAAGAGTGTTATGCTATGAACAAACGATTGTTACTATATGAACAAAAACTAAGTACAATCGCGAAAAAAATAATCAGTTCAAGATTACATATTTAAAAAACAGCTTGAGAAGAGTGCAGAAGGACCTGTAAATTTGTGAGTAAAAAAAACTGAAGAAATTGAGAAGAATATGGAAGAGAAAAAAGAAAAGGAAGAACAAGAGAAGAGAAGGAAAAACCTGAAAAAGCAGCGCCATGAAAACCAAATCTGAGATCTAAATCGAGTTTGTTGCGACACGAGGAAGAAGAAGAAGAAGAAATCTAGAAGATGCGCGACGCAAGGAAGAAGAAGCCCTACCCGACCCGGCGTTGCAGACCCGCAAAAAAAAAAACTCAATTAACTTGTAATTGCATATATGGCTTGTATGCATTATTACATACAAGTTTTTGCGATTAACAAAAAAAAGCACATAACACCTCCTCCAAAATAAAAGGGTTTTATGTATAAAAAAAGTTATACTATATTTATAAATAAATTAATATGATAACATTTATCAATTGATATTATTAATTTCGTAGTATATATAACAAATTTCATAATAGTATGCGTAAAATGAATAGTTCAACATCATATTTGATCGTTACATATTCTTATTTGAAACAAATTCCCTACTGTACAACACGGTGCTGCGCAGTAGGGGAACTGTCGGATCACACACACCCGCACGAGTATGTGTGTGTGCATGTATGATTAGGGGTGGATTGATGCATTTACATACCAAAATTTTTCTCGTCATACTGAATTCTGATCAAATTTTCGACAATCTTAAAAAATGTCATACCGTTGTCGTCAGATTAAAAATTCGGTATACCAAAATTTTCGCATACCAAAATCTTCTAGATATCAATATTACATACCGAATCTCAGATTAGATATTTCTAAGATACCGAAATTTTATATATTTCCATACCATACCGAAAATTTCAGTATACCGAAAATTTCGATAAAATTGATATTTTTCGATACTTTTAAGTCTTGCTTATAATTGATATTTATAATATTTACTCCACCCTATCTCCCTTCAAAGAACACGTCTTCGCATAAATGGAGTAGGCTTAGCAATGGGCGGGCGGGGCACAGGGACAACTCCCCATCCCCCCCGGGCCGAATTGAAATGGGCGAATCCCCGCAACTATTCGAAAAAAACCGCCCCATTCCCGCCCCCCGCCCGAATTTCATCCTCATGAGGGATTTGGGGAATCCTCACCTTTTTTTTTTTTTTTTTTTTAAATCTAAGTTTCACAATTTTAATACAAATATAAAAATTCAAAATACAAATTAAGCAACATCAATAAAAATTAAAAAATAGTTCAACATCAACATCAACAAAAATTCAAAATATAAAATTAAGCATACAACATAAATATAAATTAAAAATAGTTTATTGTTCATCTCATTTGTTCTCTCTCATAATTAAACAACTTCAAATCTCTATTTCATTTGTATTCATATCAAGCTCCTCCTCAAAAAATATAAATAATTTCAATATTATATATATTTGTTAAGTATAATTTCAAGATTAGGATTTAGAATTTTAAAACATAGGAGTATTATTTAATTATATACATATATATATAATTTAAATTAAAAAATTTAAAAAAGTTCGTGTCTCCTATGAATCTGCATGAGAATGCTATCCCCACTCCGCCCATCCTCGACATTTTCTGAGGAATCGGGGATTCCCTCATTCTTAAAGCCTAAGCAGAAGATCCATTTTCTTCTTATTTGTCACATACTCACATATTACTTGAGGACATATTTAACACTTTAACTACTCAGAAAATACAAGGACATATTTGTAATTTTACATGGTCTTGCTTTCAAACACAGAACCGCCTCCTCTCTGTTTCTGCCGCAAAAAAAAGACCCAAATTCTTCGGAATTTTTTTTTACAGTAAAGGTTTTTCGTTCGATTTCAATGGCGTCGAACAATGAGAATGCTTCCGATTCGTTGAATTTGAAAGCTGAGAAACAGAAAAAGAAGAAGAAGAAAGCGTCGGAGGAAGAACTGCGGATAGAAGGTCACTCAATCGATGGGTTGTCAATTGCAGGGCACGAGACTTGCGTTATTTTTCCCTCTCTCAACTTGGCTTTCGACATCGGCAAGTGCCCTCAACGCGCCGTCTCCCAGCAGTTCCTCTTCATCTCCCATGGCCACATGGACCATATCGTAATTTCACCTCCTCTCTCTTGTTGCATTCTACCAATTATGCTGCAATTACAAATCTGTATGGGTCTTGTAGATGCTATAGCTATTATATTTACAGTATTTACCGTCAATTTATGCATATACACTTGGTTATGTGAGTGATTGTATTCGATTCTGTTCTGATGTGTTTCGAAGTAGTTTTTAGCCCTCAAATTTCTTTTTTCTTTTCTTCATGTGTATCTGCTATTTTTGTGTATATAGTTGTTAGATAACAACACTGTATCGTTATACATTCACTCAAATATCTTTAGTAGTCTATTGAGATTTATCAATCTAAGCTTGCTCAGATATACTGAGCATATGTTTTTTTCTTCTAAGGGAGGATTACCGATGTATGTTGCTACACGTGGCTTATATCGAATGAAACCCCCGACTATTTTTGTGCCAAAAGTCATTAAGGAAAATGTGGAAAAGATATTTGAAGCACACAGGGCAATGGATCACTCCGAGCTTAATCATACGCTTGTTGGCCTTGATGTGGGTAATAAAGATCACCTGTGTTGTTTGTTCATGTTTGCAAGCTTCTTTGATGTAGGCCTCTAACTAAGCTCTGTAAATTTTAGGTGAAGAGTTTGATTTAAGAAGAGACCTTAAAGTGAGAGCATTTAAAACTTATCATGTCATTCCAAGCCAGGTAATTATCAAGACTTTATATATGCTTTAGATTTTATTCTATAGAAGCAAAGTTGGGCTTAAAGGATTTACGTTGGTTTATTATAGGGATATATAATCTATTCCGTGAGACAGAAACTTAAGCCGGAATATGTTGGGCTACCTGGACCTGAGATAAAGAACCTGAAGCTATCAGGTGTGGAGGTATGTTTTCATAGTTCTTGCATTTTAATTTTTGGGATTTTTTATATAGTTGCGAAAGCTGTAAATTTTATGTGCAGGTTTTTACCTTTTTCCTTTTTAGGGAGATGATGCTCTATTCTTGATTAGTTAAGATGGATGTTTAGACCATTTGGTTACTTTCTTCTTAATTACTTTATCAAGGATGGGATTTTTGTAATTCTACTTTTACGATAGGTTTTTTTAAGTGATATATTAACTCTCGCATGAGAACTAATTTACCTTCCAAAAGGCTTTGGAGCAATTTAAATGTTCTAAACTTACCTAATAATACTCTGATCACCTATCCGGCACTATCTTAGATACCTTTGTTTTCTGATCTCAGAAAGCAGAATTAGTATTAACTAGGGGTGAAACTTCTTTTGGTTGCTGAGTTTCTTATTCACATTTTATGCTGGAAATTTAAATTTTTTTGCAGATTACAGACACATATACATCACCTGAAATTGCGTTCACTGGAGACACTATGTCAGACTTCATTATAGATGCAGACAATATTGATGTTTTGAAGGCAAAGATTCTAATTATGGAGGTATTGACTGGTAACGCCTACCTTTATTAGGAGTTAGGACCCCGAAGTAAATATGATTTTCAGTTTCATTTGTATTGCAGTTGCAAATCTCATTTCAGGTGCCCTCATTTCCCCCTATTTCCTATATGTTGTTTTTCCAAATACTGAAGTCTTATACTATGAAGGACACAAAGGGAAGTAGAGGAAATAGATAAAATCATTAACTCATTTCTGGAATAAAGGGGAGAGTTGGTTTTTTTTAATAAACCACAAGAGGATTTTGTGTTTGCAACTCATTATATAATCACAAATGTTTAATACATATAAATGTTAATTTGTTACTTGATAAATAAGTTCTTCAATTCTTGTCCAGTTTGTGACTTATCTCGAGCTTGTCATAGTGGATTGGGGCATTCTGCAATTTTGAGCTGTAGTTGCTTATACGTTTAATTTCCTAAACTAGAGCACCTTTGTTGAAGATTCGAGCCCAGTGGCGGATGCAAGAAAGTATGGACACACTCATTTGTCTGAGGTTAATTTACTAACCCCATTATATTTTTGCTTTCTTTCCTCCTCGTATTCTGCTACTCAACAGATACTGATTGCATTTCAACTCTGTATTTTATTGCAACATCAGATTATAAAACATGCAGACAGGTTTCAGAACAAAGCAATTCTTCTAATTCACTTTTCAGCTCGCTATCAATTAGATGTAAGTCACTTTCTTTCTCCTCCCGCGCAACATCTTTGTGTGCTTATACATCATGAAAATCACAATGCCATGGGGATTCCCTGTAACGCGGGGCACAAGCCCCCATCTACATTTACCATATCTCTGATTCGTTTCAAACATATTACATCATGTTGTAGAATTTGATAACTGCTAATGGATCTCTCAATTTAGGGAAAATTCTTTTTAGTCCTTTAAGTCACTCCTATTTCGATTTCAGTCCTATCGACTTTCTCGGATTGAAAATAGTCCAGAAACTTTCAGTTATTCGACATTTTAGTCCTATGACCGACTGTAGGAGGTGAAACATCTAATTTGTCCATGTGGCAGAGTTTGATTTGCCAATCGGATGTTTCACCTAGGACTAAAATGTTGAACTATTGAAAGGACTGCTTTGAGTGCTTTCAATTTGTGAAAGTCAACAGGACTGAAATCGAAATTGGGGTAACTTACAAGACTAAAAAACTAATCCCCTCTCAATTTACACTCGTTGGTTTGTTTAAAGTTCCATAGTTTTCTTTCACAGGAAGCTATTAGCATAAAATGTAAAATAGCTATTTAACTTTAGCAGCAGATTGCTTGATATTATTAATACTAGTGTGCTAATTTTTGCGCTTCATTTATCAGGTCATTGAAACTGCTGTTTCCTCGTTGCCACCTCCTTTGGTTGGGCGAGTTTTTGCCCTCACAAAAGGTTTTTGAAGGGCGGCGAAACTCAAGTCAAAGTTACAACAGTTTTCTGAATTTTAAACGTGGATACAAGACACTCAGCTTCCACCAAACTACACCGAAAACTCAGTTTTCTTACGTTGCTGATTAATAGGATTGAAGCTGACGAGCTGTGTTGCTCTGAGTTTTTTTCAGCTCGAGTATCCTGCTTTGAAAAACAAAAATATTTTGACAAACCTTTGCTTTGATGCTCGAGATCCTAGTTTTAGTGAGTAGTAGTATGATGATCTTACTATAAATATTAATCTTCCATGATAGTTCACTACTTCTGTGACTCTGTCTATAAGAAATAGATACTTCTTTTTCGGTTTTTATTTTATTTTTACCAGAATATCACCTTTTGAGTACTTCAGATATACCCATATAATAGTGAACTGCTTCGCAAAGTTTTTTTTTTTTTTTTTGGAAACACAATTGCTTCTCAAAGATATTATATATTGTTGTAGTTGTAATTGTTGAGCTTCTCCAACATAGAGTACAGTAGTACAGTTGGAGCTTCTTGGATAAGTAAAACACTAGACTTATTCTTGGCTATTTTTGATAACTCAATTGAAATCTAATAATCAAGTGATTTCGATAGGAAGATAAAATGTTACACTTAGAGAACTTTGAAAACTTTCTTTAAGTTGACTTAAAGAGTTTATGAATTCAATTGTTGTTATGTGAGACTAAGCATTTCTTGTGTCAATATGTCTACAACAAAGTCTCAACAAAATAAAACTTTTTACATAATTCATTAAACAACCAAAAAGATTTTACCTTTGAAGATCTTTATTGAAAAGCCAAAAACAATACTAATATATTTCTAAAGTTTCATCCATAGCTCTAGCAAAATACTTAGTTACTCATACTATATTAATACAAAAATAACTCATATTTCTCATAGAAGTACTACACTAATGATAGATGTATTACAAAGAGCTCTTTATATATGCCACAAGTTTGTGCATTGTATGGACTTTTATAATCAATTTTGATGGCCTACAAAGATTTATCATTTAAGTCTTCACATCCTTCGTATCCGTTCAAATCATGACTTACTCCCTGAATAAGTCTTGTAGGGCTTTGAATTATCTTTCCAATGAGACCAAGATCTCAAAAATTGGCTTTGTACATTAAGATTTATGACCAAAATAGTAAAGTAGTTCAAACTGCATTTATGACTCTTGACATATTTTGTTTGACAAATTGAACGTTCAATGTCTCTTCTTGTGTGCATACAATGACATTGATTTTTTTACACAGTATTGACATGCCTCCTTGCTATTCATTTCAGTTGACCTTGTGTCATTTGAATATTTTGGTGAATTATGGTGAATAAACTTTTAGAAAGTATGAAATTATATATGAATATGCTGCCAATAATATAAATAATATATATGTAGTAATAAAGTCATATAGTACGAGCGTTGTCTACTAGAATATTCTTAAGTCGTGCTTGAAGAAAAAAATTTAAAATAAATAAGAAAAACGGAATTTTCTCAAGTTTTCACAATTTCCTGAAAATATATATTAATTAAAAACATAAAATTCCCCCCGCTTGCACTGTCGTTTCTTCCTCGCATTAAACCCTAGCTATCTTTCTGCAAAATTCTCGAAATTCCATCACCAATTAAGCTGAATCATGGAGTATCCTTGGCGTTCTAGGCCTCCAGTTGGCAATTTCTGTCCAGTTTGCTCTAATTATCACTTCCCTTTCTGCCCCTCCCCTCCTCCGCAATTCTCCAGACCCCCTCCGCCGCCTCCAGATCAATTCTTCCACCCGCCGCCGCCGTCTTATGATCCGTTCGTCGACCATCAAGGTCCTCCTGCAGTTAATCCTTACCTGCCGCCGCCTCCGACCCATATTCGACCTCAGCCGTGGAATGCTAGCCATAATTTCAGCAAGGATTACTATATCAACTCAAATCCTGGATCGGCCTACGATGATAATGGTCAAATTGGCGTCAAGAGGATGCGGCTGGATAATGTGAATGACGGTTTTATGGGTCCGGTGGCGGAAGATGAGAGGCGTTTGAAACTGATTCGTGATCATGGAGCTGCGAGTCGTGGTTTGGATGGGAATTATGGTGGAAGCAATTATGGTCGAGAAATTAATTCAGAGATGAAGCAAAATTACGGAGAGCCTCAGGTTCCGTATCAGCATAATATTGTGAACATCAAGAATGTAGAGCTTGGGAGATCACTTCATCATCAAAACGAGAGCAGTGCGGTGCGCGATCAAGGTTATGGAATTAGTGTTTCCGGAGCTGATGGGTATAGTAACATCAAACGGCCCAGAGGGAATCAGTTCTTGCCAACACAACAACATCGAATGGAAGCAGCTTATTATAGTCATCAGAGTGATATTGTGCGTCTTCCGCAGGGGTTTAAGGCGCAGCCTCCGCTTCCCACTTCTCCTCCGCCGCCACTTCCTGAGGAGCCACCAAGGTTTCGTTTCTCGGAGTCTGTTGTTTCATCTTCGTTCCAATCCCCATATACTATGGTTTCTGAAGTTCCGAATTCTAGTGGCTATTATCCACAGGTGTGTTACTGATTTAAACCTTTTCTGCTTGTTCAGATTCAGTTGTTTTATTAAACATAATTGGACCTTAAGGTTATGGTTCTTTTTTTGTTTGGATAAATTCAAATATTTGTGCATGGATGATGGATCTCTTTGTAGTCGAAGGGGCAAAATATTGTTGTATAAAGTGCTGAAGTAAAATGTTTTATTTAAGTGGGATAAATGAAGAATTAAGATGCTAATATATCCACAGATTAAGGTATATGGTGTTATTAAAATCTCCAAGAAATTTCTGATAAGTTTCACCTTTCTTCTTAGGAGATATCATTTTCTTTGGTTGATAATTTAGACCTTTTTATTTATTGCTAAATTGATATTAATTGAACTCACCACCTGATTATGATTTGTTTGTTGGCTGATTTCAAACCAGGCAACTATAATGGTCTAATTGTCTAAACTATGAGCCAATACTCCGAACCATTTGATGCACTGTTTAAAATTTGATTTTTTCCCCCCCAAGAACCTGCTTTTTGCACCTTGTTGTTTTGTTAAATTTACTCAAGCACTTGTCTTTGGTACTATTTAGTTGATTTATGTTGGTAGTCTAACATTATTAAGCTAGATCCATTTGTAATTTTAGATACTCACTCATAATGTTTCTGTTATTTTTGTGTGTCTCTTACTGAGCTGGGTTTCAGTAATTATGTGTTTGACAATTGACATTGGTATTACAGCACTATTTATACATAATTGAAAAAGAGTATAACATGCATTTTTCCTGTTGATGAACCAATTGAGTTTCTGAATACTATTCTGTATATTAATTGAAGAATCGAGCATTTTAGTTTCGGGGTGAACTTTAATGTTACTGCATGTTCTCTCCCTAATTGTGAATTACGTAAAGCTTCCCTCTCGGGTACTAAAGCCTAATGCTGGCTGGGTAACAAACATACAATCAATATGAGTGCGGCCGAGTTCAAAAAGGAAATTGTAGTCCCCTTTAACTTTTAATTAACTTGTGTAGTTCACTAGTTTGATGATTTTAGATGGGAAAAAAAAAAGGAAAAAAAACTTTTCCAATCCTTGCCAAGGAATTAAACTGGAAATTCTCCTGTGCCTTTATAATAGTTAGGAGTTGATGATCTGATTGGTGTTCTGTTGGATGTTAATCAGTTTAGTTTCTTGAGTAATAGCTGCAATATTCAGTTTGAAATGTGGGTTTCCCTTGAAGTATTGAAAGTATATCTCACATGTTTGTACATGTAATGTGATGATTTACTTTCTTTTGGATGATACTTTGATATACTCTTTATAGATGTTAATAATTTTGACTTTCAGGAAATTCAAGCCATTAAGATGGCTTCATCCAAGATTTTTAATGGAGAAAGGGAAGACTTGGTCCCAAGGAATCACACTTTAGACAAGCCAAGAGTTATTGATGCCTCTCACATTTTAAAGCATCCACACCGTGCGAACCGCCCAGATCATATTGTCATAATTCTGCGTGGACTCCCAGGTTCTTGTTTTTCTATAAAATTATGAAAATAATAAATCATTTAATTAACTGTTTCATTATTCAGCAACCTCTTTTTTTTTTTGGCCTTTCCATACTCCCTCTGTCCACCAAAAGTGTGCTCACTTGTCTTATTTGTCTATCCACCAAAAGTGTGCTCATTCCTTTTATGGCAACCATCACTTTATCTTCACCCTTCAACCCATCACTTAATTACTCAAATTGCCACCAACTTTATTCATAATGGACCCCACATTACCCCACAATACCCTTACTTTATCTACTTTTTCTACTTTTTCTTAAAACTTGTGCCCAAACAAACGAGCACACATTTCGTGGACGGAGGGAGTATTATATATTAATGAGAACATTTGTCTTGACTGAACACAATAGCAAGATATGATCTAGATAGCCCATAAAGGCAAAGCTTCTTCTGTTCTTACTGTATATCTATTTTTATTAATTTAAGTTTAGGTTTCAGTGATATGTCATATGAATCATATGATTTAGCACATTTTTCAAGGAATTACTGGAGTTGGTGTCTAAGGAATTTATCATACATGCATGATGCATATATTTTGATAGATTCATTAAATTAGGCACACATGCTATTATGGAGTACTGGGAGCATTCATAATGCAAAGGGAGTATCTAGCCCCCTCAGTTATATCTTAGTTAATGGGAAACTGCTGTTTGTTTTGACTTTTACTGGACTTTTGATGGCTTTCATGCTTGCTTGATTCTTTTAGTGCTGTTACCTGGGTACATTTTGTACATTTATTTTATGTAAGGATCTCGAAACATGACTGATGAAACTTGGTTGTTTCTGAAAAAAATCTCAATAAATAATACTGTTGTATTGCAATCACATGTCTATCCCATAGCTTATTTATTATGTGAATCATTTATGTGGACTCTTTCAACCTTGCATTTTCAGGGAGTGGTAAGAGCTACTTGGCAAAAATTTTGCGTGACCTTGAGGTTGAAAATGGTGGCACTGCTCCACGGATTCATTCCATGGATGAATATTTCATGGCTGAGGTGGAAAAGGTAATTTTAATGTCTTTGTATTTGTCATAAAGAAGTTTTAAATGAAGCTCCTTTGGTGTTAGAAATAAATAAGAGGATTTTTGAGTGTTCATTGCAGTCAACAGAAGATGTTTGGGGTAGGATAAAATTCAGAATTGCTCTTTGGGCGTTAGGTCATTGGGAGTTCATAGGTGTCCATGTATCAGATTTAGTTTGGGATTGGTGCTTCGTTCTTAAGTGATATTGTCTAATTGTAAGCTAAAAAGCGACCTCTCATCCCTTTTTCCTTCCCCTTTTTTAATATAACATTTTGTTTCCTACAAAAAAATAACAAAAAAAAAAGCTCCTTTGGTTTCTTGGATTACTGAATTTCCTTTACGTGGCATTATTCACCTTTTGACTTGCATAATCCAATGGTGAAAAATTTGCATGAGTCAAATACAAATATTCTCTTTACTGTTTACAGGTTGAAGAGAATGAGGGTTCAAGGCCATCTGGTTCAGGTTCAGCTAGAGGGAGAAAATCAGTTGTGAAGAAGGTGATGGAGTACTGTTATGAACCTGAGATGGAAGAGGTGAACCAATGATCTGATTTTCTATTGAATATTGTGTTTCAAGTGTAGCAATAGTTTAGCAATCTTAGCTTTATATTAAAGATGCAGAAGTTGACCTTCTGTTATCCTGTGTGTTAGACGAATCTAAGTTGTGAGAGCAGTTGTACCTCATATCGCGTGAACTGAGGTGAGCTAATAATCAGAAGCTTACTAGGAACTATTATCAGCTGTGGGGCAGCCCCAGTTTACAAGCACAATTGGCCATGCCTTTAGCTGGGGCAGCCCCAGTTTACAAGCACAATTGGCCATTAAATTCCTGGCAGTGCTAGAGCTATCCTTTAGTTTAACTTCTCCAATTTGAAATCATACTGTTGTGCATGCAGACATGTAGGTTTGCATGGCATGTGGCTCTTTTAGCTCTCCATTGTTTTTTAATGTATGTTTTCAACTTTATGTAAAATTTTGGCCAAGATTTTGACTTAATCTTGGGCATTTTTCTTTCTACATGGGCTGGGGTTGGCCTTTGTTTAGATTAGTTCTTTGTGTTGTGTTACACCCCAGTTTTCTACTTGAGCCTAGGGGCCCTCCTCCTTTGGGCCGGGATGTGACCCCTAGTTTTTTCTTTTCAAATATAGTACTCATTTAGTAAAAAGTTACCGGCATTCAGTTAAAAAATGCATATTTTGTGTTTTTGGTAATCTTTGGTCTGTTCAACTCTAGCTTGAATGTATTGAAGTGAGGGGTTTCATCCTGGTCTGCTTTATCTTGAAAAAAAAAACTGATATTTTCGTCTTAGCTACTTGGAAAATAAAATAAAAAGTTGTCCAAAAGATGATATTCACTTGACTGTAGCCTGAGCAAAGATTAGTCATTGACTCACTGCAGAACTCACGCGAGGCTAGAATCTAAGGCCTACATATTCTTACGAGAATTTCTCATTATCAAACTAAAACTTCATTCAGGAGGAGCTGTAGTTTCTATCTTTTGTTCTAGCATGTTTGTTAGTTGCATTCATATTTATGAGCTTTTCTCTGATATTTTTCCTATCTTTCAGGCTTACCGGTCAAGCATGTTGAAGGCATTTAAAAAGACCCTTGATGACGGGGCCTTCCCCTTTGTAATTGGTATGAATTTTCTGTGGATGAACCACAAAGAAATTTTAAAATTTTATCTATTACTTTGCCATACAAGCTTGACTATTACTTCCTTCAATGTTTGTATAGAGATGGCTGGCGTTGACATAATTAGTTTCTTCAATTTCTTTGAGATGCCTCATTGTGCACTTTATTTAAATATTATTCCATTTACTGATAATGCTTCTTCTCTTTTTATAACAGAAGTAATGTTGAGTCCCTTGTTGTAATTGTAGCTCTGACATGGTGCCACTTGTCAGATTAGCTTATGCATGTTTGTCTTTGCAAATGCTTTTCAAGTTCATAAAGATAATCTAAAAAGAAAATCTGATAATCATAGATTTAGTGGGCACACAAAATAGTTGAAAGGCAAAATCCAATTATAAATTAAGTGGCAGTTTGACTAACAACAGATGCAGTTTATTCGGCAATTGACTCTTTTCTTGCTGGTATTTGTGCCTCGTCTTAGTGGATGACCGCAATCTGCGGGTAGCTGATTTTGCTCAGTTTTGGGCAACTGCAAAGGTATACTCTCAATTTCTATATAAGGCGGCCTCTCGGTGTGTATTCTTGTTCTCTTTTTTGGGAATAATGTAGGGGAATGTTTGATTTGGGATTTTGTGGATTACAAATCCTGATAAATAGTAATGGTGTGCGTTTGTTTTGAGATTTAAGTAGGGTAAGCTTTAACTTTATGTAAAATTGATGTGCAAGAGTGTGGGATGTTGTATTATTATATTATTGTTGATTGCAATGATTAGTGTGTTTTATTGAAAGTTGTATGGTGAGGAAAAGAGTGTCAAAAGTTTTAAAGAAGGGAATAAAAAAAAATTATTTGTAGGGATTGATGTATTGGATTTTTATAAACCAGATTCTAAAATCCCAAAGTTGAACTGTATTTTGATTCGAAATCCCATCTCTGGTTTCCAATCCCAAAACAAACATACCCTAAAGGTCAATGATTTCTTTTATTTGTATATTTTATTTAAGACTTTAAGTATTACAAATGATGTGGGCTGTGAACATCTTTTTGCAGCATTTTTACATTCAAAACTAAGTCTGTTATGCACAATGAATATACACAGTGAACAGAGAACTTTTTACCAATCATACCACTTAAACTAAAGTAATTTCCTCAAGGTCCCTTTATCTCTACTGGTTCCTAAGGATTCCAACAGATTAAAAGGTCTAAGAAGCCATGACAGTACCAAAGTTTCTCGTAGATTCTTATCACAATAACTTGTGATGGTCATATGCATGAGACATGATACTTTTGCAGGTTTATGGGTTACTTTTAAAACTTGAGTATTTGCAAAAATCTACAAAAAAAGTATCACGTCCCATACATGAGATAGTCTGATGCAATGTTTCCCGAATTCTTATTATTAACATTTGGGATTTTGGAGGTCAAGTTTTATAATGTTTTCTTTTCAAGTTTAAGATCTTGTAGCTCCTTTCATCTATTTTATCACATGGCTCTCGATTAATTAAAAGACGTATGCATTGCGTACATCTGGTATTGTGCAGAATATCGTATCGTGAAGTTTGTTTGAACAACTTGGAATTAGTTTGGGAAGACTTGAAGTTAGTCTGAAAGTGATTTTTCATATATATTGTAATTGCTCTTGCTGTATGAGTTCTTTGTCATATGCCTTCCTCTTTAGGAGAACTTGCCATGAAGGGAATTAAATAAGCTATCGAAAATTGTACTGATGTGTGGCTTCATGTAGCTTATATTATATATATCTTATATTTTTGTTGTAACAGTTTCTTTGGCGAAGTGGATATTTAATACTCCCTCCATCCCATTGTAATTGTCTCATTTCTTTTGGTTGAATGGTTTAAGGAATAGTATTGAAATATTAGTTGGTGGACCTTTTTACTTTTTTTGTGGATGAAAATGAGGAGTGGTATATTAAATGGTGGACCTTTTTGCCTTATTAGGGATAAAAATATAGGGTAGTGGAGTGTTACTTTTTCCATTTATGGAATGGGAAAGTTATAGTGGGACGTCCATAAAAGGAAAGCGAGACAATTACAATGGGACGGAGGGAGTAATTGTTAATGTGACAATTGTGATCATTTAATTGCCATATTCAATGGCTGGCTTCACGTTTTGGGGTGGTAATTTATTTATCCCATCATATAGCTAATTTCTCATAGTTGAGAAATATCACATCCCAGTTATTGGCTTCACGTTTTGGTGTATTGGTGGTTATTTATTTATCACATCAGATAGCTAATTTCTCATAGTTGAGAAATATCACATCCCAGTTATATTAATGGGTGATTAATGTGTAATCTTTTCTTTAGTTTCCCATTTATTGTTTCATTGTGATCAATGATTTGATTTAGTGATTGGCTTTGCTGTTCTTTACATTGGTCAGTCTAAGTAGGCTTCTTTGGATTTGGACTTTCATTTTTTGAGTCATTTGTGGATATTTGATGAAGATTAGTAATTAAAGCTAGATCTGTATCAGTAAGTGTTATTGCACGGTTTCTGATTTCACCCTTACAAGCTTAGGGGGTCATTTCGGCATATTATTATTCCATTTGCTGATTGCTAACCCCGAGTTCTCATTACTTATTTTCTGGATGCACATTGTACATCATGATTCCGAATTTGGCATCTCAGTTTTCTGGATCGCTATATCTAATTTTTCTTCAATGTACTTTGAATATGGAAAAATCTGCTTTTTATGTATCATTTGTTTTTTTCAATTGGATAGCATCTTTGATACAATATCCAATTTCTATTATCATTTAGTTTAGATATATTTGCCTGCCTTAGGAGGCCATACCCTGCCTTAGGGCATATTTTGGTCGACCCAAGCCCTCTTCTTGTATACTGTTCACAACTTTCTCATTTTCATGTTAAAATTATGAGTCATGCGCACTAGTTGCATGACATTATGCAACTATTTTTAATATATTCACATAATCACATGCAAAGCACTTTGGTTAACATTGTTGCATCTATATAGCAATTCATGTGGTTTGCTTTCTTGAAGATGTTAATTTTCTCTTACTGCTTGTGCTTTTCTTGTCTCTTTGTTAATGTTTTCTTTTTCTAGTTAGCTTTTAAAGTCATAGTCGAGTATCGAGGAAAGTGGTTTCTTCTAGTGTTTCTGGTCTTTTTCATCTTTCATTTGCTTTATTGCAGAGGTCGGGATATGAAGTTTATTTACTAGAAGCCACATACAAGGATCCTGTGGTGAGTTATTGCTTCTTTTAAGTGACACCTGTCTGTTTATATTCGAACTACACTAGGTAGCATATCTTTGACACATTTCTTATAGGATAAAGGTTTTTTTGCCCTTTAAGTTTCACCAATTTTGATTTTAGTCCGTTAACGTTTTTCAACTTTGGAAATAGTCTCTTAAGTTTACCAAATTCAATATTTTTGTCCATCTACTGGCTAAAAACATGTTAACAAATTTATCTTTTTTGTCCTTCTAACCAGCTAAAAGGACGAAGAAGTTGAATTTTGTAAACTTAAGGGACGAATTTCAAAATCGAAAAAGTTAGCTCACTAAAGTCAAAATTGGTGCACATTAAGGGACAAAAAAACATTTACCTTACTTATAAATGGGTAGCATAACCTAAATCAGATGAAATGTGGTGTTTTAACTTTGAAGATAAACCACGTGTAGAATACATAGTATTATCCTAGATTAACATGGGATAAGTCTTTTTTGAGTTGATATCCTGGATAAGCATGGGTTGAGTTGAGCTGCATATGGTTAATACTCGTATTTTTTTATCGGTTGCATCCCATCTATTTTTCACAAAAATAGACTCTTGGTCAGCCAAACAGAGAATTACCCTAAATTGGTGTATTTATTTAAAATATTCTTCGCATTTGTGGGTTTCAGGGCTGTGCTGCAAGAAATGTTCATGGTTTTACGCAGAGTGACATACACAACATGGCTAATCAATGGGAGGAAGCTCCATCACTGTATATGAAGCTAGATATCAAGGTTTTCAATGTGGATAAATCTGAATTCTTCAAAATTGATTATATATTTTAGATGAAAACGCTGGATTATGACATTAAAAAACTGATTACATGGCAGTTATTGCTCCATGGAGATGATTTGGAAGAAAATGGAATTAAAGAAGTAAGTTTATGGGCAAATGATGTCATATTTCTTATTCTACTTATACCATAATGATGTCATATTTCTTATTCTACTTATACCATCTTCCTATGAAGAGTTGGTTTATAAAAGAACCCATGCTAGATACAGAAGAGAGGAAATAAAGTTGGGAAAAGATTAAATCAAATAATCTCTCCCAAGGTTCAGTCAACCTCTTATGATTGTTATTTCTGAGGAAAGACTGAACTCATGCATACAATGTTGCAGGTTGACATGGATACAGAAGATGGCAATTATATTGGTGATCCCTCTGCTTCTGGAGATACAAACATTCGGAAAGTTCCAAGACCTTCTGAAGGTGATCGTGCTAGTGATGGTATGTTTTAATCCATTCATTGTCCTTAATAAACCGTCTTTTGATAGAAAACAGTGTGATTTATTTATTTGTCTTATGATTATTCAATAATTAAGATGCATTGGCTTGTACGCTGATAAGTATGGTAGTATTCACATACTACAAGTTCTATGAGATGACATAATTTCTATCTATACCACTGCTATCTAAGCGATTGGCTTTTATTGAGTAAGTTGTCAACTGCTTCAGATATCACTATGTGGAGATGGTTCTCTTCTTTCTTTCATGTCGTTTCTCGTTATTTTCTTAAGGGTGTGTTTTATTTGAAATATAGAGGATTTTGAAATCTGGATTTCAAAATCTTGATAAATAGTAGTGTGTGTGTGTTTTGAGATTTAAATAGAGTAGGACTTACATGTCAAATCATGTGTAAGATTGTGTGTTGTTGTATTATTATATTATTGTTGGTTATAATTGTAATGATTGAATGACTGTGTAATAATCAGTGTTTTTATGTGAAGTTGCAAACGTGAGATTAGAAAGTGTGAATAGTGATAAATAAAATAAGAATGGAAACTGAAAAAATCTATGGATCATTGGAGAGAGAGAGTGGTGTGGAAAAATGTTATTAGTATGGTTTATAGGTATTTGTAGGGTGGATTATTAGGTTTTTAAAAACCAGATTCTAAAATCTCAAATCTGGTTTTCAAATCCTAAGTCAAACTTACCCTAATTGTATGCTTATAACATGAGTATGAATCAAAGTACCTGGCATATTCTTTTTTCCTTCTTTGTTACCTATTTACTTTGGGGGACGGGGAGTCAGCTTTATTGCCTGTCGCCTGTACTTATCTTCTCTGTAATCTTAAGACTTGAATATGACTAGGGCTTACATATTCTGTATAATAATGTTCATCGGATTTGGGGATTTAGATACATCAAGAGATGAGAAGAAAGGGGATGGTGCAGAAGAGTGTGCAGTGGAGGTGAGGAAAGAACTCGGAAAGAGCAAGTGGTCAAATGATTTGGAAGATGATGATGCCAACAGGAGTGAAGTGACCCGGGGAAATTCAAGCGCCCACTCTAGTTTAGTTAAATCATACAAGAAGAAAGGTAAATCCGTTCGTTGGGGTGATCAGGTATTCTACCATCTTTAATCCTACTAGCCAGTTGATTTCAAGTTCTAAATGAATTATCAGCTTTTTCGTTGTACAGTGCTAAAAGATCAAATGTTACATCTTATACATTGACATAATAATTATGAATGTGATTACTGTTAAATCTTATTTATTCCTCTGTATTTATACAAAGTTAAACCGTACACATGATTTAGTGTGAATTTATCATATGACCTCGGTTGAGCTAACTTTGGATATTTTCAAATTGTTGATTGAGTAGTTACTCTTATAAGTATCACCCTTAACCACACTCGTCTGGATTTATTCTTCAATGGAGAGTCTTGGATCACACACGGCCATGTTATCCATTATAATGTCGAATACTATATTATATAAATTTGCAACTTGAGAATATTATAATTTGCTTTCCCGATTGTCTTCAGGCTAGATCTAATTGTTTTGATTTTGGCCTTTTTACAGATTGGCAGAATTGGGTTTTCAATCGGTGCTGGGAAAAATGCAAACGTATCGTTAGTCATTGGTCCTGGTTCGGGATACAACTCGGTGAGATTTCTACTATAACTTCGTGGTTTATCTCAGCTGCAAAATCAACCTTAAAACAATCTTGATAGATCACCCGCTTCAAGCACTTGAAATTTAGAAAAAAAGGTTAATTGCAAATTAAATCATGACCTTTTCACATTTTATCCATTACAAATGTTTTTTAAAGTTGCAATTCGTTACACAACCTTTCAAATTGTTGCGATTTTATCACATGGCAATCTTTAGCAAATTCTGTTGTATGAAATTGCAAAAAAAATGAAAACGTTGTGATTAAATTGAATCAGTAACAAAAGATCGTGAATTTATTTGCCTTATAAAAAAGTAATATTCCGGCTGCAACGTCAGCATAATTTTTTTGGAAAATAGTCATATGATACAATTGCAAAATTAAATAAGTTTGTGTATTGAATTGCAAATTTGTAAGACATATATTGTAATTGAAAGAACATGAAAATGTTGTGATTTTTTAATGCAATTAACCCTAGAAAAAAGTGCCATTTAGAAAAAAAGGAGGCGAAGAATGATCCTTTCAAGAACTTGATCTAGTTACCCTTTTATTGTACATGTCTAATTAGTTTCCATGATATGCAGAAGTCGAATCCCCTACCAGAAGATGAGAAACTTAAGCAGAGACACAGTGGGGAATCGAGAATGCAAAACATGTTCCAAGAACAATTGCGTGCTGAGCGTGAGTCGTTCAGAGCTGTTTTTGACAAGAGGAAACATCGAATTAATGGGCTTGTTGCGGACGATGAATAATATTTCCATATTTAGTTCTCGATCGCATTGCCTGGTGTTGTAGCTCATTCAAGTTTTGTTTTGTATCCTTGTAAATCATAGCTAGCGTCGTGTTTTTTTATTTTAAGAACAAATCAATTATGGGTTTCATGTCCATTTTATGGACCCAACATTCACAGTTTTGCTTTTGTGAAACCCAAATCAATTATGGGTTTCAGCCTTTCAGGTCTAGTTTATGAATTCTACTGTTGTATCAATTTATTTGTACAGTTTGCCCCAATGTAAAGTGGATTTGAATTCATGATTTTTTATGTTTTGCAATCGTTTGTTTCACTTATTTGGATATTTTTCAAGGCACCCCTCAGTTTGTTCTTAGTTTTATACGTTGTCTTTTTGGATGGGTGAGAAAAAGACCAAATCTCAATCTCAATTTTATGAACCAAAAACTTGGTTTACTTCACTTTAATGGTGGAAATCAAGCTGATCAAATTATATACTCCCTCTGTTTTGTTTTAGATTTGTCCATTCATTGTATGACTTGTATTTTAGTGAGCGAGTTGTTTATTAGCATATAAAATGATAAAGTGATTTAGAAGGAGATGTAGAAGTGATGGACAATCTAAAATAGTATGGAGGGAGTATATTTTTACATCTTGGCTTTTTGAATTACGAGATAGAAAAAAATCATCGCCATTTATTATTTATATGTGTGTAGACAAGTATTCTTATTTGTTCATTAAAGTTGGATAAAAGAAAAATAAATTAAGCCAAAAAAAAAACCAGTCATTGGAAGGAAATATCAAATCAAGCAGTAAAACATAAATAAAAATAATAAGGAAGTTGCTTGCCTAAATTGATAAAGTATGTCATACCTCTATCTAGCTCAAGAAATTAGACGCAACAAATACCACAAGATCATGGAAAGGGTGTGGAGATTTTCTAGGCTGTCCAAATGAAGCCTAGTGGCTTGTGACTTAGGAGTATGCTCCTCTCTAGGTTTTAGGTTTGAAACTCCTTAGGTGCGATCAACTCTTGAGATGAACCAGTCCATACAGAGCTTAGCTCTGGCTTGAAGTGGGGCCCCCGCTAGTGGACGGTGGGTTCTGATCCCCCGGATTAATCAGTGTTCGGGCCGGATATCGGGTTATCAAAAAAAAAAAAAACACACTGCATTGAATGAAATCAAGTGAGCAAGATCAATATTCCAATTCATTTTCTCCAAATTTCAGAGAGTAGTATTCAAAGCACAACCTTGAGTGTTTAGTACATCTAGGAGTGTGAGGGTCGATGCTATTTGTTTTGTGCTGGTCGAATGCATTCTAATATTCCTATCAGGTTTGTATTTGTCTAAGTAGCATGCGTGTTAGGTTGAATAATATCACTAGTCATTCGTGTGAAAGGAATATTTAGGGAAGTGTGTTTTTACACTATACCTTTTGGGATTTTGTAAAAAGGTCATTGTTTGTGTCACTACACGTTATAGTGAAGTTTTTAATCATGAGACTCGTATAGTCTGAATTAAGACTATACATAATTTTAAAATTCTCTGCAAAATGTTTTTAAGATTTCCGTTGTTTACGTGTTGCTATTTATGTTTTTTTTTTTTAAATGTTGCTATATATGTTGCATAACATTTTTAAATGGAATTGAAAATCACGCACCGACACTTTCAAATGATTTATAAAAAAATAAAAAAAAATTGGGATTGATTTTTCTTTAATAAGGATTAAGCAGTTTGATAGATTTGTAGAGTAGTTTATATGTAGATCTCCTAATATATCGAAGTGGACGTGTGTGCGTATATGTACGTGCTTAGGGAAAATTAATAATAGATACAAATTTTTTATGCAAATTAAATTACTAATAAATATAAATAGGATTGCATATATAACTAAAGTTGTAAACGAAAATTTAGGGATTAAGTTTTTTGTAACCAAATAACTTTGAGTTGTTTTGAGTTTGGTCCTGCACATATGAGAATTTTATATAATCCCTGTATATTTCACCTTTTTTTTTTTCGCGGAAACCGGGGTTTTTTAGCCCAATAACTTTGGGTTGTTTTAAATTTGGTCTTGCATATATGAGAATCTTATATAATCCCGGTATGTTTCACTTCTTTTTTTTTTTTTGGATGCGGAAACCAGTTGATGCCTGTTGCCTAACCGGTCACTAACCCAGTTGGATATTAATTTCAATTCTCTTTTATTTTTCTTTGTCACATGTGTATTTGTTAATTGATTTAATATTTTCTTTTAAGTCACTTATTTTAGGCTAGTTTCGAGCGTTCGGGTCGGTTTAACACGTCGGGTTTCGGGTCATTTTTTTATTTTTTTTCACAATTAGTAACTGTTGGGTTTATGTATCAGAATCGACCCGAATCCATAAAACCCTAAATTTGAAATCCATAACGAAATTAGGGCCATTTTGACACTAAATTACACGCTCAATCCAACAAGAATGAAGAATAGTGAGTTGTTGTATTTGATTCTTTTAAAACAGCAGCATAAACTAACTTCAATCAATAAATATTTCAATTTACTGGTGTAGATTGCATTTGCAGATTGAAGAATTTAATAAACGTTGCCTCCACAATTTTGCACAGGAAAGAAAAGAAAGAATTTTGGGGCTATATCATGGATGAAATCGTCCTATTTGCAAAAATATACAAATCCAGATTCCGATTCACACCTCAAAAACCCACAGAACCAGACAAAACCACGTCTCAAGAATCAATTCATCACCGGATCTGAGTTCCCGTCGTCAAACCCAGATTCTGAAATTCCAGAACAAGAAACCTGCAAAATTCCATGGCCGATTTTGTCGACGAGAATCCCCATTTGGTATATTCGCACAATCGGCCTTCCTCAATCAGTAATCGATTCGATTGAGTCGTTTTTGTACAAAAAAGGAGACGGATCTACGCCGAAGACACAGAGGCGCTGCCGTGGAACCACCGGACTCCCCGACCCAATGGGGTGATGCTGAGTCACGTGCGTCGAGAATTTAGCGAATTGCATCGGTCAGGGAGATTTGTTGATTTTGCGTGTTGCCATTGTTTCATGTTTACTCTATGATTTTCGGTGACGCCTCCGAGCAGGCGCCGCCATGGTTATTATGCGGAGATTTGAATTTAATGAAATGTTGGAATTGATTAAGAGAGAAAGAAGATGAAGAGAGGGTTTTATGGATCCGGGTCGGTTCTAAACCCTATAAGTATCACCCGAATAGGCTTTAACATGTAATATCTGCGCTTTTAATATTAATATTTGACCAATATATTTCATGCCTACGTGATTAGTGGTGGAAAAACCCTAGTTATATTATTGAGACTTTATTAGAGTAATGAGAGAATTAAGTCCCAATGTATAAAGTTCAAATACTTTTTCGCACTAGTATTTATAGACGAGATCATAGGTAGGTTAATTAGTCGTATGGTATTTATATTAAGAAATTTTAAGATATCAATTGAATAAACGTATAAACATGGTAATTGACCCTAGGTATAAGTACCCGTGTGGCCGTGTATACTACTCCCTGTGTGTATATATAGTGTCCAACTTGGATCTAATAATATTACTTCTACTATATTATAATATTGTTAGTAGATAAGCTTACTAATATATATATGAGAAGTGACTCTCCACTGTAAAGTAACTAATAAAAAATCTCTAAGGTACATAACAAAAAAAAGTGACTCTAAGGTATAAAAAATTGGTCAAAAAGTCTAAGTTGTTATTCTGCCCAGTTTTCTGCACTTCTGACACGTTTCTGCACTTCTGACTCATTTTAACTTTTTGTATTTTAAAATTTTAAAAGTCCAAATTTTTTAATTTACTGAATTTATTAAATTATTTATTAATACAAAATTTTGAATTTCAGCACCATAATAATTTTAGTGATTTAGTAATTTTAAATTTATGCACTTTTCGATCAATTTTATGGTGCATCTTTTTTTTAAAAAAAAATTGTATTTTGGATCAATTTAAAAAAAAATTATATTTTGAAGTCCAAAAAATATGCAATTTTCAGAAAATAATTTTTTTTAAATTTATGCACTTCTGGGCTAATTTGGAAGTGCATTTTTTGTATTTTATGTACTTCTAGGTAATTTTTATTAGAGTGCATTTTTTTTAAATTTATGCACTTGTGAGCCAATTTTGGAATGCATTTTTTTTTGTATTTTGTGTACTTCTAGGCAATTTTTAGAGTGCATTTTTTTGTATTTTGTGTACTTCTAAGCAATTTTTGGAGTGCATTCTTAAAAAAAAAGTATTTTGGGCCCTAATTTAAACAAAAACCCTAATTTGCAAAAATAAACGCTTAATTACAATTTAAAAAAAAAAATACATACACAAAATCAAGAATACTACACATAGTTACCCATCAATCCAGTTCATCAAAAGCAAACTCTAATTTCCAGAAAAAACATATTTCCAGAAAAAAAAAGAAGGAAACTAAGTGATATCCAGCCCCACTTCTCTCTAATTTCCACTTAATCCTTTCAGTGTATACACATATACGTTTCACTCATAGGTATTACCAAATCCATTATAACATCAAAGCATCTGAAAAAAAATAAAATTGATACTAAAAGATCCAATAATACATAAGAGAACCATTCTATTCAAATTAAATGCCCAAAACAAGTGTCGTATACCAAAATTTGCGGAACGAGATATTGAATGTGGCTATGTGGATTGGTATAACAAACAAGTATTAATGGAGAAACGAGTGTGATTAATGAAGAACAAATTGAATGTTCTTCATTGTATGAAATGATAAATGTTAAAATCTAAGTGTTAGATGCGATAAATAAATGCGAGAGGATTTGGGCCGAAGGCCTCTTTTGTTGGCTGATAAAGTCGTTGTATTGAATGTTAAAATTTTGCGACCCCTTAATGAGTCTTAACTTCTAGTATTTATACTACAAGTTCACTAGTTGGTCTTTCTCGCGCCTCAAGGGGAGTTTGACCTGGCATTAAATGTTTCCCCAGCTAAATTGGACTCTAACACCCTATAACATTAACCTAAACACGTCTCCAGCTCTGAAGCGCGGTGGGTTGCAGATGAGATATGGAGATTTGCGCCTATTCTTTCCTCTTTGAGTCCGCGGCTATAGGACCAGCCATATCTTCAGAGACTTCTCGGCCATTTGGGGGAGATTCTCCGATATTCGCTGGGGTAGGAGGTTTACGTGTTTGTTTAGCCAAAATCAGGTCTTGGTAAGTGGGAAATCTTTGACTCATCTCTCTATCCCTTTTACCTTGATCATAAATCTCACAAATTTGGCAAAGTATAACTTGCCTCTCTATGTACGCAAATGCCTTGGGAATCGCTGGCTGAAACGAGACGATTCGCGAATGAGTTGCCCGGGAGTGGAGCGAAATAGCCCGCCTTAGTGGCGACTAGCGGGGCGTGGTCAGCCAGCGGGCGCGGGCGAACACCGGGCATGGGCGAGCACCGGGCATGGGCGAGCACCGAGCACGGGCGAGCACCGGGCATGGGCGAGGTGTTGGGGAATAAGTTGCACAGATCTATTCGGGATGAATATTTAAATACAAATTTAATTCTTATAATTATTACTAGCATGAATTAATCTATATTAATTCAAATAATAATCCAACAACAAATCATGCATATAATTAATTCACGTAAATTCTACGCATGCGAAATTTCTACGAGTTTACGTGAACATACCTCTCGGGACGGCAATGGTCTTGTTGATTAGACTCACCAAAAGAACTTCCCAAGTATTCCCTTAATCCTTGCTCGACTATCCGGTGGTAGGACACTTGCGAACAATTAACTAAAAGGAAAAATAAAATTTGTTGCACCACTTTTGTGGATTTACTAATTTTTTCAGCACATGGAATTGTACTTGGGAATGAAAGAATCATCTCCTATTTATAGATGGGTGTTGGACGAAAATTTGGGAAGAAAAACAATGTGGGAAAATCTTTTCTTGATCTCCAAGAAATCTTGAATATATCTCCTATATTCTTTTCTCCACAATTCAAATATTCCACAAAAAATCCCACCTCATCAAGTTATGGATTTTTCGAAATTTTTAGGTCAAGATTCCAAGATTTGGATCTTCTTGAATTTATGAGATATTCTTGTATTTCAAGAAATACATATCTTTCATAATATCTTTTCAAGAAAATCAAGAAAATCTTTCTTGCCCTTTATATTTCAATATTTTCGAATTCTACATATGAATAACCAAGTGGGAGATTTCTTGAATTTAATGAGATAATCTTGTATTCCAAGAATACATATCTTCATTTCATAACAAAATTCAAAGAAAATCTTTCTCCCCTCTCATCCATAATTTTTGAAAAAAATGGAAAATTAGCAACAAATATTTATTTTATTTTTAAGCATTTTTTTCAGTTATTGGACTATATGTTGGACTACTTAGGGGGCCTTTAGGAGAATTAAGATTGGACCTTCCAATGGATCTTGAATTATCAATATTGAGCCACAATATTATTCAAGCCCATAAATATTAATTAATCCCACTACATAATTAATATATTGACTATCCATCTTAACCCATATTACGATCAATATGGCTCCGGTTATTATTTCCGTGTTTAAGATTATCTAGCCCATTAATTAATTCAAGCCACCAAATAGCTTTCCGTTAATTAATATCTTTTGTCCTTGGTCAAGAACGGTTCAACATTATTATCCATACCGGAAACTAGTTCCACTTGCAAGATTTGGTATGATAAAGCTTATGAACCTCCCAAGGGGGCAAATCGAACAAGCGTACTTGCACACGATTCTCCGTATTAAATATTAGCAATCACATGTGACCAATAATATTGCCCAAGATATAAAGTATTGAATCTCGTTGATTCTCTACCCATGATAAGTCAAAGCAATAGTTACCAACCACAAGTGATCCTATTTAAGGAACGAAGATTAAGAAATAAAGAACCACTGAGGTCTAATTCTTCCTTGTTCAGTTCTAAAGAATTTGTCCTCCTCAGAGGTCCTATTCAAAGGATCGACCATGCACTAGTGTAATCTCTTGGTCAAGACAAGCCAATCAGAGCCTTACACTTCAACCTTTCACGATGGATTGTTCATTTCCATCTAGGTCGTGAATGGCGTACTTTTAGTTACAAGGGACTGTTAATTTAATCTTCCGTGATCTGGTATCACTAAATTAACTACAATGTAACACATACGATTTATTGAACAGTTATGCAGTAAATATATGTAACATTCGATGATATTTAAAGCATCAGTGATAACCAATTTATTTCAGTAAACAAGTCCGAAATTCAAATTTTGATTATACAAAGTAAAAACATACTTTCCAAAGATAATCCCAACAATCTCCCACTTATACTCAAAGTCTCGCTTTTAAGTATACTACAACATGTCTCGTGTAGTTCCCTAATACGTGACATCTAATGTCACCTTCACGAACCTAATAATTTCTCCCACTTATACTCAAAGCAGATTAGCAAATCGGTCTTGACACCCATTCCTTCCACATGTCTCTCGAATGTATTCAGAGGCGGACCCGCCTTTGTGAATGGATCACCTAGGTTGTCTTTCGACGCGATCTATGCCAATTTCTACATCTCCTCTCTTAACGATTTCTCGTTATAAGATGTCTTTCCTTCAATGTGTTTGTTTGACTTCGTGGACTCTTGGTTCCTTGAATTTGGAATCGCCCTAGCAAATATTGCTAGACAAATTCGAACTCCATCCAAGTCCACTAAGAAGGTCTAGAGCCAAATTGGTTCTTTTCAACGCTTCACAAGGCGACTACTTAACCGGCTTCCATGGTTGAGTCGATGATGCATTTACGCTTCACACTCGTCCCATTTGATGGCTACACTTCCCAAATGAAAACACACTAATCGAGGCAGATAGTTTTCGAATCTAAGTCCGATTGGAAATTCGAGTCCGTAGTAGCTTTATGGGGATTAGACTATCGATCGATAAATTAACATTCTATCCCGAGTTCTTTTCGATACTTCGTAATGTTTTTAATCGCCATTCAATGTTCTTTTTCCCAAGGTTACTTTGATATCTTGCCACCATTCCAACGACAAAGCAGATATCCGGTCTCGTACATAGCATTGCATACATAAGGCTTCCGACAGCCGAAGCATATGGAATGCCTCTCATGTCATCTATCTCCTTTTTTAAGGTCTTAGGGCACATTTTCTGGATAGATGGATTCCATGTCCGAAAGGTACGAAGCCTTTCTTGGAATCTCGCATGCTTCATCGTTTCAAGACAAAGGTCTATGTATGAAAACTGCGATAAACCTATCTTCATTTTCTTGCGATCTCGAGTGATCTTGATCCCAAGGATGCGTGCGGCTTCCCCTAAGTCCTTCATATCAAACTGATTTGAAAGCCATGCCCTTACGTCTGATAACACCTTAACATCGTTCCCGATGATCAGAATGTCATCTACGATATAGTACTAAGAATACCAATGCAGCCCGACACATTTTTGTACACACAACTTTCGAACTCATTTTGATCAAACCCATAAGACTTTATAACATGATCAAAACATTGGTTCCAAGCTCGATGGATGCTGTTTGAGTCCGTAAATGGACTTCATGAGCTTACAAACTAGGTGTTCTTGGCCTTTTTCAATGAAGCCTTGGGGTTGTTGCATATAGATCTCTTCATCAAGACTTCCGTTGAGGAAAGTCGCCTTGACATCCATTTGCCGATTTCAAAGTCGAGATCTTGCAAAGAATCGATAAGAGAATTCGGATGGACTTAAGATGGCTAAGGGCGAAAAAGTTTCCTCATAATCGATCCCTTCTTTTTCGAGTATAACCTTTACGCCATTTAGTCTTGCCTTGAAGGTTTCCACCTTCCCGTCCGTCTCTTTTTCTCTTATACACCCACTTGCAACCAATGGGTTTGACCCCATTAAGTGGTTCGACTAGCTCCCACACTCTATTATGATACATAGAACCCATTTTGGCTTTCATTCTTTGTTTGCCAAGAATCAGATCCTTGTCTTGGATTGCCTCGTCATATGTCCATGGGTCCGATTAAATCTTGTCCGGAATCAAGTCCGGGGACTCTCCTATTCCCATGAATCCCTCGGTTTTTCACAATCCTCCCACTTCTGACGAGGTTCCGTTGTGTAAGTGTGTCGTTTGGTATGTCATCTTATGCATTGGCACCGAGGTTAGCCCTCTTAGCTCATTTAAGGTAATCTCACTTCTGGGTCTTCTTTCGTTCATATAGTCTTCTTCCAAAAATCTAAAGTGTGTGCTTATTACCACCTTTTGATCTTCGGGACCATAGAACATACACCCTTTTGTTCCCTCAGGGTATCCCACAAACAACCTTAATTCTGATCGAGGATCCAATTTACCGGCTTCCTTGTCCAACACGTAGGCCGGACACCCCCAAATCCTCATGTGTCTCAAACTAGGCTTGCGCTCGGTCCACAATTCTTTGGGAGTTTTGGGAACCCGATTTGGATGGCACCAAGTTCGAATGTAGGCTGCATTGTTTCAAGGCATGACCCCGTAATCGACTTGGGAAGATCCGCTTAACTCATCATAGATCTAACCATTTCCAAAAGAGTTCTGTTTCTTCGCTCTGCAATCCCGTTTTGTTGAGGGGTTCCGGGTGCAGTTAGCTGGGATGCAATCCCTTCATCAGACAAGTAGTTCAAAAACTCATCGCTGAGGTATTCGCCTCTACGATCGAATCGTAGAGACTTGATACGTTTTTCCCTATGATTCTCTGCTTGAGTCTTAAATTCTTTGAATTTCTCAAAGGTCTCAGATTTATGCTTCATAAGGAAAAAATAACCGTACCTTGAGTAATCATCAATAAAAGTGACGAAATACTCATAACCTCCTCTTGCTTTGGTTGACATTGGACCACATACATCTGTGTGAACGATTTCTAACACTTCTTTGACTCTATTCCCCTTGGCTCCGAATGCCCTCTTGGTCATTTTACTCTCCAAACATGATTCACAAGTTGGAATTGGTTCAACTTGGAGAGACTCCAGTGAACCTGCTTCTACCAACCTTTGGATCCTCTTTTGATTAATTTGTCCCAATCTTAGATGCCATAGAAGTGTCTCGTTTACGTTTTCTTTTATCTAAAAGCTTGATTGATGTGTTATAGGATGCATTTAAGTGAGTGGTGTGCCGCGATTAATTGTATAGAGATTTTCCATCAATGTCCCGTAACAGATACACTCATCATTTCAAGAAATGATTTCATTCTTATTAGAAGAAACTAAGTGTCTATTAACAGAATTTTAGAAACTGAAAGTGAATTCTTTCTAAAACTAGGAACATAAAGAACATCTCTTAAAATTAGAACTCTGTCTTCAAAAAGATCGGTGCACTTCTCCCATCGCTTCACCGCCACTCTCGAAGATAGCCCGGTGTGATGAGGATCTCTCGCCACTAAGTTGCGGATCGGTTTGAACCCGTGAAGCAAACATGATTAGTGGATCTCGTATCAACCACCCACGAATGAGAAGTATACGCCGCTAAACAAGTTTCAACAACTAGTGCGTGAGAATTACCTTTCTTTCCGTCCCTTTTGGGGTTGGAATAGGCAAACCTCCATTGTCCTCTTTCACCACAGCAAGCACTTCCTTTTGGATTTTCCTTGACACCACCAAAGATTCGTCATCCTATCATTGCCCTTGGCAACAGTTGAGTCTGATTGCTTATGGCCTTTGGTCACCTTCTTCTTATTGCCATCCCTCGGCCTAGAAGATGAAGACGAACCACTTGCCGTCAAAGCTTGAGTTTGGTGCCCTATCAACATCTCTGTCGTGACCAAAAGCTTGTAACAAATCGGTAAGCGTGGCAAAATTGCTTTCGAAACTTTTGGGCGCGAGTGAAATACCAAATTCATCCGAGTCTCCAGATTATAATCGTACTCGAAACCTCAAGTTTGTTCGGATGGACCATCAATTTTGAGGAAGTAATCCCTTACGGGTTTGTCCTCCACCATTTTCAGCGACGACATCTCTCGCAAGGTGATCTGACGAGTCTTGCATTTTTGACTCGTTAGTTGGCTCATCTGATTTTGGTGTGTCAAGAATTCACTTGTGCTTTTGTGCAGTTAGGACAATTTTAATTTTTTCGTTTCCAATCAATATAGTTTCCATACATATTGTATTGACTTTAAAGTATATTAATAGTGGATTAAAAGGTAAATCGACATCTTTGAATCGAAATAAATAATAATATGCATAAGCATAAATATATCACAAGGTTCGATCACATGATCATATTAAAATCTCAAAAAATATGAACATGCATCACCAACATCTCAAAAAAAGTTTAAATAAGCCACGTGGGTGGGTCATTATTTAAACACATTCAACGAGTTACAAACAAGAACGATTATAAACCTTTAATATCCAGATTAATAGTTGTCTCCCCACTGACCAATATAAAATTGACAGGGACTTGAGGGAAGTATATGCATATCAATTTTATACCTAAATAATAACCATGATTAAATACGAAATTATTATTTCGCTTTGAACGAGCCTCGTGGGGGAGGTCATAAATCGCCACTAAGTAATAACCCACAATCATCCATTTGGAATTCATTCATGTGAAAGCTAACTTTTGACAAATTCCCAAAATGAGGAATTTCTCCAAAAGAATTCACAAATAAATAAATCATGGAGGTCAAAATTAATTCAATTTTATTTTCCTAATAAAATTGTCAATTAATTATTTAAACATACTTAGTAATTTTTGAAGGTGAGATTTTTCATTGGGCAACTCTCATGCAAAACACATTTAAACAAATTAAATAAAACATAAGATAACACAATAATAAATCAAGCAAAGCGTAAAAATAAACATATTGAGCACAAATTATCCAATTGTCATGGTTTCATTTTTCTTGGCTTGATCTTGAAGAAACGCTTGCCTTGAATTTCTCCCACTCGATCGTCCTCAAAAGTTAACTCCGCCTCGAACGCCACGCCAGTAGCTCAATGGATGCACGCCTTGATCCGCCCGCCTCGCCGAAGCGACCATCCCGTCTTTTGGCATTAACGCGATGACGCTTCTTCAGCGACCTCGGCGAACATCGCCCACGTCGACCTCGGCAATTTCGAAGATGCTAAAGCGACGCGGCAGACAAGATCCACAAGATACCCGTCGACTACCAAAGATCGCCATGAATTCCTTGAACTTCGTAGCTGTTATCCCGCACATACCCGTCTGTTACGCGCCCAGACGCCTTCGCCCGCCCACTGGCCTCGCCAAGACGCTGACGGCCACCAGGCGCTCGCGCTATCTGATCTTCTGTCTGCGGCGATCTAAGCGCCGCCTTCGGCCCTCGCCTTGCCCCACCCCTGCGTGCTGAACGCGCCAGCGCGTCGCCTGCACCTCCCTTGGCATGTTTCATGGACGCAAGTCGCCCTCGCGCCTGGCTTCGATTTTATCCTTTAATTCTTTCGTCTCGCTTCGTTTCCGATCCGGTTATAATTTATTTACAAAAAATAAATAAACCTAGATCTAGACTAGTCTTTTACATTGATCAAATCAAACAAATCCTAATCTACTCGTGGATTTTCTCACGAGGTAAAACGAATCCGAACAAATCGAATTAAAAACCACAATTTATATGCATGCATAAATAAACACATTAAATTCCATGACAATTGGATACCTGCAAAATAGATCTAGCAATTCTACTATCCAATTTCAAATTTAATGACAACGAATTAAATTACAATTTAAAATTCAGAGCTCTGATATCAGTTGTTGGGGAATAAGTTGCACAGATCTATTCGGGATGAATATTTAAATACAAATTTAATACTTATAATTATTACTAGCATGAATTAATCCTATAATAATTCAAATAATAATCCAACAACAAATCATGCATATAATTAATTCACGTAAATCCTACGCATGCGGAATTTCTACGAGTTTACGTGAACATACCTCTCGTGACGGCAATGGTCTTGTTGATTAGACTCACCAAAAGAACTTCTCAAGTATTCCCTTAATCCTTGCTCGACTATCCGGTGGTAGGACACTTGCGAACAATTAACTAAAAGGAAAAATAAAATTTGTTGCACCACTTTTGTGGATTTACTAATTTTTCCAGCACATGAAATTGTACTTGGGAATGAAAGAATCATCCCCTATTTATAGATGGGTGTTGGGCGAAAATTTGGGAAGAAAAACAATGTGGGAAAATCTTTTCTTGATCTCCAAGAAATCTTGAATATATCTCCTATATTCTTTTCTCCACAATTCAAATATTCCACAAAAAATCCCACCTCATCAAGTTATGGATTTTTCGAAATTTTTAGGTCAAGATTTCAAGATTTGGATCTTCTTGAATTTATGAGATAATCTTGTATTTCAAGAAATACATATCTTTCATAATATCTTTTCAAGAAAATCAAGAAAATCTTTCTTGCCCTTTATATTTCAATATTTTCGAATTCTACATATGAATAACCAAGTGGGAGATTTCTTGAATTTAATGAGATAATCTTGTATTCCAAGAATACATATCTTCATTTCATAACAAAATTCAAAGAAAATCTTTCTCCCCTCTCATCCATAATTTTTGAAAAAAATGGAAAATTAGCAACAAATATTTATTTTATTTTTAAGCACTTTTTTCAGTTATTGGACTATATTTTTAAGATTGGACATTCCAATGGATCTTGAATTATCAATATTGAGCCACAATATTATTCAAGCCCATAAATATTAATTAATCCCACTACATAATTAATATTGCACTATCCATCTTAACCCATATTACGACAATATGGCTCCCTTGTTATTATTTCCCCGTGTTTAAGATTATCTAGCCCATTAATTAATTCAAGCCACTGAAATAGCTTTCCGTTAATTAATATCTTTTGTCCTTGGTCAAGGAAAGGTTCAACATTATTATCCATACCGGAAACTAGTTCCACTTGCAAGATTTGGTATGATAAAGCTTATGAACCTCCCAAGGGGGCAAATCGAACAAGCGTACTTGCACACGATTCTCCGTATTAAATATTAGCAATCATATGTGACCAATAATATTGCCCAAGATAAAAAGTATTGTATCTCGTTGATTCTCTACCCATGATAAGTCAAAGTAATAGTTACCAACCACACATGATCCTATTTAAGGAACGAAGATTAAGAAATAACGAACCACTGAGGTCTAATTCTTCCTTGTTCGATTAAAGAATTTGTCCTTCAGAGGTCCTATTCAAAGGTCATCACCATGCACTAGTGTAATCTCTTGGTCAAGACAAGCCAATCTGAGCCTTACACTTCAACCTTTCACGATGGATTGTTCATTTCCATATAGGTCGTGAATGGCGTACTTTTAGTTACAAGGGATTGTTAATTTAATCTTCCGTGATCTGGTATCACTAAATTAACTACAATGTAACAATGCGATTTGGTGAGCAGTTATGCGAGAAATATATGTAACATTCATGATATTTAAAGCATCGGTGATAACCAATTTATTTCTACAAAAATAAGTCTGAATTTGACTTTGATTATACAAAGAAAGATATTTTCATTATAATAATCCTTAACACGCATGCAGCACCGCATGGGCGAATACGGGCGAGAGGATTGGGCCTGGCGAAAATCGCATGGGCGAGCATTGGCAGCGCTGGCAATACAAGGCGACTCACGGCCGTCGAGTAGCCAGGAAAGCTTGGGCAGCACCGGAGCCGGCCTTGAGCGACCATAAGTACTGGTGAATCATGGCGTCCGGGACCATACGGCGTCTTGTCATGGCGCAGTAGTGGGCAACTTCGCCTCGGCTTGGCGGCGTAATTTTCGCGGGCATAGCGACCATTGTGCGAAAGGTCTTCGCACCGCTTGTCGCTTAGCAATCCGACTTGGCCGACATCTTTACGTGTAGTTTGTTCGAGCGGGCGAGTTAAGCTATCAACTTACCCCATCCTTGGACTCGGCCGGGGGAGCTCGTCTTTGGCTCATGACAACTCGCCCCATATCTCATTTTTAACAGAGGTTAGTGGGCCCTCCATTTGTAACTTAATGACATAAGGAGCCCTAATAATTAGCCCAGATCATTTGGTACACAACAACAAGTACCAAATTTGGCAAGATATTTGATTTTATAGAGTAGGATTCCACAAAATCAATGTGGGGGAGTGACAAATCTGTCGCCGCCACAAGATCTTTGAAACCTTTCTATTTTATCGCACCACCACCATCGCCGCAACTAGCCGGCGATGGTGGAACCATGCCAGATCCGCCGCATAGATCCATCGCCGCTTTTGGCTCGCCATCATTTAACACCTTGGGTGCGCGGCTTTGGACGAAATCCGTGTGGAAGGGCCACCGAGACGAAATCAATTTGTTTGGGGAGGGGGGACCCCATGGCCATCACCCAACACCCCCACAAACACCTATCACCACCGCCTCTCAGTAGATCCGCCTCACCACCATCGTTTTCGGTATCGCACCCCACCCAACACCCCCACAAATCGAGTCCCAAAAGTTGAAATTGGGGGAGCCCATTTGCAGGTGAAGCCACCAGCATCGAAGCAAACTCTTCTGACCTGAAACAACCGCAGTCTGTGATGGCGGCGCCCTCGGGTTATTGGCGGCCGCAGCGTCGACATATACCTTCACCGCTGTCTTTGAAAATAGAGAAGGAGAGGGAGAGAGTGGGTTCATTTTTTTTAGAGAGAGGGGTCCCCACCACCACGCCGATACAGAGGGAGAGAGAGAGGTGGGTGGCAATTTTTGGTGGGGGTAGGGGGCGGCGCCGATAGAGAGGGAGAGAGAGAGAGGTGGGTGGTTTAGGGTTTTTAGAGAGAGAGAGTGAGAGGACAAGTGAGTGATGAGTGAAAGAGCGGTCCCTTTATTAATTTAGTCATGTGACGGGGTGTTTTGTAATTATAATTGACATTGAGGGTAAAAATGTCTCATTTTGTACCTTAGAGTTACTACTCAAATTTCTTGTACCGAAGAGTCACTTGCCTCTATTTTTTTACCTTAGAGTCATTATCCCTATATATATATATATATATAAGCTTGTGGTTGAGGCAGTGTACACGTAAACTTGTTGCTAATCACATAAGCTTTAGACATATGCACTTATATACACACAAACATGCGTGACATTAATATGTACTTCCTCCGTCAACCAATCTTATGCTACTTTGACTTTTTAATGCGTTTTTACGAGCGAGATTTGTATTAGTAATTGAAATGATAAAGTGACTTTTAAGGAGGGATATAATAGATAAGTCCCTCATCTATTATACACCTTCTTAAAAGTCATTTTATCATTTCAATTATTAATACAAAATTCGCTCGTAAAAATGCGTTGAAAAGTCAAAGTAGCATAAGATTGGTGGACAGAGATAGTAATATTTATCGGATAGAATTGATCGAATTCAACAAAGAGAGAGAGAAAGCCTAAGTCGGTACTTAGTGAGATAAGTGTCAAAACTACAAACCCTATTCTTATGTTCAAGTATTATATCATCTAATTGAAAGCAAATAAGAAAACACGAATGGGGAGATAGGGTCTTGAGGAGAGAAGAACTAGAGGAAGACGATAGGCCGATTAAAGAGTGAGTTATCGACCACTTTTCAGATTCGAGGTAAGTAGAAATTTATTTGTAACTACAATGCATAAATATAATATTATGTGACTTATTAGCGATTAACTAACAATACATGGATAATATGTGGATTGTGAAATTTGATTGATATTCAGTGATTAACGTGGAAAGAGTTGCTTGTGAGCTCGATATTTGATGTAAACTGGGTATGTGAAATATGAAACTTATGAGTTAATATGTGTTGCTTTGTATTGCATCATGCATTATCATGAAATGAGATTTGATAAAATGATGTGATTTGGCCACTGATTATACACCGATCGCTACGGAATGAGCGACACAGGGTAATCGCGACCGGAGACCCTCACATGTCATAGACCATTAGCGTGGACACACCGTCTTATTATTACACGGGAGGGGCGACCAGGGAGACCCTGGCGTCGTCTCTTGACGTGACTTTACGGAAGGGGTGACCTAGGAGTGGAGTGACCGACTAGAGACTGGCCCAAGTACTACCAAAATAAAGCCAGGGCCATATATATATATATATATATATATATATATATATATATATATATATATATGGGTGGATTGAGCTCAGTCCGGTTTATAACGGTGAGTCTGGGGCCCTGCGAGTGTTTCATAAATAAATTAGTGATTGCAAAAGAGAGTGCATGGGGAGGATTTTCAAAGATTCGAAGCATCATACATAATTTCTGCTTACTGAGATTTATATATCTCACTTAGTTTATGCATTAATGTAGGTAATCTTGTCAACTTACACTGGTGGTGGTTGGAGTACCTTCAGATCCTGAGAGTTGTATACATGAATGACGACCTATGGGGATTGTGTTTGAGTTGTAGTGTGTGTGTGTATATATATATATATACATACACACACATAGTTTTGTATATTACGAGTCATTCTTATCAAGTTTTTAAATGTTCAAAGGAATTGTCATTTTGTTAGCTGTTTAATAAAAATAAAAAGTCACAAGTCAATTCTCGTAAATTTATTTCGAATGTATTATTTATTTAGTTATCTGAGAGTGGTCGTGACATAACCCGACCCAGAATTAATTAATTTTAAAAAAATTGTTATGACCCGTAAGTAAAACCCGACCCAACCTGGAACCCGCCTAAATAAGTGAATAAAAATAAATAAATTAATTAAGATATACACACGTGGTGGCTGAAAAAATAAAGGAGAAATGTTAATAAATTTCACGTGTATAGTGATCGGTTGACTGGTTTCCGGGACCAAAATCAAGAAAAGGTGAAACATATTGGCAGGGACGGACCCAGAAATTTCACCGAGGGGGGCCCAATTTATAACATAGTGTAGCTAAATGGACTTTCGAATTTTTATATATTTTCGAGAATTATTTGGACTAAATATATTTATATTAACGGAGTCGAATACATTTACATGTTTATTTAAAATGTGAATTATACATATTTCTCACTTAGTTTATGCATTAATGTAGGTAATCTTGTCAACTTACACTGGTGGTGGTTGGAGTACCTTCAGATCCTGAGAGTTGTATACATGGATGACGACCTGTGGGGATTGTGTTTGAGTTGTAGTGTGTGTGTGTGTGTATATATATATACATACACACATAGTTTTGTATATTACGAGTCATTCTTATCAAGTTTTAAAATGTTCAAAGGAATTGTCATTTTGTTAGCTGTTTAATAAAAATAAAAAGTCACAAGTCAATTCTCGTAAATTTATTTCGAATGTATTATTTATTTAGTTATCTGAGAGTGGTCGTGACATAACCCGACCCATAATTAATTAATTTTAAAAAAATTGTTATGACCCGTAAGTAAAACCCGACCCAGCCTGGAACCCGCCTAAATAAGTGAATAAAAATAAATAAATTAATTAAGATATACACACGTGGTGGCTGAAAAAATAAAGGAGAAATGTTAATAAATTTCACGTGTACAGTGATCGGTTGACTGGTTTCCGAGACCAAAATCAAGAAAAGGTGAAACATATGGGCAGGGACGGACCCAGAAATTTCACCGAGGGGGGCCCAATTTATAACATAGTGTAGCTAAATGGACTTTCGAATTTTTATATATTTTCGAGAATTATTTGGACTAAATATATTTATATTAACGGAGTCGAATACATTTATATGTTTATTTAAAATGTGAATTATACATATTTCTTTCTCTATTTCGTTACCCATTTCTCACCTAAAGATCAACATTTTATTTATAGAGCGTTGAATTTTATAAGTATTAGTAATAGTTGTGTACGGTGAACATGATGCACATAACACTTTGTCTAAAGGAGATAAACACTCGTATAAGACAGTTTAATATATGAGACAGGGTACAACCAACACCCATCCTACCAAAATATTAAAACGTTAATATTCAATTTATGTTCTGTCTTACTATGAGACCGTCTCATACAGGTGTGTCTTAATATTAGTAAACTGTAATCTTGAAATATAAGTATCAATAAGTCTCCCGAATAATTATGCCTATCGAAGAATCTGGAATAAATTGGTGTACAAGCACAAAAATATTGAGGGAAAAAATTATTTGAATTGATATGTGTAGATCACCAATCCAGCATGCTTCTTGCATGGCAATAATCCTGTGAAGCATGACTTTTGTCCTCTTTTCTATATATATATATATATGAAAATATATGTTACATCATCCTCAATTTTTATTAATATATCATACTTTGTTTTATAACATCGATATGTCATATGCATGGTTCTCTCCATCTCAAACATCATGTTTCTCTAAACTATATATACTAATTTTCAGTTAAGGGAATGAATGTAAAATATTTTATAAACCATCAATGCTCACTTATGATCGTCCATTTATTAATTTATTTACTACTTCCTCCGTCCTATTTTAGACACCCATTCATTTTATAACTCGTATTTTAGTGAGTGAGTTTTATTAGTATATACTCCCTCCGTCTCAAGATGACTTTTACACGTATTTTTGCGAAGAGTTTTGTATTAGTAATTGAAATAATAAAATAACTTTTAAGGAGAAGTATGATAGATAAGATGATCATCTATCATACTCTCTTTAAAATTCACTTTATCATTTCAATTACTAATACAAAACTCGCTCGCAAAAATGCGTGTAAAAGTCAACTGTTGCAGTCATCGTAGAAAGGAGGGAATATAGGAAATGATAAAATGATTTTTAAGAAGGTGTATGATAAATGAGAAAGTAATACTATCATACACCACCTTAAAAAAATCATTTATCATTTTAAATATTGATAAATAACTCGCTTTCTAATGCACGAACTATAAAGTGAATGTACAATTTAAATCAGGACGCTGAGAGAATATTTTTAAATCATTGTGTTGTATCATAGGAGAGCAGGATTTATGTGGCACTGTCTCAAGTAAAATAGTATGCGCATGATGTATTAATTGATAGACAAATTTTATGCAAAACTTATTCATTACATAAAGTTAAATTTATACTGATATTGAAAGTTCATTCATTAATATTTCTTTTGCTTTTATAAATTAATATTATAATATTTATATATATATAAATATTATAGTGTTACTGTATAATTGTAATAGTATAAGGTGATAAATATATTATGATATTATAATAATTTTAAATTTTAAAATGTGAACAAGTTTCACAATATATTAACTCAAGAAAGAAATTAAATCTTGTTCTAGCTAACATAAAAATAAAATAAAAATTGAACGGCATTCCCCATTAGCATGAACTATCTACGATTTGACTTAATTAGGAGTTGAAATGAGGCTGAACTTGGACATTAACATAGAGAAAATGAATGTGGCATGAAAATGAAAATTAATGTGGCATGAAAGTGAGGCTGAACTTGGATCGCTTTCAGTTCACCAAAAAAGTTTGAGGAATGAATTTATAACTTTTAATTCTTATTTTTTTTATACGAAGTCACTATTTGATCATTCTCAATCAAATATTCCTATTTTATTTTATTTTATTGTCTTTCCTGACTTTCAGTACCATAAGGCTTGCATATGGGGCGGGAAATCTCCATTTCCCGCAAGGCCGAGAACGGGAAAAGTTTCACATATCTTGTGGGATTTTTATATATAATTTTTAAATATTATTTTATATATATTTATAATTAACTATAATAGTTTAGATAAATTAAATATAATATAATTAAATGGGGATGAAGATTTTACGTAACACGTACGAAGATTTCCACAACGATATGGATGAGACAGAAATTTAACCTTTTTTTTTGATGGAAATCGAATCCCAAAACTCGTATGAGGCGATTGCCTCACGACAAAGATATAAGATAATTTAAAGACAATCAACATCATATTCATATCTCCCAAAAGTGTTAAAAAAGATGTTCAATGCTCAAATTACACTCCGTCTCACCATGAGTCAGTCTTACGCAAGTACGCCTCATATTTAATAAATTTGTCCTTCCTGACGTTAGATGTCCAAAAGGTTGACACATCATTTAACTTCGTCATGGACAATACTGTTTCGTTATAAGACTAAATAATAATTTTTTTTTAATAAAAATGATAAAATTACTTAAATATTCTTATAACATTTTTTTAATAAAAAAATACAATATTCATAAATTTAAAAATTTTAGTCTACGATCTCGAACTCGACCCATGCGCGACCCTCCCAAACCCCTCCTCGACTCGGGTCGGTTTCGAGTCCAGGTTGGGTCTGGGTCCGGGTAGGATCCGGGTCCTAGATTGAGTCTGATTTCTAGTAAGGGTTTGGGTCTAGGTTGGGTCTGGGTGCGGATCCAGGTTCTGTCTGGGTCCGAATCTGGGTTTGGATCTGGGTCTGGGCTCGAGTTTGGTACGGTCCAGATCCAGGGTCAGTGTTGGATCTGGGACGGGTCGGGGTCCGATCTGGGTCCTGGTCCGGGTCCGAGTCCCGTTCAAGTTGGGTCCGATCTGGGTCCGAGTCAGGGCGGGTTCGGGTCAGATCAGGGTTCGGGTCTGATGCGGGTTCGGATCGGGTTCGGGCCCGATGCGGTCCAGGTCTGGTCCGGGTCCGTGCCGAGTGGGTCCAGTGTCAGGGTCCGGATTTGAGTCCGGGATAATTTTATCATTTTATAAATATTAATTTAATTTATTAGTAGAACGATGCAGAAAAATTGCAGTATGCACATCGCAAATGCAATAGTGCAAAGTACAATCATTTAAAATTAAAATTATACGTTAGATCATTAATTCAACGATAGTCAAAAAATTTCTTGATGTTAGGAATGACGAAGTCGTTCCTGACCATAAAACATCCTAACTTTGTTTTGTTTTCTCTCGTATTTTGGGAGAAACGATTAATTCCCCCCATTCTTTATCTCAAATCACGATGAATTAATTGATATTCCTATTCTCTAAAACCATGTAACCAATAAACCAAGCACCTACGCAATAGCTCCCATTTCCCCCACTCTCCAGCGACATTGCCTATATAATATATAATATAAGAGTGAAACTTGTGTGCATCTATTACATAAGATGCAATTGAATTCAATTTTAATTTGAATGAACCATCTACATCTTAAATATTAAATAATAAACCTTAAATCATGACTTATTCGGGTCGGGTGAATCATGAACCACTCGGGTCGGGCCGGGCAAAAAAATGATCTGATAAAAATTAAAAAGAAAAAAGAAAAAAGAAAACTGAATTGAAATCCAATTGCACCAAATCAAAATTGGTTCAAATGATGCACATGAGAATTTTTCATAATATAGATAGGAGTAACCCTCATATGCCTTCATGTGCACCGTGTATTCATAATGCATTTTAAAACCATGTGATTTGTTATATAAAAGGATGTAACTTATACTGAATCGTGCAATTATTTTAACATATTAACAGTTGTATAATTTAGTGTAAATAAGTTACATCTTTCAGTATAACAAGTTGCATGATTCTAAGATGCACTATGAATACACAGTGCACCTGAATGTATACTAAATAGATATATAAGTTAGATATTTTAGGTGTAACTGCAATTGAATCCCTATTTTCTATGCCTTATTTGTATTTATATTGTTCACCTATACTTTTGTATTTTACATGTTAATTTATATATTACTCATATGACTTTTGCGAGTATTATGAATTTGCATCAATTGCGCAATATTATGCATCTTGTGTCATTTAACTCAATTTTGATTCGTATTTTAATGTGTTATAACAGGCCCAACAAAAATTGAAAAAATATAATGAATAGTTATGGTCACTTGTACTGAAAAAAGGCTGATTTTTAAAAATAATTTCATAGAAACATAAACGGCGGAAAAATATTGGTTAATGCAATTATGTAATATTAAAAAAATATTAGTTTAATTGTATATTGAAAATATTATCAACAAATAAATTAATATTTTACATGAAGTAATAACAAGTGTCTCGTAAATGTTACTCTATTTTTATAAATTAAATTCACTCAATTAGTTTTTCTCTTTTGACTTTTGTGTGACTAATCCAAAATGTAGGTATTATACACACTCACTCAATTCATGCAATAAATCAATTTTTAGCAATAACATGAGACCATGCTTGATTGTATATATTATATAAATGTGACAAATAAATCAAATTTTAGCAATAACATGAAACCATGCTTGATGGTATATATATATATATACACTGTAAAAAAAACGGTAATTTACGACGGTAAAAACCGTCGCTACAGTCTGTAGCGACGGTTTTCTGACCGTCGGAGAAACGAGGGTTGCTAAAATATAGCGACGGTGTTTTCCAAGACCGTCACTACTAACGATGGCAGTAAATCCGTCTCTACTTATCGACGGTTTTTTACCGTCGCAATATAGCGACGGTTTTGTCGAAGGAAAAGTGGGCACGGTTCCCGGGCGGAATAAGCCGTCGCTAAACCGTCGATATTTTGTCGATGGTGATGACGTCATAATACCGTCGCAAACGGACTAACACAATAATCTTAGTCCAATTGGTTAAGTTGGTGCCCCTTGTGATAGGGAAGAGTGGACGTAGGACTGGTTGTCCGAACCACTATAAATCTTGTGTGCATTTACCTGTTTGATTAATTGCTTTACACTATTGCACACAACTTTGATTAAATCTGCATACATATTCTGAGTTAGGATCAGCTTGCACCAAGTTACTGATCTGATCAGATTGACTCCATAGTCATCTGATTGAAAAAGCAACCGACTCGATTTGTCATAAACCGGTTTTTCACACGTATAAACTAGCTTCAAGACAATCGTTAAACCGATAGACACCGAATCGATCCGCCTTAAGGCGACAAGAAGTTGATATCGATCCAAACCGATTCACTTGCACTCGATCGAGTAAACCGCAATCACACCGATCTGCGAAAAGTTTTCGAAGTCTATTCACCCTCCCCTGAACCTTACGCCCTCACAAAACCCGTTCGGGACCAACAAGTAGTATCAGAGCAGGAGTTCAAAAGTTCACAAGCTTTTAATGTGAACACCTGAACTGATCTTTTTAGTTAAAACCCATTTAGTTTAAAATGCATAAATTTTAAAATTCATGGAGGTTGACAATCATCTTCTCATTATTAAAATGCATACAATATTCTTCATCATTTCACTTGTTTAACTAACACTGTTTTACTCGTATAATTTTATTGTTGGTTAGTTTGGCATCATTATCAAAAAGGGGGAAATTGTTGAGATATTTTAGTTTTGATGAATTATGTCAAAACATTATCAACTTATGTTATTTAAGTTAATCTACAGATAATAAGTTGAGGGGGAACTGATCAAGATAAGATGAGACTGATGATTTCCGGACTAGATTAGAAAATGTGCGTAATCGACTGTTGTGTAAACCGATCTTGCGGGCGTAAATTGAATCTAGTATCTTGAACAGATCGAATCTGCCAGATTGAATGAGATCGATATTCTCGAATCGATGTGCGAATCGATATCTTTGAATCGATGCAAGATCGATGTCGAATCGATGCGGACTGCACCCGCACCGGACGAAATCTACGGCACCAAATTTCAGCACCTGTTTTTAATGACCAAATCAAGATACCGATCACGCCACTGTAATCGAAGAGATGAACAAGAATCGACGAAATGATCGATCCGTTAGACACACAAAAACAGCTGGCCAATAAGAAGATAACAACACATATATGGATGTGACATAAAGCTGCAAGCAACAGTGCATAAGGACAAAGAAAAGCTGGAAGACTATTAGTATGGATTTGAATAATGAGAAGATGATTGTCAACCTCCATGAATTTTAAAATTTATGCATTTTAAACTAAATGGGTTTTACATAAAAGATCAGTTTAGGTGTTCACATTAAAAGCTTGTGAACTTTTGAACTCTTGCTTTGATACCACTTGTTGGTCCCGAAAAATCCGATTTAAAACTCGTAAAATCTCAATGGGAGGTGACTTAAAATTTTTGCGAATGTGTTATGCAGATTTGCTAAAGTATGTATGACAGTTAATATGAAAGCAAGTAAGAACACAAGTATTTTTATAGTGGTTCGGAGTCCAACTCCTACATCCACTCTTCCCTTCATGGGGTACCAACTAAACCAACAGATATTTATGGAGCTCTCACTCAACGAGACTTATCTCCCTCACGGGATCGCCTATAGATGTTTAATGAGTTCTCACTCTCTCGGGACTTATCTCCCTCACGGGATCACCTATAGATGTTTAATGAGTTCTCACTCTCTCGGGACTTATCTCCCTCACGGGATTGACTATTAACTACCTTACTTAACCACTAATTCTTTCTCAAGAAAGGGTTTGAGTTTGGTGTTATTTCCAACTAGGTGAGATTTTCCCTTACATTGTTTTAGCCTTTTTTGCTAAGGTTGGGAAAATCTCTCTAAGCTTATGATATATGCATTAATGCTTAGATATAATGAAGAACACTCTTGGGTAAATCTGGATATTTAATGCTCTGTGTTCTTGAATGGAGATGCTTGAATATTTGGCTTTAATCTTCACTTTGCAGCATCCTCCATTCTCTTCTTTTGAAGACAGTGCAATGTATTTATAGTGTGGATTTGAATATTACCGTTGGAGAGTTATCAAGATTCAACAAGCAAGTTATACAAGTAGTAAAGCTTCAATCGCATAAGGAAACAAAAAATACACAACAATGAAATAATAGAACTTTTCATTGATAAAGACATGGAGGTTGACAATCGTCTTCTCATTATTAAAATGCATACAATATTCTTCATCATTTCACTTGTTTAACTAACATTGTTTTTTTCAGATAATTTTATTGTTAGTTAGTTTTTCAAATTTTTCTTTTCCTTATGCCTTTGTTGCTTATGACTTTATGTCACATCCATATATGTGTTGTTATCTTCTTATTGACCAAATTGCTTTTTGTGTGTCTAATCGGATCCGATCACCATCGTCGATTCATCGCTCATCTCTTCCGATTACTCGTCACCGATCCGGTATCGATTTCTCGTCCATTAAAATCTGGTCTGTTGAAATTTGGTCCGCAAACTGGTCCGCAGATTTACGTCCGGTCCGGTCTCCATCGGTTCAACATCAAGATCTTGATCGATTCAAAGATATCGATTCTGCATCGATTCGTAATATCGATTTGTTCGGCTACAACAGATCGATCCGCTTCAAGATAACAAATCGATCTGCTCAAGATAACAATTCGGTTTACTTTTGCAGATCGATTTCGCAGACTGCATATCGAATCGCACATCGATCAGATCCCCCTCAACTTGTTATCTGTAGATTAACTTAAATAACACAAGTTGATAATGTTTTAACATAATTCATCAAAACTAAAATATCCCAACAATTTCCCCCTTTTTGAAAATGATGCCAAAAATAACCAACAATAAAATTATACGAGAAAAACAGTGTTAGTTAAACAAGTGAAATGATGAAGAATATTGTATGCATTTTAATAATGAGAAGATGATTGTCAACCTCCATGAATTTTAAAATTTATGCATTTTAAACTAAATGGGTTTTAACAAAAAAGATCGGTTCAGGTGTTCACATTAAAAGCTTGTGAACTTTTGAACTCCTGCTCTGATACCACTTGTTGGTCCTGAACGGGTTTTGTGAGGGCAGAAGTCTAGAGGGGAGGGGTGAATAGACTTCTGAAAACTTTTTTCGTCGTCAGATCGTGTGATTGCGGTTTTTCGATCGATCGTCAAAGTGAATCGGTTTGATCGATATCAACTTCTTGATCGCTGAGGCGATCGGTTCGGTGTCTATTAGTTTAACTGATTGTGCGGAAGCTAGTGTATACCCGTGTGAAAAACCAGTTTATGACAAATCAGATTCCGAAGTTGTTTTCAATCAGATGACTATGGAGTCAATCTGATCAGATCAGTAGCTTGGTGCAAGCTGATCCTAACTCAGAATATGTATGCAGATTTAATCAAAGTTGTCCCTCCTCCTCCTCCTCCTCCTCCTCGTCCTCCACTTCCTCATCACCGTCTTCATTCTCCTCTTCCTCACCATCTTCATTCCCTTCCCCGCCGCTGTCAATCTCTATCAAATATGGATTTGCAGCTATTAAGTCAACGAAAAGATTGAAATCTCCTGTATGCACTTCAGTTTGAGTGGCAACTGTTTCCGTTTGGAACAGAGTGTCGTCAACTACGGCTAGTTGAATCCGGTTTAGGAACTTGCACCAGTGATCTCGCCTTTACTTTGCAAACAGCCATCCATTCATTATTTGCTCTCGAACCTGGATACGCGCAGTAGTATACTTGGGATACCTGAGTAGCAAACACAAACGGATCATAGCCCGAATATCTTCTTCTTCTATGAACATCGATCAGTTTGTATTCGGGATGAATCCTTGTTCCTGAAGCAGATGGATCATACCAATCACACTTGAACAACACAACAGTCTTCTCAGGGAACCCCAGATATCCTACTTCAACGACTTCTTGCAGGTGTCCGAAGTAGTCACGACTTTCTCCATCGAACATTGCACTGTTAATGCAAACACCACTATTCACAGTAGATTTGGTCGATGCATAATCCACTGTATGAAATTTGTAACCATTTACATAGTATCCTTGGTACGTGTTGACCACACGTAGTGGTCCTCTACTGAGATCCCGCATGAATGGGTTCACAATTCCACCATTATAGCCCTGTGACTTGACGATTTGAGGTTAAATATATAATTGTAAACATTTAATATGAATTTATTAATAAACAACGGTTTAGAACCACTCACATAGTTTTGGAACCACTCTGCAAAACCACGAGGAATATATTCACCTACTTGTGCATCTGAGATGTTTGGATCTATATGGTGTAGCTCTTCAGTAAAGATCCTAATTGAAAGCAATATATTATATTAATCAACTATTATATAATAAATTAATTAATATTCTAATAATTATGTAAATGATACGTATATGAAATACTTACTCAATGTACGGTTGGACTTCCTCACAATTGAATAACACATATTTATGTGCAAATGATTCAATCTCTTGTTGGTTCAACCATCGCCGCTCATTTGTCTTACCCAAACATCGACACGAAACTTAAACACTAACAACATACCATCAATATCATCAAGAACATTGTATGTGCCTCTCTGGTCCGTCAGAATTACGAGGCTCGTTTCTCAACCTTGTTCTAACATGATCCTCGAAATAGTAAGAACAAAATGTTGTAACCTCCTCACACAAGTAGTCATTAACAATTGATGCTTCAACTTTTGCCTTTTGTTTAAAGCATTGAGCTTCAAGTTATGTAGATACACCAGAGATATATAATAAAAAAAAAATTATAAGATCAAAACATAAATATATTAATATTTGTATAAATAGTTGTGAAGTGAAGGTTTACCTCTCAAATGGATACATCCACCAGATTGCATCGGACCGGCAATTTTGGCTTCATATGCTAAGTGCACCCGCAAGTGCTCCATCAAATCAAAGAAGCTTGAGGAAAATGCGCCCAACTTGCATAAAATAACCGAATGTCTTTCTCCAAGCGGACCATGTCGTCCCACGAATCATTGTAGACGTTAAATCTTTGAAGAATAAACTCAACTCGCCATAAATTGTTTGGTAGGAATTTTAATGCGAGGGACAACAAATAAGCATAAACACGTGACAATCGTGGCTTTTTATCCCTGACACCTTCCCGCTTTGATGTGTTTACACAACGACTCGATTGAGACATAGTCATCTCAGAAATCTCGTGTCTTCAATCCAATTACACAAAGCCACTTTCGCCTCTTATCAAGTGTGTAATTGGCTTGGGGATACCTTCCGCAGACGTTCATCCCTCTTCAAGTGATCACGTTTGATATCTCGCTCAATTTCATCAAGTTTACTTTTGCAGGTGTCTTTTGTCTTGCCCCTGTGTTCATGATTGTGTGGAACAAGTTATCGAACACATTTTTTTCGATGTGCATCACATCTAAGTTGTGCCGAATCAAAAGTGAGCTCCAGTAGGGCAAGTCCCAGAAAATGCTCTTCTTCTTCCAACCACCCGGTACCATTTTATTATGCTCCTCCGCATGTTCTTCTGTTGTTTTCCTCAATCCCTTTTGATTAATTTGATTTAACAATGGAGCCTACATGAATGCAAAGAGTTATAAGTTAATTAATTTATCATATGTAGATAGAAATATATTAATTAATTTAAAACAACTAATATAAAAATACCTGATCTTTTTTTCAAACCCTTTTTTATAACGACTGTGTTCTTGATAAAGTCCTTTTTATTCTTTCGAAAATGATGATCTTCTGGTAAAAGCTTTCGATGGTTATCAAACCATGAAACTTTTCTGCTAAGCGGGAGACTAAAAGCGTCTGAATCCTCCATGCAGCAAGGACACGCTTGTTTCCCAGCCGTCCTCCATTCGGACAACATGGAGTACGCAGGATAGTCGTTGATCGTCCAGAGCAGGGTAGCCCTCATCGTGAAGTTCTGCTTTCTCGATACATCGTATGTCAGCACTCCATTATCCCACAGATGTATTAAGTCTCTTATCAGGGGCTGAAGGAAAACATCTAGTTTGTCCTTTGGACCAGGTATCAATACCGTGAGAAACATCATTTGGGGCTTCATGCACATCCACAGAGGTAGATTATACGGAGTCAATATAACCGACCATAACGAATACTGCTTACCGTGCATTCCAAATGGACAAAAACCATCAGTGCTGAGACCTAACCGAACGTTCCTAGGTTCGTCAGAAAAAATAGGATCTCGTCAAGATGTTTCCAGACCATCAAGTCAGCAGGGTGTCTCATCTCTAAGGTATGATGATCAGTCTCTGTATGATGCCATGTCATATCTTTGGTTGTGGCACTAGATTGATACAATCTCTGAAGCCGATGAATGATAGAGAGGTAATACATCATTTTATTTGCCACTTTCTTCTTCTTATTCTGCTTCCCTCGACCGTAAGTCCAGTTTCGACGCGGTACTTTGTACAGAGTGTTGGGATTATACTGAAAAGTATGCTTTTACTTTGTATAATCAAAACTGAATTTCGGACTTATTTACTGAAATAAATTGTTTATCACTGATGCTTTAAATATCATCGAATGTTACATATATTTACTGCATAACTGTTCAATAAATAGTACGTGTTACATTGTAGTTATTTTAGTGATACCAGATCACAGAAGATTAAATTAACAGTCCCTTGTAACCAAAAGTACACCATTCACGACCTAGATGGAAATGAACAGTCCATCGTGAAAGGTTGAAGTGTAAGGCTCAGATTGGCTTGTCTTAACCAAGAGATTACACTAGTGCAAGACTGATGTACTGAATAGGACCTACAGGAGGACAAATTCTTCAGAACTGAACAAGGAAGAATTAGACTTCAGTGGTTCGTTATTTCTTAATCTTCGTCCCTTAAATAGGATCACGTGTGGTTGGTAACTATTGCTTTGACTTATCACGGGTAGAGAATCAACGAGATTCAATACTTTTTATCTTGGGCAATATTATTGGTCACATGTGATTGCTAAGATTTAATACGGAGAATCGTGTGCAAGTACGCTTGTTCGATTTGCCCCCTTGGGAGGTTCATAAGCTTTATCATACCAAATCTTGCAAGTGGAACTAGTTTTCGGTATGGATAATAATGTTGAACCGTTCCTTAACCAAGGACAAAAGATATTAATTAATGGAAAGCTATTTCAGTGGCTTGAATTAATTAATGGGCTAGATAATCTTAAACAGGGAAATAATAACCGGGAGCCATATTGACTGCAATATGGGTTAAGATGGATAGTGCAATATTAATTATGTAGTGGGATTAATTAATATTTATGGGCTTGAATAATATTGTGGCTCAATATTGATAATTCAAGATCAATTGGAAGGTCCAATCTTAATTCTCCTAAAGGCCCCCTAAGTAGCCCAACATAAAGTCCAATAACTGAAAAAGGTGTTTAAAAATAAAATAAATTTGTTGCTTATTTTTTCCTCATAATTTCGAAAATCATAAATAAAAAAGGGAGAAAGATTTTCTTTGAATTTTGTTATGGAATGAAGATATGTATTCTTGGAATACAAGATTATCTCATTAAATTCAAGAAATCTCCCACTTGGTTATTTATGGGGATATTTTCGAAAATTTTGAAATATAAAGGGCAAGAAAGATTTTCTTGATTTTCTTGAAAATATATTATGAAAGATATGTATTTCTTGAAATACAAGAATATCTCATAAATTCAAGAAGATCCAAATCTTGAAATCTTGATCCCTAATATTTCGAAATATTCCATAACAAATAAGAGAGTGGGATTTTGTGGAATATTTTTATTATGGAGAAAAGAATATATGAGATATATTCAAGATTTCTTGGAGATCAAGAAAATATTTTTTCATCCCTATTTCACATGAAATTTTCAACCACCACCCTCTATAAATAGGGGATGAATGTTTCATTCCCAAGTACAATTCCATGTCTTTGGAAAAATTAGTAAAATCCACAAAAGGTGGTGCAACAAAGTTTATTTTCCTTTTTGTTAATTGTTCATGAGCATCCTACCAACGGATTGCTTTGCAAGGATTAAGGAATACTTGGGAAGGTTTTTTTGGTGTGTCTAATCAACAAGACCATTGCCACTCCAAGAGGTACGCTCACGTAAACTCAGAGAAATTCGCGACGCGTAGGATTTACGTGAAGTAATTATATGCATGATTTGTTGTTGAATTATTATTTGAATTAATATAGGATTAATTCATGCTAGTAATAATTATCATAATTAAATTTGTATTTAAATATTTATCCCTAATAGATCCGCAATTAATTCCCCAACAACTCGGTATCAAAGCCTCGGCTTTAGCTCAATTTTAAATTGTAATTTAATTCATTTTCATTAAATTTGAAATTGATAGTAGAATTGCTAGATCTTTTTTGCGTATCCAATTGTCATGGAATTTAATGTGTTTATTTATGCATGCATATAAATTGTGGTTTTTAATTCATTCTGCTCAATTGCTTTTTACTTGTGAGAAAATCCACGAAAGAGATTAGGATTTGTTTGATTTGATCAATGTAATAGACTAGTCTAGATCTAGGTTTATTTATTTTTTGTAAATAAATTGTAATCGGATCTAAACGGAGGCGAGACGAAGAATTAAAAGGATAGATCTAGAATCAGATCACGGATGACGCAATCGCGCGAAAAGTTCAAGCGAGGCACGCGCGAACGGGACGCCGCCATGCGCACGGGCACGACGCCAGGGTATCGGCGGATCGGCTCGACGCGCACGCGCCGCTTTTAAGCGAAGCGCGGACCATACGCGCTGGGTTACGAGGCGGACGGGGGCGGGGAAGGATACATGGACGCGGGCGATCTGCTGAGATCCACGGGAGTGAGGGAGGGCGAATCGTGGATGCGCTGGTGGATACGGGCGTCTTACTACTGAGGCGTCTTAGAAGGCGAGGCACGGAACTGTGCCGAGGCGTCTTTGAGGCGCCGAGGTCGCCGAGGTCGAGGGCGGCGGGCGGGTCGGACGCGGGCGGCATCCCGCCACGAAGCTACTTGGTGTGGCGTTTCGAGATGGAGTTCTTTTCGAGACGATCGAGTGGGAGAAATTCAAGATGACGTTTCTTCAAAATCAAGTCAAGAAAAATCAAACCATGACAATTGGATAATTTGTGCCCAATATGTTTATTTTTCTATTTTGCTTGATTTATTATTGTGTTTTGTTGTGCTTTATTTAATTTGTTTAAATGTGTTTGCATGAGAGTTTCCAAATGAAAAATCTCACCTTCAAAAATTACTAAGTATGTTTAAATAATTAATTGACAATTTTATTCCGGATAATAAAATTGAATTAATTTTGACCTCCATGATTTATTTATTTGTGAATTCTTTTGGAGAAATTTCCCCCACGGGACGGTCAAAAGTTAGCTTTCACATGAATGAATTCCAAATGGATGATTGTGGATTATACTAGTGGCGACGATGACCCTCCCCACGAGACTCGTTCAAAGGGAAATAATAATTCTGTATTTAATCATGGTTATTACTTAGGTATAAAATTGATATGCATATACTTCCCCGAAGTCCCTGTCAATTTTATATTGGTCAATGGAGCCAACTATTAATCCGATATTAAAGGTTTAATAACCGTTTTGTTTGTAACTCGTTGAATGTGTTTAAATAATGACCCACCCCACGCGGCTTATTTAAACTGCTTTTGAGATGTTAGGTTGATGCATGTTCATATTTTTTGAGATTTTAATATGAAACATGTGATCGAATTTTAATGATATATTTGTGCTTATGCATATTTTTATTTACTTCCATCATGTCGCAACCTTTTAATCCACTGCTCAATATACTTAAACACAATTTGCTCACCGGTGAAAAACTTCATTGATTGAATTGTAAACTTACTATTGTCCTCATCGCACAAAGCCATAACCGGGTTCTCACTACACCTAAACCGTAAAAAGCCAAAAGATGAGTCAACTAAAACGGTTAAGAAAAGAGTATCTTGACCGGAGCGTTCCAACGAAATGGCAAAGTGTACCATCTTGGCTTCTATGTCGATGTGTTGCAACACCAACACTAAACGTTGAGACCGGCCAGAGACATCATGACTAGTCTTAAAGCGATGTTTCAACATCGTAACCGCAAATGTGGCTCATCGGATCACCATGAGGGACTTGCTTCTATGAAAATGGTGAAGGGTACGCCTGTAAAGGGAGCACGCCTCCAGATGATGGCTCACCTTAACAAACTTGAGGTACTTGGCGCTGAATACGACATCGAGACCCAAATCGATTTCGTGCTCCACTCTCTGCCGAAAAGTTTTGAATAGTTCAGCCGAACTACCGGATGAATAATCGAAAGTTCTCGATGCCCCGATCTATTGCAAGCTTTAGTCTCGGGCAGAGGCGATATTGGGGCAAAAGAGTCAAGCCTTGGTGGCAAATGGACCCTCATCTTCTTCTAGGCTAAGGGGTGGTAAGAACAAGAAAAAGGACAAAAACCACAAGCAAGTGAACTCAAGTGTTGCCAATGGTAAAGAAAAGGTAAAGAAGGGTGGAGCAAAGGAGTAAGCCCCTAAGGGAAGTGCTTCAAACCAACGGTGAAAAAGGACATTGGAGGTTAGCCTGCTCCAAACCCAAAAGGAATAGAAAGAAAGGTAATTCTCACGCACTAGTTGTTGAAACTTGCTTAATGCACAGATGCCTCCCATTTATGGGTAGTGGATACTGGGGTCCATCGATCATGTTTGTTTCACTTTCACTGGGGTTCAAGCGACCCGACAACTTAGTGAGAATGAGATCCTCATCACACCGGGCAATGCTACGAGAGTGGCAAATTGAAATGGGGAGAAGTGAACTTGTTTTTTTTGAAGACGAGTTTTAATTTTAAGAGATGTTTTTTTACGCTCGTAATTTTAGAAAGAATTTGATTTCAGCTTTCTAAACTTTACCTTGATGGATATTCGTTACTTTTAATAAAGTTGTTACCATTTCTTTTTGATAAATTTATCTCGCATGGAACGTTGTCAAATAAACTCTATACAATTAACTGTGCACACCACTCACAAAATGCATCCTATAACACATCAACTATTTCCGAGAAAAGAAAACGTTCATCAGACGTGAACGAGACACTTCTATGGCATCTAAGATTGGGACATATAAATCCAAAGAGGATCCAAAGGTTGGTGAAAAGACGGTTCAATCGGAGTTTCTCCAAGTTGAACCAATTCCAACCCGCGAATCATGTTTGGAGGGTAAAATGACCAAGAGGGCATTTGGAGCCAAGGAATAGAGCCAAAGAAGTGTTAGAAATCGCTCACACGTATGTATGTGGTCCAATGTCAACCAAAGCAAGAGGAGGTTATGAGTATTTCGTCACTTTTATTGATGACTACTCAAGGTACAATTATATTTTCCTTATGAAGCATAAATCTGAGACCTTTGAGAAATTCAAAGAATTTAAGGCTCAAGCAGAGAATCATAGGGAAAAACGTATCAAGTCTCTACGATCCGATCGTGGAGGCGAATACCTCAAATGATGAGTTTTTGAACTACTTGTTTAATAAAGGGATTGCATCCCAACCGATTACAATCTTTAACCCCTCAACAAAACGGGGTTGCAGAGAGCGAAGAAACAAAACTATTTTGGAAATGGTTAGATCTATGATGAGTTATGCGGATCTTCCCAAGTCGTTCTGGGTAATGCCTTGGAAACAGCAGCCTACATTCTGAACTTGGTGTTGGGATTATACTGGAAAGTATGCTTTTACTTTGTATAATCAAAACTCAATTTCTGACTTATTTATCAAAATAAATTGTTTATCATCGATGCTTTAAATATCATCGAATGTTACATATATTTATTGCATAACTGTTCATTAAATAGCACGTGTTACATTGTAGTTAATTTAGTGATACCGGATCACGTATTATTAAATGAACAAATCCCTTGTAACTAAAAAGTACACCATTCACGACCTAGATGGAAATGAACAATCCATCGTGAAAGGTTGAAGTGTAAGGCTCGATTGGGCTTGTCTTGACCAAGAGATTACACTAGTGCATGACCGATGCAATCGAATAGGACCTACAGAGGAGGACAAAATCTTCAGAACCTAACAAGGAAGAATTAGACCTCGCTGGTTCGTTATTTCTTAATCTTCGCTCCTTAAATAGGATCACGCGTGGTTGGTAACTATTGCTTTGACTTATCATGGGTAGAGAATCAATGAGATTCAATACTTTTTTCTTGGGCAATATTATTGGTCACATCGATTGCTAAGATTTAATACGGAGAATCGTGTGCAAGCACGCTTTGTTCGATTTGCCCCCTCGGAGGTTCATAAGCTTTATCATACCAAATCTTGCAAGTGGAACTAGTTTTCGGATGGATAATAATGTTGAACCGCTCTTAACCAAGGATAAAAAGATATTAATTAATGGAAAGCTATTTCAAAGGGCTTGAATTAATTAATGGGCTAGATAATCTTAAACACGGAAATAATAACCGGAGCCATATTGACCGTTGTTGATATTTTAGTTTTGATGAATTATGCTAAAACATTATCAACTTGTGGTTATTGAAGCTTAATTTACGATAACAAGTTGAGGGGGAACAAGAGAACAAGTTGAGGGGGAACTCACGAAAATCGTAAGAAGATGATCGAGATCGACGAGGTTACAGCATTTAGACCGACGAGATCGATGAGTTAGACGAGTTCCGAGTTAACTCGATGAGTCAGGCAAAATCGTAAGAGAAGAAAAAGCTAAGCCACCGATCGTAAGATCGATAACCGTAATGCATTCCGATCGATGATCGGAAGAATGCATTTAGCCGATCCGGTGATCGAAGAGAAGACAAGTTGATCGTAAAGAAATCACCGTAAGATCGTAAGAGAAGGTTGCAGACGAAGAGGAGCAGATGAGATTCATTGAGATCGACGTGATCGAGATCGATATGAAGATGAGCGATGATCAAGATCGACGATTGAGATCGGACAAAAGTAAACCGATATGCTTAAACCTAATGTAATCAATTCGACAAGTATCCCGAGATGTTGATCTAAAGATATATTGATCCGATCAATGAAATGATCGATCGTGCAAAGAAGAAATCGATAGCCTCGAAATAAAGTGACTCAAGGTCGATGTCCGACCAGAGAATCAAACTCAACAACCGAGTGTCAAGATGCCGACGATAAGGTCCGGCCAAGAGAAGTCACGCCGATCAAGTATCCCCGAGGCCTTATAAACCCCGAGGCTCAGATGAGAAATCGAGACTCGGGATAAACCTCAAGACTCAGATAGAATCAAGACTCGTGTCTCTCAAGACACCGAGACTCGTGAGAATCCCGAATGATTCCAAGGCGAGGAATCGAGGAATATAGCCGTTAGAATCATCCTATGTGGACCAATGAGAGGAAGACAACCCGGCCCGAAAAAGTCAAGAAGAGTTTGAGAATAGTATGGATTTGAATGTGACTCCATCCAACGGTAACATTCAAATTCACACTATAAATACAAGTTCTTCCTCATTATCGTGTGGAAAATGCGGAAACATCCATCAAGCCAAATCATCTAAGATTCCCACCCTAGAACACAAGTCCGTAGATATACACGCATATATTAAAGAGTGTTCTAGAACTCAATCTAAGCAACCCACGATGTATCCTAGCTTAGAGAGATTTTCCCATCCTTAGCATTGAGGCTAAACAAATGTAAGGGAAAATCTCAACCTAGTTGAAATCAAACAAACCTTACCCAAATCACTTGGTTAAGTTTGTAGGTGAGTGTGAACTCCCAGAACATCTAAAGAATCCCGAAAGGGAGGGTAGGCAATCCCGAGTGAGGGTGATAAGTCCCGGCTGGAGTGTGAACCCAGAAACATCTCAGAGGCAATCCCATGGAGGGTGATAAGTCCCGATTGGAGTGTGAGCTCGTTAAATATCTAGAGGCGAACCCGAGAGGGTGATAAGTCCAGTTGAAGGAATTTCCCTAGGAACAGGGAGAGTGGATGTAGGAGCTTGAGCCTCCGAACCACTATACTTTGTTGTGTTATTTATCGCTTTTATGTTCTTATATTGTCATATGCTTTTCGATTATAAGCAAAACACAACACATGAGCTTAAAACGCAAAAAAATCTATAATCACCATTCCTTCACCCCTGTTTTTATATGCATCGCATGAAATATTTGCTTCCGCACGCGCAAAATGGGTTTTCCCACAGGGACCATCAACTGTAATATGGGTTAAGATGGATAGTGCAATATTAATTATGTAGTGGGATTAATTAATATTTATGGGCTTGAATAATATTGTGGCTCAATATTGATAATTCAAGATCCATTGGAAGGTCCAATCTTAATTCTCCTAAAGGCCCCCATAAGTAAATTTCCAACATAAAGTCCAATAACCTGAAAAAATGTGTTTAAAAATAAAATAAATTTGTTACTTATTTTTTCCTCATAATTTTAAAATCATAAATAAAAAGAGGAGAAAGATTTTCTTTGAATTTTGTTATGGAATGAAGATATGTATTCTTGGAATACAAGATTATCTCATTAAATTCAAGAAATCTCCCACCGGTTATTTATGGGGATATTTTCAAAATTTTGAAAATATAAAAAATTTTCTTGATTTTCTTGAAAAGATATTATGAAAGATATGTATTTCTTGAAATACAAGAATATCTCATAAATTCAAGAAGATCCAAATCTTTGAATCTTGATCCCTAATATTTCAAATATTCCATAACAAATAAGAGAGGGATTTTGTGGAATATTTTAATTATGAAGAAAAAGAATATATGAGATATATTCAAGATTTCTTGAGATCAAGAAAAGATTTTTTTTCATCCCTATTTCACATGAAATTTTCAACCACCACCCTCTATAAATAGGGGATGAATGTTTCATTCCCAAGTACAATTCCATGTCTTTGAAAATTAGTAAATCCACAAAGGTGGTGCAACAAAGTTTATTTTCCTTTTGTTAATTGTTCATGAGCATCCTACCAACGGATTGTCGAAAGCAAGGATTAATGGAATACTTGGGAAGGTTTTTTGGTGTGTCTAATCAATAAGACCATTGCCACTCCAAGAGGTACGCTCACGAAACTCGTAGAGAAATTCCGCATCGCCAGAGGGATTTACGTGAAGTAATTATATGCATGATTTGTTGTTGAATTATTATTTGAATTAATATAGATTAATTCATGCTAGTAATAATTATCATAATTAAATTTGTATTTAAATATTTATCCCGAATAGATCCGCAATTAATTAATTCCCCAACACGTAGAGTGCCCACAAAATCTGCACTTATCAAGATTCGCGCTTTTCTTCATTACCCCGTAATAATATGCGCTTATTGATACAATAGTCAATACTCTCTCTTTAGTAACCCATACTCTTCAACAAATTCTTGGCTTGATATTATGTAATATGCACATTATTACCGGGAGGACATACCTCATTGATTAACTTACTAATCTGGTTATAGGCTCTTTGAGAAAGTTTGTTCTCAGCCTTGATAGCCAATAAAGAGTGAGTTTGACATTCATCATACAGATCTTCGTCAGCTGCTTTGAGTATTCTGTAAAAATTGGCTGCTTCCTCATTTGGTTCCTTCTCCATAGCCTCATCTTGAATCCCACCAGCTTCCCTAATCATCGTATGATAAATATCTAGTGTATCCACTGCAGGTGGCTCGAACTGTACTCCATGATCATCAAATCCATGATCATCGTGTGTCTCATTGTATTCGAGAGTATTATAATACACTTCAAGGTCATTAAAATCAACATTCCACCGCTCTTCACCTTGACCTGTCCAATTATAGTAATATGGAACAAAACCATTCATGATGATATGTGTCTGAACATCCACAGTCTCTCTGTATGACTTGTTTTGACATTTTTTTGCACTACACTGACATCTTATACGACCTTCTGAATTTGCTGCACCATGATTAATTACAAACTGAATGAAATTATTAACTTCATTCAAGAACTCCATATTTATACTTCCGTTGATAAGTCGAGGAGTCGAATACATCCACTGACGATTCGGATATTCCATCTGTTTCAAATCATTATCAATATGTTAATTCTACAAAAAATTTGACAAAGTTTCGTCTGTATATGTAAATATCCAAATATATTCTTCTATCAAATAACATCAAATATATTCATTTAACATAAACTATCTACCCAATATTCATCTAGCTATGATCACAACATTTGTTTAACATAAACTATCAATAAAATATATGTCAATACCAAACTTATAACATTACACTATATATATTTTTAGTCAAACCGGTAGAAATGTGAAAACGTATCGTAAAATCGTCCTCGAGGAGTAAATATCTTCCTCTACACAATATGCACTTCAAAAAATGATTTCCGCCTCTATCTACACAAAATTTAATTTTCGAGAGTTTTTGTTTGTTTTCGACTTTTCTGCTGGCTGAGGTGCCTGGTTTATGTTAAATTTTAGCGACGGATTGAGCGACGGTCACTAGAAACCATCGCTAATAGCGACGGTTCAGCGACCGATATTTCCGTAGTTCATAGCGACGGTTTATCGACAGAATTTTAAATAATCGTCGCTAAGTCCATTGCTAAATACACGATTTTTTAAAAAAAAAACATAAATTAAAATTGTTCAATGCTAATTAAAAATTAAAAACAAAAACATAAAATTAAAAATTGTTCATAACATAATTAAAATAACAATGATCCTAGAAGGGATCTGCCCTCCAAACAACTAAAATCGACTCCCAAACTTCGTGCCCAAGTTCTTCTGATAAATCCACCCCGTGTTCCCTCCAATGTGTACGCCACTTTTACATCATGTCATGGTAACGCGATTGAGCAAGTTTACAAAATGCATTATAAACTACATCGGTCTCGAGCTCGGGACTCCACGTAGTTTGTTTCTATATTTCGAAAATAATACAATAATTAATTAAATTAATTTTTACAATATATATTAAAATAAAATATTTAAAGTCCTCAAAATACAATTGACGCTGATCAGTTGACACATTTTTTCAACGATAAGCGTTGACAGCAATTCCCACCCGCATAATGACGTTGTTGGCTATACAGGAAGCCTCGTGACCAGGTACAATACTATAACACATTAAAAAATAAATACAGAATTAATAATTATTGTATTAAATTAATTAATTATATAATTCTTATCGTATAAAACAAAAACACTTACGCTCCATTTACAATATTGATAAACAAACCAGTAGTAGGCCTTTTGGATGAAGCAGGAACGTCACCACTTTCAACAACCATCTAAATAAAATATGAAATTTATATATTAATTATATTATATAAAATAAAATAAATATAAATAAATATACGAAAAAATAATTAAAGTAGTACCGTGAATATAGAAGAATACAGATGAACGAGGCTTGTTTGTATTGCTTTCTGATTTGATTGATGAAACAAATGGGCGTCATGCGGGTATTTATAGAATTTGATTTAGCAATCTTTTTTCAAACCGCCGCTAAGGTCTACCAAAATTAATGACACCGCCTCCCAATGGGCGGATCCTCAAAACGGCGATTCTTTCGCTTTTCTACAAAGTATAGCGACGGTTTTTTTGAAAATCGCTACTAATATCTGCCGATTCGCATTATCCGTCGATGAACCGCTTTTGGCAAACTGTCACGACCGACGATTTTATAATCCGTCGCTAAATGTTGTGATTTTGACGGTTTGACTAAAACCGTCGGCAAAACCGTCGCTATTAACGACGGCCTCGTTAACCATCGCTAATTAATTTCCGTCGTTAAAACGCGCCTTTTTTGTAGTGATATATATATAAATAAGAACTTCTTTCCTACACTAGGTATGTATTGGCTACAATAAATATCTAATTAATAATAGTCAACTATTAATAAACTTAATCAAATTTATTGTTGCCAAATTTTATAGTTAGCTAGACTTAATTATTTGAGTCATACTTTGTGTATATAAATACAAGACAAGCTGCCATGCTTATTGCACATCACAAAGTTACAACCTCTTTAAAGCCCAGAAACAAAAAACAAAAAAACATAAAAACAAAAATTAAAGATGGCTTTAGGTACAAGTAGACAATGCATTGCTCGTTTCATGGACATTGAGCCCATCAAATTTTCTTTCTCGTCTCCAACTGCAATTGCAAGACAATCGGTCCATCTCCCCACTTATGTAAGAAAATGACCTTTTTTTGTTGCACTTTATAATAGAAAGGTACAAACTATTAAAGCCATGTTTTAATTGCTAACCACATATATATTATATGGGTTCACATGATATAGAAATATCAAGAACTCAGCTCCTTATCCTTGAATGGTTGTGGAGGTGATCCTAGAGCCCCTCTCGGGATTAACGAGACACACACTTTCCCTATTGTCCTTACACCTTCTCTGGCAGTCGATCGTCTCAACTCTGCTATCTATGATCTCAAGTTGAATCCTCAACCGTCCGATTCGGGGATTATTCGGATTGAGGTATGTGATTCTTGATGATTCTAGCTACTTGAATTGTTGGAGAATTTTTTTTTTTTTTTGGATTTTGAATTTTTTGAGCATGAATTGAGTATGGGGCATGCAAAAATGAGTGACGAATTCAAATTTTTGTGGGTTTGTGCCACGTGGTTGGTTGAGAGAGGATTGCCCAATCTTGAATCTTATCCTACGTACATTGGATACCACATTGACATTGGGGTTAAGGTTATGGGATTGGAAATAATATTTTGCATGTTTTAATTACAAAGTTAAGTGATCACTCGATGTTAATGTTTTGAAAATCTTGCCGATTAGTGACAATTGACATGAATTTTCTTGAATAATTTATGCAATATTGAATGACATATATATATATATTTTTGAATATATTCATGTGGTATGAATCGTATGATCATAATCCCGATTTTTTAAGCCATGCAACAACGGCTTTTAATTCGTGATTTAAAATTTTTACTTTTTTTAATTTATTTTTATTTTCGCCTTTTTTTTTCATGGTGAAGAGACTTATGAATATAGATGAATATTTGTACAAATCATGTGATCATACATAATGAGCCAAACTTAACTAACGATATACTCCTTCCATTCCTTTCTTGTCTGCATATTTACGATTTGCATGAATTTTAATAAAAGAATTATTTACTTATTTTATTAAAGGGAATAATTTTTTTAAGATTAAAATTAAATGATAAAATAATAATATTAAATTATATAATACACTATGTGCATATAAAAAGTTATTGTAGTAGTGCATATTGATAGGCATATAGTCAATCTCTTGCTTACAAGTAAAATTTAGTGAAAAACAACACTCAATTCAATATTTATGAAATGTAAGATCTAAAAACGAGAGATCTTCACAAATTTCTATGTCATATAGTATATTTTAAAACGTTTATTAGCTGTGTGCATTCTTTGATATGCAAGCTAGTTTGCATGGTGCATGAAATTTTATAATGTTGTGCATCTATATATAAATGCATAGATCAAGTGTCTAAATAATATGAAAATAAGAAATAAAATGCTATTTATATCCGAACTCGGACAACATAAATGCTCTTTTATGAAATACCGCCAAAGCTGCCTTGTACGTACGGCGTTGGTAACAATTACTTCTAGATTCTAAAATTAATATAGTCCAAAGAATATTATTTTTGATGAGCGCTCCTCTTGTGCACTTCATAGTGTATTTTAGAAACTTAAATTTGTTGTATTGAAATTTACAAATTGTTACATTGAAATATGCAACTTGTGTTTGTAAAACATAATTGCATGTTTCAATGTAAGAAATCGAAAGTTTCAATGTAAAAGTTGCAAGTTTCTAATATACATTATAGAGTGCACGGTGTACCTGGTGCATAAAAGATGTCACTGTTATCTATAAAAGTTATCACTGTTTGAAAAATAATTTTAAACTATTTTATAAACAATGATATTAAGTTCTCAAATATTGATAGTTTTTATAAATAACAGTGATATTTTTTTTATACATAACAATAATAAAATTCATATATATATATATATATATATATATATTTCATGTGTGTTTTGAAAACACTTAAAATAACTTCTAAAATCACTTATTTTCAAAGTTATCTCTCGCAACTTTTAAAAATAAGTGTTTCTAAAAATTGTTTTTAGTGTTTCAAAACACATTTAAATAGTCTTTCTCCTCTAGAATGGATAAGTCTTGAACATTATTATCCCTCTCCCACCTTTGTTCTTAATTCAGAGAGTATATTGATTTGTATAAGTTTGACCAACTTAGGGTGTGAAATAATTCATCTCAAGTAGTAGTATATATGAACCTGACCTAATCTAGACTAGCTTATAAAATTCAAAATTTGGCTAATTTGGAATGATAATTTTAAGACCGGGAGGTATGAAATATATCAATTTGTCTGCCCACATTATTATTACAATTATTTCCTTTAGGGGTTTTTTCTTTTAAACCTATGTTATTATTATTATTATTTTTTTTTTCTTAAGCGCAAACCTACGTTTTATTAGATTGTACAAAGTCAATATATACATGCTGCATGCATAATTACGGGTGCTTCTTGCTTATATCACAAAATAGATTTTTTTAAGACAAAATTTGCGAACTCAAGTTCATCAGAAATTGAATTTTTCTAATATCACAAGAATATATAAAAAATATCATTATTATACATAAAAAATATTTTTTATAAGTAAATTTTTTTGTATATAACAACGATAATTTTTGATATAACAATGATAAAATGAGTGGGTCTCATGATTACCACCGCACCATGCACTTTTTAATATATTTTAGAAACGTGAAACTATACAAAAAATGTAAACGCAACTATTTCAAATGAAGATGCAACTATGTTCTATATTAATGTTTGCACTTTTTTATGTAAATAAGTCGACTTTTCAAAGATAACAAGTTGCACGCCTAAATGCAATTTGAGTAAGATTTCGACTTAGTATATAAGACCCAAATTTAATAAAATTTATGTATGAACGTGACTCATCAAGTGTTACTCATTATTTAATTGTTATTTTACATTATTATACACGGTACACACATATATGTAATATATGCACATATATCTAATTGATATATGTCCGTATAATTAATGTATATTGGTGATGTAGAATGTATAATTCGATTTGATTTCTCTGTTCCACTTTTACAAGTCTATGAAGACTTTACATCATTTTTTTAAATTTGATTTGCTAATTTATTTTGGATAACATTTCTTGCACGTTAATAGTTGCACGACCAATATAAATAAATTATAATATTTTTAGTATAATAGTTTATATAATTATAAAGTGCACGATGTATTTAGTGCACATTTCTTTGCAAATTTTTGGATACACTCGTAAAATTGATGTTTTTTTTAATAGTATTTACTATTTTCACTGAAAAATTAGTTATTTTCGCTAAATAATATTAGCTGATTTTCGTGTACATCATCGAACGATATTAGTCGCCAATGATTAGAAAGATCCACAATGGATGGATGTATCTCTCATCCACATCATCTATTTTAAATACTTAACTTTTTAAACAAACTCTCACAACGATTCATTTAATCATCCATCCATCAATTCACTATTTATGGGTCCTATTATGACTTCATCCCACTTTATGCATATTATAATTATTAAGAATTATATTATTTTTTAATATTGATATTATTAATCAAAATATTAAAATAAGATAGTAATAATTATAAAATAATTCCAAGTAAACAAAATTGAGAAAATCTAAGTAGAATATAAAATTAAACATTTAGATTATTTGAAAGTTAAGAAACACAACATTCAATTAAAACATTACAATGAATTAAAACATTCAATTGTTAAAAAGTTTCAATTCACATGCATATTTGAAATTAATCCAAATTTTAAATATAAAAAATTTATAAATTTACATATATTAAAAAATATAAATAAAAATAAAAAATGAAAAAAAAAAAATACTTTACGTCATCATATTTATTTTTTTCAAAAAAACATTTTTTTTTTTTTTCTATCAAATTACACTTTCTCTCCAATCCAATGAAGACTCACAATGATGTTAAACACTAACTTTCATCCATCAAATAGTTAAACACTCATTGAATGTTACAGGATGCTCTTAGTGATTTTCACTTGTTTGTATCGACTATTGAGCAAGAATTGCTGAAAACATAATTAAGAATTTTGTTTTTGTTGAGAGACAAATTTTGTGATTTTAGATGTAGAAGTGGGTTGTTTAAAATGAAAATGAATCTAAGAATGTGTGTGTGAAGGTGCCGATCGAGGAGCAGATAGAAGCCATAGATTGGCTTCGATCGCAGAATCAGAGCCTTCTTCCCCGCTGTTATTTCTCCGGCAGGGATCCCGCCGCCGTCCCCCTTATTCAAAACACCGATGCTTCTTCTCACCACAAAAAGTTGGTCAGTGTTGCTGGCTTGGGTTCTGCAGTCTCCTTCCGCCATCTCCGTCCATTCTCTTTGGACGATTGGCATTCCATCAAAAGGTAATTCGTTTCCTCATTCTCAATTTCTTCGGAATTTGTTTGCAATTAAATTGGGGTTTTAAATGGTTTGTAGTAGTAGTAGTTGGTATGAGTACCCTTGATTTTATCGATTCAAGTAGATTATTGTTATGTACTTAGTGGATTGGAAGATTTGGTGAAAGGGTTTCATATTTGTTGAGTTCTCAATTCCAAAAGGATTAAAAGATTCGTCCTAAAATTGGAGTTAAAGGACTTGAATCCCGCTTCAACATGATAATAATATCAAACATGATTTGAATTCATTAGTTCTAAATCCACAAGTTCAAATAGATCGATATTGCAGCCTTCATATGTTAAAGCAAGATCTGCCCTGCCATCTTCAAAGTAAAAATGATGTAGATTATATTTAAACATAGGGATTTGTATCTTAACATTGATCCATTATGCACAGGATCTAGCAATTGATCAAGAAAGCATTACCTTACATTAAAACATTCACAATCACTTTTTTCCATAAGGAACTCATTCACATTCTGCTTGAACTTATTTTTACAGAATACCATCATTTCACTTGGTTGAAAAGTTTAATATTGAAATGGAAAACATTTCTTGCATTAGATACTTCTGGACCCTAATTATGCCAGTATTTCGACCTAGGTTCTTATCCAAAAAGTGTCCATTGATTCGTGCTTATGGTGGAATGCGATTTGATGCGAGGTCTAATATAGCTCCCGAGTGGAAGGGGTTTGGTTCTTTCTATTTCATGGTCCCTCAGGTAAATATATGTATCTATAAATTTTAAAATAGTTGTGAGGAAGTTTTTGGTATAAACTTATCATATGAATGTTAGCCTTCTGTTTTTCGAACAAATGATGCTAATTGCAGGTCGAATTTGATGAGTTTGAAGGAAGTTCGATGATGGCTGCAACTGTTATGGGGATAAACGCTTATCACGGACCTATGGTGAAGCAATTGCTGCACTTGAGGCTACAATGTGGCAGGTATGACTTAAATTTCGCCCTTTAATGAATCTGAATCTTGCCCAGCTCAATATATATGTATACACATATATATATTTTGTATGTGTGCTAAAATTTTAAGTTTGTGTTACAGGTTTCGTCAATTGTTCGGAGAATAAATGGGAGCACTCGTCATGCTGCTATGCTCCACCAGACTCATGTTCCTAACAAAGCATCGTGGGACTCAGCTGTTAAACGAGCTTTGGACTTGATGAATAGGAAAAATTCATCGCTTGTTAAGGTAGCAGATTAATGCCATTTTTTTCTCTCATAAAAAATGACTGTATAATAATAAGGAATTGCAAAAGTCTTATGTAAACCAGTTGTACCGCAATTGGTTTGCATTTTGTATGTCATTTTAAAACAGTATTAGTTTTTCTCAATAAAAGGTATTAGTTTAATAGTATTAGTTGTTTCTTTAAAAAGTATTAGTTGTTTCATTAAAAGGTATTAATTTGATTCTATTAGTTGTTTCGTTAAAAAGTATTGTTTTTTTTACTATAAATAGTTACAAACCAAATTAATGGTAAAACTGTTTTGTGTAAGACCAACTCATACATAATTTATTGATCTCAAAATTCCTTTTGTTATTATCAACTATTCTTTTTTCTTTTAGTTGGGCTTTTCTTTTTGCCAGTGGTTTCTTTGTATTTTTCAGCTATAACTGCTTGTGTTTGGTCTTACAGGTTGTCCTTGCGCGAAGCAGCAGAGTGCTGACCACAGTAGAGATTGACCCTTTAGAGTGGCTATCAAGCTTGCAGGTTCGGTTATTAATTTAAATTTATATTCTTGCGACTGTTGTGTAAGGAAGATCTGCAGAACTCTATGTTATTTAATCTGCAATTCTGAACCTTTGCAGATTGAAGGGGTTAATGCGTACCAGTTTTGTCTTCAGCCTCCTGATTCACCTGCATTTATTGGAAACACTGTAAGTAGTTCCTACATTATTTATTAAGAAAATCCTGTTGTCCTTTTATTTGTTAACCAAATTCCAATCCTCATTTTTTGAGTTTTTGATGTTAGCCAAGGTTTTAATAGGAGTTTGTTTTTTGAGCCATTGAGTGCACACATTTCTGTTTCTTAGGAGTTAATTCGCTGATTTCGCTGTTATGAAACTTGTTTATAGCCCGAGCGACTTTTCTATCGATTAATCGACTTAGTGTTTCCAGTGAGGCTTTGGCCGAACACTAGCTAGAGGCGGAAATGCGGCTCTAGATTTGCAGATAGGAAATGATTTACTTTCAAGGTTACTCCCTATCACATTCGAGAGCTTTAACCTCAGACTCCACCATAATTATTACTATTTTAATTTTTCTGAATTCATTTTCAGTGCTAAAGACCACAATGAGTTTGCAATAGTAAGAGAAAGTATAAGACGAAAACTGGAGGCAAGTGAAGCTACATTTTGCGATTTAACAATATATCTTTTCTTAATTGCCCCTTAAATCTCAGAGAAGCAATTCATTGTGCCTCTTGGTTAATCTTTTCTAGATTGACCTCATTTTTACTTTCCCAATTTCGCATTTCAGAGCATATGTTCAAAAACAGTTGTTGAACCAAGCAAAGTTCTACGGAAACTTCCACGTGTTCAACATCTTTATGCTAAACTTACAGGCACATTGAAGAAAGAAGATGACGAGGTATCTCTCTATTCAGGCTCCATATCAACTGTTTAACCTCTTATAAATCTATGACAGCTAGTGACTTTTACATTTTTACCATAAAAGATTGTCAGCTGCTGTACTGTATTCTGCTTTAGCAGTACTTATAGTGTCGTAGTCACAATAACATGACTGGTAATTATGGTGAATTTACCTGTTTTTCAGTTTATGATTTTGTCTTCCCTTCATCCTACTCCTGTTGTTTGTGGGCTTCCCTATGGAAGAGGCGCGGATGTTAATATCAGAAACTGGTAAGCATAATCCATTCTATTTTAATAGTACCCTTATTTCCTCCATAATATTTGATGTCCATTTATCATAGTGTCCTACTAACGACCAGGAGTATAATTTGGATATTAATAGCTATATTGTGCAGAAATGTTTGATCGAGGAATGTATGCTGGCCCTGTTGGGTGGTTTGGTGGTTCTGAGAGCGAGTTTTCTGTGGGAATACGGTCTGCATTGGTTGGAAAGGTGAGTTTACTAGCATCTTTTCTGACTTCTCTCGATAATCTTATACCACCTTTTTAGTATTTAATACAAAAAACTAGAAGAGTATGTCTCCTGTCCACCAGTTTTACGGTGCAATTGTACACAACTAATACTTTCAGAGAAAAAAAACTAATATTGCTCAGTGAAAACAACTAATACTGTTTAAAAATGCACTTGACTTGCACGGTGGACCTGGTGCACACAGACTTTGTCAAAACTAGAATTGGGAATAATTTATATTTCAAATCATTACTTTGTCAAAACTAGAATTGGGAATAATTTATATTTCGAATCATTTTTGGTAACGTGTGGAGAAATTAAATTGGTTTAAATCACAAGGGTTCTGGAGCATTACTCTATGCTGGAACTGGGATAGTAGAAGGAAGCAATTCATCCATGGAATGGCAAGAGTTGGAGCTCAAGACTTCACAGGTTTGTGCTTCGAAAGCACGGGGTTTATAACTGTATCGTCAATTTCATCCGTAATCACTTTAACAAACATATCCTTCTCTTGTTTCCTATTACAGTTCACTAAATTGATGAATACTGAAGCACCTCTAATGGCAATGAGAGAGAAAGTCGAGCATTAACTCAAAAGGTCAGTAGCTATAAATAACTCATTTTCTCATCTCCTGAGTTTTATATCTTGATTCGATCGATCATCAATCAACATCACTTGTATCTGAATGCGTTTCTTTTTTTTTCTGGAACGTTTTCGGTGACAGATTCCCAAAGAAAAGATTCAAGGGATCACCCCTTGAATGGTAAATTAATAAAATCATTCACTTTAGTGACGAAAAATCAGGTGTCCATAATTCTGTACATAGCCATCCCCCATTATTTGTTTAACTGTATATACACTTATAGAGGCGAACGACACAATTTATTTGTGACGGAATTAATGCTTGTATAAATATCATTTGGATTCCTTCAACAATGTAGCAGTAACAGAAAATATTGTACTATATCAAGCTTATTCTTTTTTTTCCCCTTATGCATTTTGGGAATCTTTGCTTGAATTCAGTTCAGGATTTATATAGTATATGTCCTAATAATTGTTTTTTTCATTTATTTCTTTTTTTGGGTGTGAAGATATACAGAAGGCTAATCAAGGTTTGGGTTGATCATATCTCAGGGGTCTTCCACCAGTGCATACTCTCTATAATACCAGCAAAATAATACAATTACCAAAATATGTTCCTTTTTTATCGTTTCTTTTTCTTTTGATAAAAAGTCGTATGAGACGGAGTCTCATTATATATATGTATGTATATTATATGTTATATAATGTAACCAAGCATAAAAGAGAAGTTCCCCAATCTCAATATATACAAAGTATGTTCTTATTATACCCAATGTGGTTTACAATGATGTGGTTGGGCTTGTTAAAAATCTAACGAATTAAACCTTAAAAATTTATTAATAAGATTAAAACGTGTAATACATTTGAAATTGGACCTACTTCCTCCAAGTTTGTTTGTTTGAAAATTGAGCACCATCCATAATCTAGTACTCCCTCCGTCCACCAATTTTATACACACTTGTCTTATTTCTAGGCTTGACAGTGGGGTGGGGAATCCCCGTTCCCCGCGGGGAACCGTCCCGAACGGGGCGGGGAGGATGGGGATTTTTTTACCCCCGTAGGCGGGGCCGGGGCTGGGCCAAGGATAGTATTCCCCGCCCCGTTCCCCATGAGGCCACGATTTTTTATTATTTAAATTAATATATATAATATATATATATATATATATATAAATGAATAATATGTATTAAAAATTTCTAAACCCTAAATCCCTAATCTGCATTTTCGCCGCAGGAATCAGCTGTTATAGAAACTTGAGTGTCGTTCAAATGGTTCATTTTCATGCTAAAAAGACCACAGAGAAATCGGAAAATTATAAGTATACTCCTTTAAGGCGGAAAATGCAGTAAACCCATGGAAAAATTGGCAAAAGTGGAGTTCTAATAAAAAAAGATGGAGTGCGTGAAAATGAAATTTCTACATAAATGCTCGAAAATGGCAGATATTTTGAAAGCTATTCCACATTATTTATGGAATCGAACAGCATAACGATGAGGAACGAGAAGATTTGTGCTAAATGAATAATAGTATGAAAGTGGCCTGAAAAAAAAATGAAAAAAAAGGTGGCGGGCCGGGGATTCCTCGAATCCCCGCGGGGACGAAAATCCCTGACGGGGCGGGGAACGGGGCCGATTTTTTCCCAGAATGGTTCGTGGGGATTCCCCATCCCCACCCTGAATTTCACTGGGACGGGGATGGGGTGTTGTTCCCCAGCCCCGCCCCATCCCGTTGCCAAGCCTACTTATTCCTCCGTCCATCAATCATATGCACACTTCATTTTTGGCAAAAGTTACTTTATCTTTATCCCCCAACCATCGCTTAATTACTTCAAATGTCATTATACTTTACTTACAAATAATCACTTTATTTATAAATGGACCCCACAATACTCTTATTTGATCTAATTTACCTATTTTTTTCTTAAAACTTGTGTCAAAAACATTAGACATAAGATTGTTGGACAAAGGGAGTACTATTTGTAGAACAAAATTAATTAAAAGGGACATTTGTAAAGTTTAATTGGGCTACCCAATTAATATGCAAAGTATAGGGTGAATAAATTTCACATAAAAAATCCATTAAATTAGTTAAGAAGTACTCCCTTCGTCCCCAATTTGTTTGTACATTCACTATTTGGCTCGTGCTTTAACGAGCGCATTGTATATTAGTATTTAAAATGATAAAGAGGTTTTTAAGGTGGGGTATGATAGTGCTATTCCTCTTCCATCCTACATTTCCTTAAAGTCATTTTATCATTTCATATACTATAAACAACTTGCTCGTAAAAACACGAGCCAAAAAGTGAAAGTACAATAAAGTTTGGGACGGCGGGAGTATGTCTTATAGGGTATGTTTATTAGTACAAAAAGATTAATATTCGTGATATTGAATGATATGACTTATATAAGAATAGGAATGTTAGTAATCATAACTAAAGAGTATAATTTATATTATAAAAATATATTAATTGTGATAATTGAAGTGTCATATTATTAAATATGAAACTAATTTTACTATAAAATAAATTTCACGAGAGATCTATCCTAATTAATATATGACAAAAACTTGTATGAATCTGGTTCATGCTATGAACTTGGTTTTTAATTCATGACATTTGACCCTACCCAGTGTATAATACGGGTCAAGTTTAGTGGTTTAAAAATGCGTTTTAAAAATGAGTTTAATAGGTTAAGAATCCAAGTTTCATTGCATTTAACGCGATTTCATACGAGACTTAATCTTAATATATTTAGCTTTTGGACTTGTTTATGCGCCACACCTAAATGTATAGTATAGTTACCTTAAGATCTCAATCTTTTAATTTTTGAGAAGGAAGATCTCAATCTTTTGAATCACATGGAAACTTAATATTTTAAGGGAAAAAAACATGGTTATCCATTGAGGATCAAGAAATCAGGCTGTAACGTGAGAAACTAATTATACTTCGATGTACAAATTGGACTTTTGACTTAATTTGCAAACGAATCAATATTTATCAAATTCAAATATTAAATTTTAAAACCGAATTTTTGATTAAAAAAAGTTCATCCAGAATAGTACACTGCACCAACATGAATATGGATATCATTGTACTCGACTCAAAATTTCCAACAATTTACATGTTTTTATAAATCACTTATAAATAATAAATAATGCTAATAAAACTTACTAATAATTTCTGGAGATATCATACATAATTACACACACCACTAATTTATATATGGACACTTTTTTTGAGCAAATATATGGTTAACTAATTTTTTTTATATAATAAATACAATTTATTATCAATGTTAATCTCCTTTATTGTTTAATTTAGCCAATGCAGTTCCAACTTCTGAAATTTGTTACAAAAATAATTCAGTTTTCAAGCATTACATACTTTAATTTCTTTTATAAACAAATTAAATAAAATTTGAAAAACTCCGATCAAGTGATCTGCAACCAGCTTTTGACCAATGACAAAAACCGTAAAAAAAGGTTGCAATTTTCTACGTAAGGGGTCCACAATCTCAATCTGCAAAACAAGCTTACTCCCTCCGGGGTCCCCAAAGTTAAACGCCAAGACATTTATCAAGTTTATGATTTTTACGAAGCAGTTTTTTATTAAGATTTAAAATGATAAAAATAAATTTTAAAGATGCATTTAATGAATGAGAGGATATCTATAACACTCCCTCTTTAAAAATCACTTTATCATTTGAAATACTAATAAACAACTCGCTCACAAAAACTCGATAATAAAGAAGGTGTGCACACTTTTATGAGACGGATGTAGCATAAAGCTGCACATTTAAGTAAAATTAATTATCAAAAGATAACCTTATACTTCCATTCATCTTATAAAAAAAAAAATTCATATAAACCAATAAAATTAACTTCGCTATATCATACTAGTTTAATAATTCGAGTATTGAGCAATTTCTTAATTAAAAATACAATGTTTCCATTTTTAATAATTAAAAAATATAAATATATACATAAATACATTAAATATAAAGTAATAATTATTTAAAGTGTATATTAATAATCTTGCTTAAAGTTTTAATAAAATTATTATGTCAAATATTAATTATCCCTTTTAATATGAAGTTGAAACATGCAAATTAAAAACAAATAAATCAATTAAAAAATAAAATAAAATGAAACAACGCTTTAAAAAAATATTAATATATTAATTAATATGTATTAATAAAAAGTGAATGAATTATAATATAAAAATATTTTATTACATAAAATAAATTAAGATATACATAAGAGCAATAATAAAAATAAAATTAATTATTAGGAAATTAATAATTAAATATAATCCACATTAACATAAAATACATTTAGATTGAATATTTTACTTATACTAAATTAAGTCAAAATAAAAATTAACTAAACAAAAATAAATGAAATATATGAGGTCCCAAACTAAGTTTTTTCAAGGGCGTGTCTTTATGAGTAAGGAATAGATCAAAATCTTTTTTTTGCGAGATCAAAGATAAGCAAGTTTCGATCGAAAGGCGGTAATCACTTTTGAATCGATATCCAACTTATCGATCCTTCCGAGGAAGATCGCTTTGCACTATCGCTTTAACTTAACGCGAAGCTAAATTTTACCCGTGAAAAACCAAATATTAAATCACAATTTAAGTTATCTGCTTTTAAATCGATGACAAGGTCAAACCGACGATCACCGCTTGATGCAAACTTGATCCGCACTGCAATATGCATGAAATATTTTAACAAGTAGTGCAAAAGCAAAAGGTAAATCAGATAAGGCACGCCAGATTTTTATGCTGGTTCCTGACAACTTGTCCCACGCCCAATTCTTCCCTATCGTAGGGGTACCAACTTAACTAACTCGACTTAGTTTAATGTGTTAGTCCAACACAAGACAAATGTATGTTTCAAGAGTTCTCATTCAACCAATCACATAAATCGCAAACTGTAAACCCTACCGAATTTTTGCTAAACAAAACTTAACCTAACTTTTGGTTCGGGGTATAAGATTTGTCAGGTTTCAATCGAATTCTATCCCAAAGATAATAGTAGCCTAAGGTCGGAGGATAAGAATTTTACAAGAACCTTTATGGATGAAACATTTAGAATGAATCTTGATTTGTGTTCTTCAGATGGAAAATCTTGTTGAGCTTGATAATA
>JBBCBC010000012.1:24549009-24658502 GCA_037126765.1 Stenogyne calaminthoides
AAAAAAAAGCTCCTTGGTTCTGTGGAATTTTGATTTCGCTACGTGGCATTATTCTTGCATAATCAATGGTAATTTTCGATCAATACTAATATTACTGCTGTTTTACAGGTTTGAAGAGAATGAGGTTCGAGCCATCTTAGTTTCATGATTCAGCTAGAGGAAAATCAGTTGTGAAGAAGATGATGGAGTACTGGTATGAACCTGAGATGGAAGAAGGTGAGACAATGATCTGATTTTTTCTATTGAATATTGTGTTTCAAGTGTAGCAATAGTTTAGCAATCTTAGCTTTATAAAAGATGCAAGTTGACCTTCTATTTATCCTGTAATGTTTAGACGAATCTAAGTTGTGAAACAGTTTACCTCATTCAGCGTGAACTGAGGGTGAGCTAATAATCAGAAGCTTACTAGGAATTTATTATCAGCTGTGGGGCAGCCCCAGTTTACAAGCACAATTGGCCATACATGCCTTTAGCTGGGGCAGCCCCAGTTTCAAGCACAATTGGCCATTAAATTCTGGCAGTACTAGAGCTATCCTTTAGGGTTTAACTTCTCCAATTTGAAATCATACTGTTGCATGCAGACGTATGTAAGTTTGCATGGCATGTAGCTCTTTAGCTCTCCATTGTTTTTAATGTATGTTTTCCAACTTTATGTAAAAGCCCAAGATTTTTGGCTTTAATCTTGGGCATTTTTCTTCTACATGGAGGCTGGGGTTGGCCTTTGTTTTTAGATTAGTTCTTTTGTGTTTGTGTTACACCCCAGTTTTCTGCTTGAGCCTAGGGGCCCTCTCCTTTTGGGCGGGATGTGACCCCTAGTTTTTTTTGCACCAAATATAGTACTCATTTTACAGTAAAAAGTTACCCGGCATTCAGTTAAAATGCATATTTTTGTGTTTTTGGTAATCTTTGGTCTGTTCAACTCTAGCTTGAATGTATTGAAGTGGGGGGTTTCATCCTGGTCTGCTTTATCTTGAAAAAAAAAACGTATTTTTCGTCTTAGCTACTTGGAAATAAAATAAAAGTTTCAAAAGATGATATTTCTTGACTGCTTAGCCTGAGCAAGATTAGTCATTGACTCACTGCAGAACAGAACTTGAGGCTAGAAATCTAAAGGCCTACATATTCTTCTGAGAATTTCTCATTATCAAACTAAAACTTCTGTTCAGGGCTGTAGTTTCTATCTTTTGTTCTAGCATGTTTTGTTAGTTGCATTCATATTTATGAGCTTTTCCTCGATATTTTTCCCTCTCTTTCGGACTTGGTCAAGCATGTTGAAGGCATTTAAAAGACCCTTGATGGCAGGGCCTTCCCTTTGTAATTGGTATGAATTTTCTGTGGATGAACACAAAAGAAATTTTTAAAATTTTATCTATTACTTTTGCCCATACAAGCTTGACTATTACTTCCTTCAATGTTTGTATAGAGATGGCTGGCGTTGACATAATTAGTTTCTTCAATTTCTTTGAGATGCCTCATTGTGCTTATTTAAATATTATTCCATTTTACTGATAAAATAGCTTCTTCTCTTTTTATAACAAATGTCTTGAGTCCTTATTTGTAATTGTAGCTCTGACATGGTGCCCTTGTCAGATGGCTTATGCATGTTTGTCTTTACCAAATGCTTTTCAAGTTCATAAAGATAATCTAAAAGAAAATCTGATAATCATAGATTTAGTGGGCACACAAAATAGTTGAAAGGCAAAATCCAATTATAAATTAAGTGGCAGTTTGACTAACAACAGATGAATTTATTGACAATTGACTCTTTTTCTTGCTGGTATTTGTGCCTCGTCTTAGTGGATGGCCGCAATCTGCGGGGTAGCTGATTGCTCTCAGTTTTGGGCAACTGCAAAGGTATACTCTCAATTTCTATATAAAGCGGCCTCTCTCGTTATTGTGTATTCTTGTTCTCTTTTTTGGGAATAATGTAGGGGAATGTTTGATTTGAGATTTTTTGGATTACAAATCCTGATAAATAATAATGGTGTCGCGTTTGTTTTGAGATTTAAGTAGGGGTAGCTTTAACTTTATGTAAAATTGATGTGCAAGAGTGTGGGATGTTGTATTATTATATTATTGTTGATTGCAATGATTGAGTGTGTTTTATTGAAAGTTGTATGGTGAGAAAAAGAGTGTCAAAAAAAGTTTTAAAAAGGGCAAAAAAAAATTATTTGTAGGGATTGATGTATTGGATTTTTTATAAACCAGATTCTAAATCCCAAAAGTTGAACTTAATATTTTGATTAATCCCATCTCTGGTTTCCAATCCCCAAAACAAACATACCCTAAAGGTCAATGATTTCTTTTATTTTGTATATTTTATTTAAGACTTTAAAGTATTACAAATGATGTGGGCTGTGTGAACATCCTCTTTTTTTTTTGCAGCATTTTACATTCAAAACTAAGTCTGTTATGCACAATGAATATACACAGTGAACGAAGAACTTTTACCAATCATACCATAAACTAAAGTAATTTCCTCAAAGGTCCCTTTATCTCTACTGGTTCCTAAATTTCAACAGATTAAAAGGTCTAAAGCCATGACAGTACCAAAGTTTTCGTGGGTCTTATCACAATAACTTGTGATGGTCATATACATGAGACATGATACTTTTGCAGGTTTATGGGTTACTTTTAAAACGAGTATTTGCAAAAATCTACAAAAAAAAGTATAAAATCCCATACATGAAGATAGTACGATGCAATGTTTCCGAATTCTTATTATTAACATTTGGGATTTTTGGAATCAAGTTTTATAATGTTTTCTTTCAAGTTTAAGATCTTGTAGCTCCTTTCATCTATTTTATCACATGGCTCGATTAATTAAAGGCGTATGCATTGCGTACATCTGGTATTGTGCAGAATATCGTGTCGTGAAGTTTGTTTGAACAACTTGGAATTAGTTGGGGAAGACTTGAAGTTAGTCTGAAAGTGATTTTTCATATATATTGTAATTGCTCTTGCTGTATGAGTTCTTTGTCATATGCCTTCCTCTTTAGGAGAACTTGCCATGAAGGGAATTAAATAAGCTATAGAAAATTGTACTGATGTGTGGCTTCATGTAGCTTATATTATATATCTTATATTTTTGTTGTACTTGATTTCTTTTGGCGAAGTGGATATTTAATACTCCCCTCCATCCATTGTAATTGTCTCATTTCTTTTGGTTGAATGGTTTAAGGAATAGTATTGAAATATTAGTTGGTGGACCTTTTTACTTTTTTGTGGATGAAAATGAGAGTGGTATATTAAATGGTGGACCTTTTTGCCTTATTAGGGATAAAAATATGGGGGAGTGAGTGTTACTTTTCCATTTATGGAATGGAATGATTATAGTGGGGCGTCCATAAAAAAAGCGAGACAATTACAATGGGGCCCGGAGGGTAATTGTTAATGTGACAATTGATCATTTAATTGCCATATTCAATGGCTGGCTTCGCGTTTTGGGGTAGTAATTTATTTATCCCCATCATATAGCTAATTTCTCATAGTTGAAATATCACATCCCAATTATTGGCTTCACGTTTTGGTGTATTGGTGGTTATTTATTTATCACATCAGATAGCTAATTTCTCATAGTTGAGAAATATCACATCAATTATATTAATGGGTGATTAATGTGTAATCTTTTCTTTAGTTTCCCATTTATTGTTTCATTGTGATCAATGATTTGATTTAGTGATTGGCTTTGCTGTTCTTTATTGGTCAGTCTAAGTAGGCTTCTTTGGATTTGGACTTTCATTTTTTGAGTCATTTTGTGGATATTTGATGAAGATTAGTAATTAAAGCTAGATCTGTATCAGTAAGAGTGTTATTGCCGCGGTTTCTGATTTCACCCTTACAAGCTTAGGGGTCATTAGGCATATTATTATTCATTTGCTGATTGCTAACCCGAGTTCTCATTACTTATTTTCTGGATGCACATTGTACATCATGATTCCGAATTTGGCATCTCAGTTTTCTGGATAGCTATATCTAATTTTTCTTCAATGTACTTTGAATATGGAAAAATCTGCTTTTTTATGTATCATTTGTTTTTTTTCAATTGGATAGCATCTTGATACAATATCCAATTTCTATTATCATTTAGTTTATATATTTGCCTGCCTTGGGAGGCCATACCCTGCCTTAGGGCATATTTTGAGTGCGACCCAAGCCCTCTTCTTCTTATACTGTTCAGCTTTTTCTCATTTTCATGTTAAATTATGAGTCATACAAGACTACTAGTTGCATGACATTATGCAACTATTTTTAATATATTCACATAATCACATACCAAAGCACTTTGGTTAACATTGTTGCATCTATATAGCAATTCATGTGGTTTTGCTTTCTTGAAGATGTTAATTTTTTCTCTTACTGCTTGTGCTTTTCTTGTCTCTTTGTTAATGTTTTTCTTTTTCTAGTTAGCTTTTAAAGTCATAGTTTCGATATCGAGAAAGTGGTTTCTTCTAGTGTTTCTGGTCTTTTTTCATCTTTCATTTGCTTTATTGCAGAGGGTGGGGATATGAAGTTTATTTACTAGAAGCCACATACAAGGATCCTGTGGTGAGTTATTGCTTCTTTTAAGTGACACCTGTCTGTTTATATTCGAACTACACTAGGTAGCATATCTTTGACACATTTCTTATAGGATAAGGTTTTTTGCCCTTTAAGTTTCACCAATTTTGATTTTAGTCGTTAACGTTTTTCAACTTTTGGAAATAGTCTCTTAAGTTTACCAAATTCAATATTTTTGTCCATCTACTGGCTAAAAACATGTTAACAAATTTATCTTTTTTGTCCTTCTAACCAGCTAAAAGCGAAGAAGTTGAATTTTATAAACTTAAAGGGGCCAATTTCAAAATCGAAAAGTTGGCTCACTAAAGTCAAAATTGGTGCATAAAGGACAAAAAACATTTACCTACTTATAAATGGGTAGCATAACCTAAATCAGATGAAATGTGGTTTTTTTAACTTTGAAGATAAACCACGTGTAGAATACATAGTATTATCTAGATTAACATGGGATAAGTCTTTTTGAGTTGATATCCTGGATAAGCATGGGTTGAGTTGAGCTGCATATAGTTAATACTTTCGTATTTTTTTTTTTAGGGGTTGCATCCCATCTATTTTCACAAAAATAGACTCTTTGGTCAATAAACAGAGAATTACCCTAAATTGGTGTATTTATTTAAAATATTCTTCATTTGTGGGTTTCAGGGCTGTGCTGCAAGAAATGTTCATGGTTTTACATGAGAGTGACATACACAACATGGCTAATCAATGGGAGGAGCTCCATCACTGTATATGAAGCTAGATATCAAGGTTTTTCAATGTGGATAAATCTGAATTCTTCAAAATTGATTATATATTTTTAGATGAAAAGCAGCTGGATTATGACATTAAAAACTGATTACATGGCAGTTATTGCTCCATGGAGATGATTTGGAAGAAAATGGAATTAAAGAAGTAAGTTTATGGGCAAATGATGTCATATTTCTTATTCTACTTATACCATAATGATGTCATATTTCTTATTCTACTTATACCATCTTCCTATGAAGAGTTGGTTTATAAAGAACCCATGCTAGATACGAGGAAGAGGAAATAAAGTTGGGAAAGATTAAATCAAATAATCTCTCCCAAGGTTCAGTCAACCTCTTATGATTGTTATTTCTGAGGAAAAGACTGAACTCATGCATACAATGTTGCAGGTTGACATGGATACAGAAGATGGCAATTATATTGGTGATCCCTCTGCTTCTGGAGATACAAACATTGGAAAGTTCAAGACCTTCTGAAGGTGATCGTGCTAGTGATGGTATGTTTTAATCCATTCATTGTCCTTAATAAACCGTCTTTTGATAGAAAACAGTGTGATTTATTTATTTGTCTTATGATTATTCAATAATTAAGATGCATTGGCTTATACGCTGATAAGTATGGTAGTATTCACATTACTACAAGTTCTATGAGATGACATAATTTCTATCTATACCACTGCTATCTAGCGATTGGTTTTTATTGAGTAAGTTGTCAACTGCTTCAGATATCACTATGTGGAGATGGTTCTCTTCTTTCTTTCATATGGTTTCTAAAATTATTTTTCTTAGGGTGTGTTTTTATTTGAAATATAGAGGATTTTTGAAATCTGGATTTCAAAATCTTGATAAATAATAGTAGTGTGTGTGTTTTGAGATTTAAATAGAGTAGGACTTACATGTCAAATCATGTGTAGATTGTGTGTTGTTGTATTATTATATTATTGTTGGTTATAATTGTAATGATTGAATGACTGTGTAATAATCAGTGTTTTTTATGTGAAGTTGCAAACGTGAGATTAGAAAGTGTGAATAGTGATAAATAAAATAAGAATGGAAACTGAAAAAAATCTATGGATCATTGGAGAGAGAGTGGTGTGGAAAAATGTTATTAGTATGGTTTATAGGTATTTGTAGGGTGGATTATTGGTTTTTTTAAAACCAGATTCTAAAATCTCTCAAATCTGGTTTTCAAATCTAAGTCAAACTTACCCCTAATTGTATGCTTATAACATGAGTATGAATCAAAGTACCTGGCATATTTCTTTTTCCTTCTTTGTTACCTATTTACTTTTGGGGGCGGAGAGTCAGCTTTATTGCCTGTAAGCCTGTACTTATCTTCTCTGTAATCTTAAGACTTGAATATGACTAGGGCTTACATATTCTGTATAATAATGTTCATCGGTTTGGGGATTTAGATACATCAAGAGATGAGAAGAAAGGGGATGGTGCAGAAAGAGTGTGCAGTGGAGGTGAGAAGAACTTCCGGAAAGAGCAAGTGGTCAAATGATTTGGAAAGATGATGATGCCAACAGGAGTGAAGTGACCGGGGAAATTCAGCGCCCACTCTAGTTTAGTTAAATCATACAAGAAAAGGTAAATCCGTTCGTTGGGGTGATCAGGTATTCTACCATCTTTAATCCTACTAGCCAGTTGATTTCAAGTTCTAAATGAATTATCAGCTTTTTAGATTTGTACAGTGCTAAAAGATCAAATGTTACATCTTATACATTGACATAATAATTATGAATGTGATTACTGTTAAATCTTATTTATTCCTCTGTATTTATACAAGTTAAACCGTACACATGATTTGGTGTGAATTTATCATATGACCTCGGTTGAGCTAACTTTGGATATTTTCAAATTGTTGATTGAGTAGTTACTCTTATAAGTATCACCCTTAACCACACTCGTCTGGATTTATTCTTCAATGGAGAGTCTTGGATCACACTGCGGCCATGTTATCCATTATAATGTCGAATACTATATTATATAAATTTGCAACTTGAGAATATTATAATTTGCTTTCGATTGTCTTCAGGCTAGATCTAATTGTTTTTGATTTTGGCCTTTTTTACAGATTGGCAGGGTGGGTTTCAATCAGTGCTGGGAAAAATGCAAAGCGTATCGTTAGTCATTGGTCCTGGTTCGGGATACAACTCGGTGAGATTTCTACTATAACTTCGTGGTTTATCTCAGCTGCAAAATCAACCTTAAAACAATCTTGATAGATCACCCGCTTCAAGCACTTGAAATTTAGAAAAAAAGGTTAATTGCAAATTAAATCATGACCTTTTCATTTTATCCATTACAAATGTTTTTAAAGTTGCAATTAGATTTACACAACCTTTCAAATTGTTGCGATTTTATCACATGGCAATCTTTAGCAAATTCTGTTGTATGAAATTGCAAAAAAAAATAAGCGTTGTGATTAAATTGAATCGATAACAAAAAGATCGTGAATTTATTTGCCTTATAAAAAAGTAATATTCCGGCTGCAACGTCAGCATAATTTTTTTGGAAAATAGTCATATGATACAATTGCAAAATTAAATAAGTTTGTGTATTGAATTGCAAATTTGTAAGACATATATTGTAATTGAAAGAACATGAAAATGTTGTGATTTTTTAATGCAATTAACCCTAGAAAAAAGTGCCATTTAGAAAAAAAGGAGGCGAAGAATGATCCTTTCAAGAACTTGATCTAGTTACCCTTTTATTGTACATGTCTAATTAGTTTCCATGATATGCGAAATTGAATCCCCTACCAGAAGATGAAAACTTAAGCAGAGACACAGTGGGGAATCGAGAATGCAAAACATGTTCCAAGAACAATTGCGTGCTGAGCGTGAGTCGTTCAGAGCTGTTTTTGACAAGAGGAAACATCGAATTAATGGGCTTGTTGCGGACGATGAATAATATTTCCATATTTAGTTCTCGATCGCATTGCCTGGTGTTGTAGCTCATTCAAGTTTTGTTTTGTATCCTTGTAAATCATAGCTAGCGTCGTGTTTTTTTATTTTAAGAACAAATCAATTATGGGTTTCATGTCCATTTTATGGACCCAACATTCACAGTTTTGCTTTTGTGAAACCCAAATCAATTATGGGTTTCAGCCTTTCAGGTCTAGTTTATGAATTCTACTGTTGTATCAATTTATTTGTACAGTTTGCCCCAATGTAAAGTGGATTTGAATTCATGATTTTTTATGTTTTGCAATCGTTTGTTTCACTTATTTGGATATTTTTCAAAGGCACCCCTCAGTTTGTTCTTAGTTTTTATACGTTGTCTTTTTGGATGGGTGAGAAAAAGACCAAATCTCAATCTCAATTTTATGAACCAAAAACTTGGTTTTACTTCACTTTAATGGTGGAAATCAAGCTGATCAAATTATATACTCCCTCTGTTTTGTTTTAGATTTGTCCATTCATTGTATGACTTATATTTTAGTGAGCGAGTTGTTTATTAGCATATAAAATGATAAAGTGATTTAGAAGGAGATGTAGAAGTGATGGACAATCTAAAATAGTATGGAGGGAGTATATTTTTACATCTTGGCTTTTTGAATTACGAGATAGAAAAAAATCATCGCCATTTATTATTTATATGTGTGTAGACAAGTATTCTTATTTGTTCATTAAAGTTGGATAAAAGAAAAATAAATTAAGCCAAAAAAAAAACCAGTCATTGGAAGGAAATATCAAATCAAGCAGTAAAACATAAATAAAAATAATAAGGAAGTTGCTTGCCTAAATTGATAAAGTATGTCATACCTCTATCTAGCTCAAGAAATTAGACGCAACAAATACCACAAGATCATGGAAAGGGTGTGGAGATTTTCTAGGCCGTCCAAATGAAAGCGCAGTGGCTTGTGAGCTTTAGGAGTATCTTTCTCCTGCAGTTTTAGGTTTGAAACTCATGGGGTGCGATCAACTCTTGAGATGAACAAGTCCATCTGAGCTTTAGCTAGCAGAAATGGGGCCCCGCTATGGTGGGCGGTGGGTTCGATCCGGATTAATCGGTGTTGGGCGGGATATCGGGTTATCAAAAAAAAAAACACTGCGCATTGAATGAAATCAAGTGAGCAAGATCAATATTCCAATTCATTTTCTCCAAATTTGAGAGTAGTATTCAAAAGCACAACCTTGAGTGTTTAGTACATCTAGGAGTGTGAAATTAATGCTTATTTGTTTTGTCTTTGAGTGAATGCATTCTAATATTCCTATCGGGTTTGTATTTGTCTAAAGTAGCATGCGTGTTAGGTTGAATAATATCACTAGTCATTCGTGTGAAAGGATTATTTAGGGAAGTGTGTTTTTACACTATACCTTTGGGATTTTGTAAAAAGGTCGTTGTTTGTGTCATTTCTGGCGTTATAGTGTTTTTAATCATGAGACTCGTATATAGTCCGAATTAAGACTATACGTAATTTTAAAATTCTACGCAAAATGTTTTTAAGATTTCAGATTGTTTACGTGTTGCTTTTTTTTTTTTTTTAAATGTTTGCTATATATGTTGCATAACATTTTTTTTAAATGGAATTGAAAATCACGCACCGACACTTTCAAATGATTTATAAAAAAATAAAAAAAAATTGGGATTGATTTTTCTTTAATAAGGATTAAGCAGTTTGATAGATTTGTAGAGTAGTTTATATGTAGATCTCCTAATATATCGAAGTGGACGTGTGTGCGTATATGTACGTGCTTAGGGAAAATTAATAATAGATACAAATTTTTTATGCAAATTAAATTACTAATAAATATAAATAGGATTGCATATATAAGCCTAAAGTTTATGTAAATTTAGGGATTAAGTTTTTTGTAACCAAATAACTTTGAGTTGTTTTGAGTTTGGTCCTGCACATATGAGAATTTTATATAATCCCTGTATATTTCACCTTTTTTTTTTTCGCGGAAACCGGGGTTTTTTAGCCCAATAACTTTGGGTTGTTTTAAATTTGGTCTTGCATATATGAGAATCTTATATAATCCCGGTATGTTTCACTTCTTTTTTTTTTTTTGGATGCGGCTCCCGGTTGATGCTTGTTGGCAAATTCATTCTTAAGTTGGATATTAATTTGATTCTTTTTTTTTTTTAACATCGTGTGTATTTGTTAATTGATTTAATATTTTCTTTTAAGTCAACTTTATTTTAGGCTAGTTTAGAAACGTTGAATTAGGTTTTAACACCCGGGTTTTCGGGTCATTTTTTTTTTTTTTTTCACAATTAGTAACTGTTGGGTTTATGTATCAGAATCGTTGAATCCATAAAACCCTAAATTTGAAATCCATAACGAAATTAGGGCCATTTGACACTAAATTACACTCTCAATCAACAAGAATGAAGAATAGTGAGTTGTTGTATTTGATTCTTTTAAAACAGCAGCATAAACTAACTTCAATCATTAAATATTTCAATTTACTGGTGTAGATTGCATTTTTGCAGATTGAAGAATTTAATAAACGTTGCCTCCACAATTTTGCACAGGAAAGAAAAGAAAGAATTTTGGGGCTATATCATGGATGAAATCGTCCTATTTGCAAAAATATACAAATCCAGATTCCGATTCACCCTCAAAACCCACAGAACCAGACAAAACCACGTCTCAAGAATCAATTCATCACCGGATCTGAGTTCCGTCGTCAAACCCAGATTCTGAAATTCCAGAACAAGAAACCTGCAAAATTCCATGGCCGATTTTGTCGACGAGAATCCCCATTTGGTATATTCGCACAATCGGCCTTCCTCAATCAGTAATCGATTCGATTGAGTCGTTTTGTACAAAAAAGGAGACGGATCTACGCCGAAGACACAGAGGCGCTGCCGTGGAACCACCGGACTCCCCGACCCAATGGGGTGATGCTGAGTCACGTGCGTCGAGAATTTGTGAATTGCATCGGTCAGGGAGATTTGTTGATTTTGCGTGTTGCCATTGTTTCATGTTTACTCTATGATTTTCGGTGACGCCTCCGAGCAGGCGCCGCCATGGTTATTATGCGGAGATTTGAATTTAATGAAATGTTGGAATTGATTAGAGAAAGAAGATGAAGAGGGTTTTATGGATCCGGGTCGGTTCTAAACCCTATAAGTATCACCGAATAGGCTTTAACATGTAATATCTGCGCTTTTAATATTAATATTTGACCAATATATTTCATGCCTACGTGATTAGTGGTGGAAAAACCCTAGTTATATTATTGAGACTTTATTAGAGTAATGAGAGAATTAAGTCCCAATGTATAAAGTTCAAATACTTTTTCCGCACTAGTATTTATAGACGAGATCATAGGTAGGTTAATTAGTCGTATGGTATTTATATTAAGAAATTTTAAGATATCAATTGAATAAACGTATAAACATGGTAATTGACCCTAGGTATAAGTACCCGTGTGGCCGTGTATACTACTCCCTGTGTGTATATATAGTGTCCAACTTGGATCTAATAATATTACTTCTACTATATTATAATATTGTTGGTAGATAAGCTTACTAAATATATATGAAGTGACTCTAAAATAAAAAAGAATTAATAAAAAATCTCAGAGTACGTAACAAAAAAAGTGACTCTGGGTATAAAAATTGGTCAAAAAAATCAAGTTGTTTATTCTGGGTTTACTAGCAACCTTACGACCGTTTACCACTTACGACTCATTTTAACTTTTTGTATTTTAAAATTTTAAAAGTCCAAATTTTTTAATTTACTGAATTTATTAAATTATTTATTAATACAAAATTTTGAATTTCAGCACCATAATAATTTTAGTGATTTAGTAATTTTAAATTTATGCACTTTTCGATCAATTTTATGGTGCATCTTTTTTTTAAAAAAAAATTGTATTTTGGATCAATTTAAAAAAAAATTATATTTTGAAGTCAAAAAAAATATGCAATTTTAGAAAATAATTTTTTAAATTTATGCATACAGGCTAATTTGGAAGTGCATTTTTGTATTTTATGTACTTCTAGGTAATTTTTATTAGAGTGCATTTTTTAAATTTATGCACTTGTAGCCAATTTTGAATCGTTTTTTTTGTATTTTTTGTGTACTTCTAGGCAATTTTTAGAGTGCATTTTTTTGTATTTTTGTGTACTTCTAAGCAATTTTTTGGAGTGCATTCTTAAAAAAAAATATTTTGGGCCCCCTAATTTAAACAAAAACCTAATTTGCAAAAAATAAACGCTTAATTACAATTTAAAAAAAAAAAATACATACACAAAATCAAGAATACTACACATAGTTACCCATCAATCCGGTTCATCAAAAGCAAACTCTAATTTCGGAAAAACATATTTCGAGAAAAAAAAAAAAAAACTAAGTGATATCCATTACTTCTCTCTAATTTCCTTAATCCTTCGATTATATGCACATATCGTTTCACTCATAGGTATTACCAAATCCATTATAACATAAGCATCTGAAAAAAATAAAATTGATACTAAAAGATCGATAATACATAAAGAGAACCATTATTCAAATTAAATGCCCAAAACAAATTAGTCATATACCAAAATTTGCGGAGCGAGATATTGAATGTGGCTATGTGGATTGGTATAACAAACAAGTATTAATGGAGAAAGCAGTGTGATTAATGAAGAACAAATTGAATGTTCTTCCATTTGTATGAAATGATAAATGTTAAAATCTAAGTGTTAGATCGATAAATAAATGCGAGAGGATTTGGGAAGGCCCTCTTTTGTTGGTGATAAAGTCGATTTGTATTGAATGTTAAAATTTTGCGACCTTAATGAGTCTTAACTTACAGTATTTATACTACAAGTTCACTAGTTGGTCTTTCTCGCGCCTCGAGGGAGTTTGACACGGCATTAAATGTTTCCCGGACTAAATTGGACTCTAACACCTATAACATTAACCTAAACCGTCTCCATTTCTGAGCCGCGGTGGGTTCTTGAGATGAGATATGGAGATTTGGCGCCTATTCTTTCCTCTTTGAGTCGTAATTTATAGGATCAAACCATATCTTCGAGAGACTTCTCGGCCATTTGGGGAGATTCTCCGATATTACATTGGAGGTAGGAGGGTTTACGTGTTTGTTTAGCCAAAATCAGTCTTCGTAAGTGGAAATCTTTGACTCATCTCTCTATCCCTTTTACCTTGATCATAAATCTCACAAATTTGGCAAAGTATAACTTGCCTCTCTATGTCTGTAAATGCCTTGGGAATCGCCGGGTCAAACGAGGCGATTCAGCGAATGAGTTTCTTGCGGAGTGGGGAAATAGCTTTAGTGGCGACTAGTGGCGTGGCGTGGTCACCAGTGACGTGAGGCGAACAGGGCATGGCGAGAAGGAAGGCGGCGCCGAAAGAACGCAAGCGAGCAAGGCATGGGCGAGGTGTTGGGGAATAAGTTGCCGCGAGATCTATTCGGGATGAATATTTAAATACAAATTTAATTCTTATAATTATTACTAGCATGAATTAATCTATATTAATTCAAATAATAATCCAACAACAAATCATGCATATAATTAATTCCGTAAATTCTCACGCATGCGAAATTTCTCGAGTTTACGTGAACATACCTCTCCGGAATGCAATGGTCTTGTTGATTAGACTCAAAAAAGAACTTCCCAAGTATTCCCTTAATCCTTGTAATTATCCTATCGGTGGTAGGACACTTGCGAACAATTAACTAAAAGGAAAAATAAAATTTGTTGCGACCACTTTTGTGGATTTACTAATTTTTTTCAAAGACATGGAATCGTAGATTGGGAATGAAAGAATCATCTCTATTTATAGATGGGTGTTGGGCGAAAATTTGGGAAGAAAAACAATGTGGGAAAATCTTTTTTCGATCAAAGAAATCTTGAATATATCTCCTATATTCTTTTCTCCACAATTCAAATATTCACAAAAAATCCCACCTCATCAAGTTATGGATTTTTTGAAATTTTTAGGTCAAGATTCCAAGATTTGGATCTTCTTGAATTTATGAGATATTCTTGTATTTCAAAAATACATATCTTTCATAATATCTTTTCAAGAAAATCAAGAAAAATCTTTTCTTGCCCTTTTATATTTCAATATTTTTGAATTCTACATATGAATAACCAAGTGGGAGATTTCTTGAATTTAATGAGATAATCTTGTATTCAAGAATACATATCTTCATTTCATAACAAAATTCAAAAAGAAAATCTTTCTCCTCTCATCCATAATTTTTTGAAAAAAATGGAAAATTAGCAACAAATATTTATTTTATTTTTAAGCATTTTTTTAGGTTATTGGACTATATGTTGGACTACTTAGGGGGCCTTTAGGAGAATTAAGATTGGACCTTCAATGGATCTTGAATTATCAATATTGAGCCACAATATTATTCAAGCCCATAAATATTAATTAATCACTACATAATTATTATCAGACTATCCATCTTAACCCATATTACAGTCAATATGGCTCCGGTTATTATTTCGTGTTTAAGATTATCTAGCCCATTAATTAATTCAAGCCTTTGAAATAGCTTTCCGTTAATTAATATCTTTTGTCCTTGGTCAAGGAGCAGGTTCAACATTATTATCCATCTGGGAAACTAGTTCCACTTGCAAGATTTGGTATGATAAAGCTTATGAACCTCCCGAGAACCGTCGAACAAAGCGTGCTTTACACGATTCTCCGTATTAAATATTAGCAATCACGTATGACCAATAATATTAAAGATATAAAGTATTGAATCTCGTTGATTCTCTACCCATGATAAGTCAAAGCAATAGTTACCAACCACAAGTGATCCTATTTAAGGAACGAAGATTAAGAAATAAAGAACCACTGAGGTCTAATTCTTCCTTGTTCAGTTCTAAAGAATTTGTCCTCCTGTAGGTCCTATTCAGTGCATCAGTCATGCACTAGTGTAATCTCTTGGTCAAGACAAGCCAATCAGCCTTACACTTTCAACCTTTTCACGATGGATTGTTCATTTCCATCTAGGTCGAAATGAATGGCGTCTTTTTTAGTTACAAGGATCATTAATTTAATCTTCCGTGATCCGTATCACTAAATTAACTACAATGTAACACATCGATTTATTGAACAGTTATGCAGTAAATATATGTAACATTCGATGATATTTAAAGCATCAGTGATAACCAATTTATTCAAAGAAACAAGTCCAAAATTGACTTTTGATTATACAAAGTAAAAACATACTTTTCAATATAATCCCAACAATCTCCCACTTATACTCAAAGTGCGCTTTTAAGTATACTACAACATGTCTCGTGTAGTTCTGTCGTGACATCTAATATCCTTCACGAACCTAATAATTTCTCCCACTTATACTCAAGCAGTTGGCAACCGGTCTTGACACCCATTCCTTCCACATGTCTCGAATGTATTGAGAGACCCAATGAATGGATCACCAGGTTGTCTTTCGACGCGATCTATGCCCACTCTTACATCTCCTCTCTTAACGATTTCTCATTATAAGATGTCTTTCCTTCGGTGTGTTTGTTTGACTCGTGGACTCTTGGTTCCTTGAATTTGCAAGCGCCCTAAGCAAATATTCTAGACAAATTCGGAACTCCATCCAAGTCCACTAAGAAGGTCTAGAGAGCCAAATTGGTTCTTTCATTTCCTGGCGACTACTTAACCGGCTTCCATGGTTGAGTCGGTGATGCATTTGCCTACACTTTTCGTCCATTTGACGTTATACTTCCCAAATGAAAACACACTAAGCGAGGCAGAGATAGTTTTACGGAATCTAAGTCGATTGGAAATTCGAGTCTAAAATTGCTTTTATGGGGATTAGACTATCCGATCCGATAAATTAACATTCTATCCCGAGTTCTTTTAGGATACTTGGGAATGTTTTTTAAGCTGTAATCGATGTTCTTTCCGGGGTTACTTTGATATCTTGCCACCATTCCAGCGAAAAAGCGGATATCGGTCGTACATAGCATTGCATACATAAGGCTTAGGCGGTAGAAGCATATGGAATGCCCTCGTGTCATCTATCTCCTTTTTGCGTCTTAGCACACATTTTCTTGGATAGATGGATTCCGTGTCCGAAAGGTGCGAAGCCTTTCTTGGAATCCTCGCATCTAAATCGTTTCAAGGCGGTGTCTATGTATGGTTTGCGATAAACCTATCTTCATTTTTTTGCGATCTCGGTGATCTTGATCCCAAGGATGCGCGGCGACTTTCTAAGTCCTTCCATATCAAAGCCGTTTTGAAAGCCATGCCGCTACGTCCGATAACACGCTTAACATCGTTCCCGATGATCGAGAATGTCATCTACGTATAGTACTAAGAATACCAATCTGATTCAGCACATTTTTTGTACACACAACTTTCGAACTCATTTTGATCAAACCCATAAGACTTTATAACATGATCAAAACATTGGTTCCAAGCTCGACGGATGCTGTTTGAGTCAAGTAAATGGACTTCATGAGCTTCTAAACTAGGTGTTCTTGGCCTTTTTCAATGAAGCCTTGGGGTTGTTGCATATAGATCTCTTCATCAAGACTTCCGTTGAGGAAAGCTGTCTTGACATCCATTTGCCATTTCAAAAAGTCGAGAGAAAGAATCGATAAGAGAATTCGGATGGACTTAAAAGCATGGCTAAGGGCGAAAAAGTTTCTCATAATCGATCCCTTCTTTCCTCGAGTATAACCTTTCGCCATACGAGTCTTGCCTTGAAGGTTTCCACCTTCGTCCGCCCTCTTTTTCTCTTATACACCCACTTGCAACCAATGGGTTTGACCCATTAAGTGGTTCGACTAGCTCCTTTTCTATTATGATACATAGAACCCATTTTGGCTTTCATTCTTTGTTTGCAAGAATCTGATCCTTGTCTTGGATTGCCTCGTCATATGTCCATGGTCCGATTCGTCTTGTCCAAGAGAATCAAGTCAGGACTCTCCTATTCCATGAATCCCTCGAACATTTCACAATCCTCCCACTTCTGACGAGTTAGGTTGTGTAAGTGTGTCGTTTGGTATGTCATCTTGTGCAGTTGGCCTTGAGGTTAGCCCTCTTAGCTCATTTAAGGTAATCTCATGCAGGTCTTTTTCGTTCATATAGTCTTCTTCCAAAAAATCTAAAGTGTGTGCTTATTACCACTTTTTGATCTTGGGACCATAGAACATACACCCTTTTTGTTCCCTCGGGGTATCCCACAAACAACCTTAATTCGATCGAGGATCAATTTTGCGGCTTCCTTGTCCAACACGTTAGGCGGACCCCAAATCCTCATGTGTCTCAAACTAAACTGCTTGGGTCCACAATTCTTTGGGAGTTTTGGGAACCCGATTTGGATGGCACCAAGTTAGAATGTGAAATTTCCTTTGTTTCCAAAGGCATGACCCAGAGCGACTTGGGAAGATCCGCTTAACTCATCATAGATCTAACCATTTCCAAAAGAGTTACGTTTTAGCGCTCTGCCAATCCGTTTTGTTGAGGGTTCAGTGCGATTAGGCGGGATGCAATCCTTCATCGGACAGTGGTTCAAAACTCTCCCATTTGAGGTATTCGCCTACGATCGAATCGTAGAGACTTGATACGTTTTTTCCCTATGATTCTGCGGCTTGAGTCTTAAATTCTTTGAATTTCTCAAAGGTCTCGATTTATGCTTCATAAAGGAAAAATAACCGTACCTTAGTAATCATCAATAAAAGTGTGAAATACTCATAACCTCTCTTGCTTTGGTTGACATTGGACCACATACATCTGTGTGAGAGCGATTTCTAACACTTCTTTGACTCTATTCCCTTGCTCGAATGCCTCTTGGTCATTTTACTCTCAAACATGATTCACAAGTTGGAATTGGTTCAACTTGGAGAGACTCAGATGAAACTGCTTCTACCAACCTTTGGATCCTCTTTTGATTAATTTGTCCCAATCTTAGATGCCATAGAAGTGTCTGATTTTCGTTTTCTTTTATCGGAAGCTTGATTGATGTGTTATAGGATGCATTTAAGTGAGTGGTGTGCAGTTAATTGTATAGAGATTTTCCATCAATGTCCGTAACGAGATACACTCATCATTTCAAGAAATGATTTCATTCTTATTAGAAGAAACTAAGTGTCTATTAATGAAATTTTAGAAAACTGAAAGTGAATTCTTTCTAAAACTAGGAACATAAAGAACATCTCTTAAAATTAGAACTCTGTCTTCAAAAGCGGTGCACTTCTCCCATCGCTTGTTTGCCACTCTAAATAGCATAGCCGATTGTGATGAGGATCTCTCGCCACTAAGTTGCGGATCAGTTTGAACGTGAAGCGAAACATGATTAGTGGATCTCGTATCAACCCTTACGAATGAGAAGTATCGCACGCTAAACAAGTTTCAACAACTAGTCGTGAGAATTACCTTTCTTTTCCGTCCCTTTTGGGGTTGGAATAAGCCAAACCTCATTGTCCTCTTTCACCCACAGCTTAAGCACTTCCTCTTTGGATTTTCCTTGACACCACCGACGATTCGTCATCTATCATTGCCCCTTGGCAGCGATTGAGTCCCGATTGCTTATGGCTTTGGTCCTTCTTCTTATTGCCATCCTACCGCCTTTAAAGATGAAGGCGAACCACTTGCCGTCAAAGCTTGGGTTGGTGCCCTATCAACATCTCATGCGTGACCAAAAGCTTGTAACAAATCAGCTAGCGTGGCAAAATCGCTTTAAACTTTTTGGGCGGAGAGTGAAATTAAATTCATGCGAAGTCTCCGGATTATAATCAGTACTTTCGAGAACCTCAAGTTTGTTCGGATGGACCATCAATTTTGAGGAAGTAATCCCTTACGGGTTTGTCCTCCACCATTTTCACTTGACGACATCTCTCATGAGGTGATCTGACGAGTCTTGCATTTTTTGACTCGTTAGTTGGCTCATCCCGATTTTTGGTGTGTCAAGAATTCACTTGTGCTTTTTATGCGATTAGGACAATTTTAATTTTTAGTTTCCAATCAATATAGTTTCCATACATATTGTATTGACTTTAAGTATATTAATAGTGGATTAAAAGGTAGCGACATCTTTGAGGCCGAAATAAATAATAATATACATAAGCATAAATATATCCTGAGGTTCGATCCACATGCATCATATTAAAATCTCAAAAAAATATGAACACGCATCGACCAACATCTCAAAAAGCAGTTTAAATAAGCCCGTGGGTGGGTCATTATTTAAACACATTCAAGCAAGGTTACAAACAAAACGATTAAAACCTTTAATATCCAGATTAATAGTTGTCTCCACTTGACCAATATAAAATCGCGAGGGACTTGAGGGAAGTATATGCATATCAATTTTATACCTAAATAATAACCATGATTAAATCTGAAATTATTATTTCGCTTTGAGCGAGCCTCGTGGGGGAGGTCATAAATTAAGCCACTAGTAATAACCCACAATCATCCATTTGGAATTCATTCATGTGAAAGCTAACTTTTGGCAGGTCAGGTAGAGGAATTTCTCAAAAAGAATTCACAAATAAATAAATCATGGAGGTCAAAATTAATTCAATTTTATTTTCCGGAATAAAATTGTCAATTAATTATTTAAACATACTTAGTAATTTTTGAAGGTGAGATTTTTCATTGGGCAACTCTCATGCAAACACATTTAAACAAATTAAATAAAACATAAGATAACACAATAATAAATCAAGCAAAGCAGAAAAATAAACATATTGAGCACAAATTATCCAATTGTCATGGTTTCATTTTTCTTGGCTTGATCTTGAAGAAGCGCCGTCTTGAATTTCTCCCTTTCGTCGTCTCAAAAGAACTTCCGTCTCAAAATACCCACGCCGTAGCTCATGGCCAGGATGCTGCGCTTGTCCGGCAGCCCCTTGCGGCAGCGCGCCCGTCGCGCTAGCGCCATGTCGCCGGTAGCCTTCCGTGGCAAACCTCGTGAACGCCGCGCGTCGACACCAGCGGCCTCAGCGATGCTAAGCGGCGGCAACGTACCCTTAGCGCATCATGCCTTTTCGCTGGCTTATCGCCTCGCCCGGAACTTCGGCGTAGCCGTTCATCCCAGCAGCAGCCCGATCGCCAACGCCGCCGCAACGCCCGTCTGCCTTGGCCTTCCGCATATTTCCATGCCGAATCCTGACCCGCTTCGCCGCGGCGCCCCGTCTTGTAGCGGCGATCTGTGGCCTTCGTACCGACACCCGTCTTGCGTTACTGAAACCGCCGTCAGCAGCAATCTCACTGGCGTGTTTCATGGGGCCTTGAAGTCGCCACGGGATTACGGATTTTATCCTTTAATTGTCTCGTCTTCGTTTCCGATCCGGTTATAATTTATTTACAAAAAAATAAATAAACCTGAATCTGAACTAGTCTTTTACATTGATCAAATCAAACAAATCCTAATCTACCAATTGGATTTTCTCACGAGGTAAAAGCGAATCCGAACAAATCGAATTAAAAACCACAATTTATATGCATGCATAAATAAACACATTAAATTCCATGACAATTGGATACCGCAAAATAGATCTAGCAATTCTACTATCCAATTTCAAATTTAATGACAACGAATTAAATTACAATTTAAAATTGAGAGCTCGATATCGAGTTGTTGGGGAATAAGTTGCAATGATCTGGCCGGGATGAATATTTAAATACAAATTTAATACTTATAATTATTACTAGCATGAATTAATCCTATAATAATTCAAATAATAATCCAACAACAAATCATGATATAATTAATTCACGTGGAAATCCCTACGATGCGAATTTCTACGAAGTTTCGTTAACATACCTCTCGTGGCGACAATGGTCTTGTTGATTAGACTCACCAAAAGAACTTCTCAAGTATTCCCTTAATCCTTGCTTTCATTATCCGTGGTAGGACACTGCAAGTAACAATTAACTAAAAAGGAAAAATAAAATTTGTTGCACCACTTTTGTGGATTTACTAATTTTTCCAGCACATGAAATTGTACTTGGGAATGAAAGAATCATCCCCTATTTATAGATGGGTGTTGGACGAAAATTTGGGAAGAAAAACAATGTGGGAAAATCTTTTCTTGATCTCCAAGAAATCTTGAATATATCTCCATATTCTTTTCTCCACAATTCAAATATTCCACAAAAAATCCCACCTCATCAAGTTATGGATTTTTCGAAATTTTTAGGTCAAGATTTCAAGATTTGGATCTTCTTGAATTTATGAGATAATCTTGTATTTCAAGAAATACATATCTTTCATAATATCTTTTCAAGAAAATCAAGAAAATCTTTCTTGCCCTTTATATTTCAATATTTTGAATTCTACATATGAATAACCAAGTGGGAGATTTCTTGAATTTAATGAGATAATCTTGTATTCCAAGAATACATATCTTCATTTTCATAACAAAATTCAAAGAAAATCTTTCTCCTCTAAATCCATAATTTTTTGAAAAAAATGGAAAATTAGCAACAAATATTTATTTTATTTTTAAGCACTTTTTTTTTTCGATTTATTGTCGATTAGTTAGGGGGCCTTTTTAAGATTGGACATTCCAATGGATCTTGAATTATCAATATTGAGCCACAATATTATTCAAGCCCATAAATATTAATTAATCCCTACATAATTAAGATTGCACTATCCATCTTAACCCATATTACAGTCAATATGGCTCCGGTTATTATTTCCGTGTTTAAGATTATCTGCCCATTAATTAATTCAAGCCATTTGAAATAGCTTTCCGTTAATTAATATCTTTTGTCCTTGGTCGAGAAAGGTTCAACATTATTATCCATACTTAAAACTAGTTCCACTTGCAAGATTTGGTATGATAAAAGCTTTATGAACCTCCCAAGAACCGTCGAACAAGCGTGCTTGCACTACGATTCTCAGTATTAAATATTAGCAATCATATGTGACCAATAATATTGCCCAAGATAAAAAGTATTGTATCAGATCTCGTTGATTCTCTACCCATGATAAGTCAAAGTAATAGTTACCAACCACACATGATCCTATTTAAGAGCGCGAAGATTAAAAATAACGAACCATCGAGGTCTAATTCTTCCTTGTTGATTCAAGAATTTGTCCTTCAGAGGTCCTATTCGGATTGCATCGGTCATGCACTAGTGTAATCTCTTGGTCAAGACAAGCCAATCTCGAGCCTTACACTTCAACCTTTCACGATGGATTGTTCATTTCCATATAGGTCGTGAATGGCGTACTTTTTATTCTGAGGATTGTTAATTTAATCTTAGTGATCCGGTATCACTAAATTAACTACAATGTAACACGTCGATTTGTTGAGCAGTTATGCGATAAATATATGTAACATTCGATGATATTTAAAGCATCGGTGATAACCAATTTATTTCGATAAATAAGTCGAAATTAAACTTTGATTATACAAAGTAAGCGTATTTTCGATATCAATCCCAACCGCGTGAAGCTGAGCAGGAACGTAAGCGGCGTCGGGCGAAGATTGAACGCGAAGCGAAACACCGAACATGGGCGAAACATTAGGCGCGAGCAAAAGCGCCGAGCGGCCGAAGCGTCGCGGCCGTCGGTAGTCTTGGCGAGCCGCGAAACCGTAGCGGCTGACCTCGCCAGCATCTGGCGATCATGGCGTCCGAGCGTCGCGTCTGGCCTTCGGCGAGTGGTGGCGCTTCGCCCGCCTTGTGGCGACTTTTCGCGGGCATGGCGACCATTGTCGCGAGCAACTCGCCTTGTCGTCTAACGAGCGGCACCAAGCGAGACATCTTTCACGTGTAGTTTGTTCGAGCGGCGAGTTAAGCTATCAACTTACCCCGTCCTTGGACTCGCCGGGGGAGCTCGTCTTTGGCTCATGACAAATTTCGCCCCATATCTCATTTTTATGAGAGGTTAGTGGGCCCTCCATTTGTAACTTAACGACATAAGAGCCACAATAATTAGCCCGGATCATTTGGTACACAACAACAAGTACCAAATTTGGCAAGATATTTGATTTTTATAGAGTAGGATTCCACAAAATCAATGTGGGGGGAGTGACAAATGCATCGTAGCCACAAGATCTTTGAAACCTTTCTATTTTATCGCACCACCACCGCATACGCTGGCGGCGATGGTGGAACCATGCCGAACGAGATGCGATAGATCCATCGCGCATTTTGGCTCGCCATCATTTAACACCCAGGTGCTTGCGGCTTTGGGGCGAAATCCGTGTGGAAGGCCGCAGGCGAAATCAATTTGTTTGGGGAGGGGACCCCATGGCCATCACCAACACCCCCACAACACACCTATCACCACCGCCTCTCGGTAGATCCGCCTCACCACCATCGTTTCAGTGCTCGCGCCCCGCTGACACCCCCACAAATCGAGTCCCAAAAAAAGTTGAAATTGGGAGCCCATTTCTTGGTGAAGCCAAACGCCAAACAAACTCTTCGACTGAAACAACCTTGATCTGTGATGGCGGGCCCTCGTTATTGTGAAATACGATGCGACATACTACCTTCACATTTTATCTTTGAAAATAGAGAAGGAGAGGAGAGAGGGTGGGTTTTTTTTTTATAGAGAGAGGGTCCCCACCACCGCGCCCGTCTGAGAGGAGAGAGAGGTGGGTGGCATTTTTGGTGGGGGTAGGGGCGACGCGTATAGAGAGGAGAGAGAGAGGTGGGTGGTTTAGGGTTTTTAGAGAGAGTGAGAGGACAAGTGAGTGATGAGTGAAAGGCGGTCCCTTTATTAATTTAGTCATGTGACAGGGGTGTTTTGTAATTATAATTGACATTGAGGGTAAAATGTCTCATTTTGTACCTTAGAGTTACTACTCAAATTTCTTGTACCGAAGAGTCACTTGCTTCTATTTTTTTACCTTAGAGTCATTATCCCTATATATATATATATATAAGCTTGTGGTTGAGGCAGTGTACACGTAAACTTGTTGCTAATCACATAAGCTTTAGACATATGCACTTATATACACACAAACATGCGTGACATTAATATGTACTTCCTCCGTCAACCAATCTTATGCTACTTTGACTTTTTAATGCGTTTTTACGAGCGAGATTTGTATTAGTAATTGAAATGATAAAGTGACTTTTAAGGAGGGATATAATAGATAAGTCCCTCATCTATTATACACCTTCTTAAAAGTCATTTTATCATTTCAATTATTAATACAAAATTCTTCAGAAAATATGAAAAGTCAAAAAAAAGATAAGATTTGGACGAGATAGTAATATTTATCGGATAGAATTGATCGAATTCAACAAAGAGAGAGAGAAAGCCTAAGTCGGTACTTAGTGAGATAAGTGTCAAAACTACAAACCCTATTCTTATGTTCAAGTATTATATCATCTAATTGAAAGCAAATAAGAAAACACGAATGGGGAGATAGGGTCTTGAGGAGAGAAGAACTAGAGGAAGACGATAGGCCGATTAAAGAGTGAGTTATCGACCACTTTTCAGATTCGAGGTAAGTAGAAATTTATTTGTAACTACAATGCATAAATATAATATTATGTGACTTATTAGCGATTAACTAACAATACATGGATAATATGTGGATTGTGAAATTTGATTGATATTCAGTGATTAACGTGGAAAGAGTTGCTTGTGAGCTCGATATTTGATGTAAACTGGGTATGTGAAATATGAAACTTATGAGTTAATATGTGTTGCTTTGTATTGCATCATGCATTATCATGAAATGAGATTTGATAAAATGATGTGATTTGGCCACTGATTATACACCGACGGCGGAATGAGCGACCTGGGGGTAATGCGACCAGGGAGACCCTGTCATAGATCACTTAGCGTAGGACACCGTCTTATTATTACACGGGAGGGGCGACCAGGGAGACCCTGGCGTCGTCTCTTGACGTGACTTTACGGAAGGGGTGACCTAGGAGTGGAGTGACAAGGAGAGACCTGGCGGGCTACCCAGCGTAGGCCACCGTTTTATATATATATATATATATATATATATATATATATATATATATATATATATATATATGGGTGGATTGAGCTCAGTCCGGTTTATAACGGTGAGTCTGGGGCCCTGCGAGTGTTTCATAAATAAATTAGTGATTGCAAAAGAGAGTGCATGGGGAGGATTTTCAAAGATTCGAAGCATCATACATAATTTCTGCTTACTGAGATTTATATATCTCACTTAGTTTATGCATTAATGTAGGTAATCTTGTCAACTTACACTGGTGGTGGTTGGAGTACCTTGAGATCCGAGAGTTGTATACATGAATGGCGACCTATGGGATTGTGTTTGAGTTGTAGTGTGTGTGTGTATATATATATATATACATACACACACATAGTTTGTATATTACGAGTCATTCTTATCAAGTTTTTAAATGTTCAAAGGAATTGTCATTTTGTTATTTGTTTTAATAAAAAAAAAAAAGTCACAAGTCAATTTCGTAAATTTATTTTTAATGTATTATTTATTTAGTTATCGACGAGAGTGGTCGTGACATAACAGGCCGAGAATTAATTAATTTTAAAAAATTGTTATGACCAGTAAAGTAAAACCCAGGCCCACACGGAACCGCCTAAATAAGTGAATAAAATAAATAAATTAATTAAGATATACACACGCAAAAATGAAAAAATAAAGGAGAAATGTTAATAAATTTCACGTGTATAGTGATGGGTTGGTGGTTTAGGGACCAAAAAATCAAGAAAAGGTGAAACATATTGTTGGACGGACCGGAAATTTCTCAATAGGGGGGGCCCAATTTATAACATAGTGTAGCTAAATGGACTTCGATTTTTTTTATATATTTTAGAGAATTATTTGGACTAAATATATTTTATTATTATGAGTCGAATACATTTACATGTTTATTTAAAATGTGAATTATACATATTTCTCACTTAGTTTATGCATTAATGTAGGTAATCTTGTCAACTTACACCTTTGGTGGTGGTTGGAGTACCTTGAGATCCCTAGAGAGTTGTATACATGGATTTATTGTGGGGATTGTGTTTGAGTTTAGTGTGTGTGTGTGTGTATATATATATACATACACACATAGTTTTGTATATTACGAGTCATTCTTATCAAGTTTTAAAATGTTCAAAGGGAATTGTCATTTTGTTAATTTGTTTAATAAAAATAAAAAGTCACAAGTCAATTCTCGTAAATTTATTTGAATGTATTATTTATTTAGTTATCTCGAGAGTGGTAGGTGACATAACCCGACCCATAATTAATTAATTTTAAAAAATTGTTATGACCCGTAAGTAAAAACCCGACTATTTTTTGAACCCGCCTAAATAAGTGAATAAAAATAAATAAATTAATTAAGATATACACGTGGTGGCTGAAAAAATAAAGGAGAAATGTTAATAAATTTCACGTGTACAGTGATCGGTTGACTGGTTTCCGGGACCAAAATCAAGAAAAGGTGAAACATTAAGGTGGACGGACCTGTAAATTTCAACAGGGGGCCTAATTTATAACATAGTGTAGCTAAATGGACTTTTAATTTTTATATATTTTCGAGAATTATTTGGACTAAATATATTTATATTAACGGAGTCGAATACATTTATATGTTTATTTAAAATGTGAATTATACATATTTCTTTCTCTATTTCGTTACCCATTTCTCACCTAAAGATCAACATTTTATTTATAGAGCGTTGAATTTTATAAGTATTAGTAATAGTTGTGTACGGTGAACATGATGCACATAACACTTTGTCTAAATGAGATAAACACTCGTATAAGACAGTTTAATATATGAGACAGGGTACAACCAACACCCATCCTACCAAAATATTAAAACGTTAATATTCAATTTATGTTCTGTCTTACTATGAGACCGTCTCATACAGGTGTGTCTTAATATTAGTAAACTGTAATCTTGAAATATAAGTATCAATAAGTCTCCCGAATAATTATGCCTATCGAAGAATCTGGAATAAATTGGTGTACAAGCACAAAAATATTGAGGGAAAAAATTATTTGAATTGATATGTGTAGATCACCAATCCAGCATGCTTCTTGCATGGCAATAATCCTGTGAAGCATGACTTTTGTCCTCTTTTCTATATATATATATATATGAAAATATATGTTACATCATCCTCAATTTTTATTAATATATCATACTTTGTTTTATAACATCGATATGTCATATGCATGGTTCTCTCCATCTCAAACATCATGTTTCTCTAAACTATATATACTAATTTTCAGTTAAGGGAATGAATGTAAAATATTTTATAAACCATCAATGCTCACTTATGATCGTCCATTTATTAATTTATTTACTACTTCCTCCGTCCTATTTTAGACACCCATTCATTTTATAACTCGTATTTTAGTGAGTGAGTTTTATTAGTATATACTCCCTCCGTCTCAAGATGACTTTTACACGTATTTTTGCGAAGAGTTTTGTATTAGTAATTGAAATAATAAAATAACTTTTAAGGAGAAGTATGATAGATAAGATGATCATCTATCATACTCTCTTTAAAATTCACTTTATCATTTCAATTACTAATACAAAACTCGCTCGCAAAAATGCGTGTAAAAGTCAACTGTTGCAGTCATCGTAGAAAGGAGGGAATATAGGAAATGATAAAATGATTTTTAAGAAGGTGTATGATAAATGAGAAGTAATACTATCATACACCACCTTAAAAATCTGTTTATCATTTTAAATATTGATAAATAACTCGCTTGCTAATGCACGAACTATAAAGTGAATGTACAATTTAAATCAGGACGTTGAGAGAATATTTTTAAATCATTGTGTTGTATCATAGGAGAGCAGGATTTATGTGGCACTGTCTCAAGTAAAATAGTATGCGCATGATGTATTAATTGATTAGACAAATTTTATGCAAAACTTATTCATTACATAAAGTTAAATTTATACTGATATTGAAAGTTCATTCATTAATATTTCTTTTGCTTTTATAAATTAATATTATAATATTTATATATATATAAATATTATAGTGTTACTGTATAATTGTAATAGTATAAGGTGATAAATATATTATGATATTATAATAATTTTAAATTTTAAAATGTGAACAAGTTTCACAATATATTAACTCAAGAAAGAAATTAAATCTTGTTCTAGCTAACATAAAAATAAAATAAAAATTGAACGGCATTCCCCATTAGCATGAACTATCTACGATTTGACTTAATTAGGAGTTGAAATGAGGCTGAACTTGGACATTAACATAGAGAAAATGAATGTGGCATGAAAATGAAAATTAATGTGGCATGAAAGTGAGGCTGAACTTGGATCGCTTTCAGTTCACCAAAAAAGTTTGAGGAATGAATTTATAACTTTTAATTCTTATTTTTTTTATACGAAGTCACTATTTGATCATTCTCAATCAAATATTCCTATTTTATTTTATTTTATTGTCTTTCCTGACTTTCAGTACCATAAGGCTTGCATATGGGGCGGGAAATCTCCATTTCCCGCAAGGCCGAGAACGGGAAAAGTTTCACATATCTTGTGGGATTTTTATATATAATTTTTAAATATTATTTTATATATATTTATAATTAACTATAATAGTTTAGATAAATTAAATATAATATAATTAAATGGGGATGAAGATTTTACGTAACACGTACGAAGATTTCCACAACGATATGGATGAGACAGAAATTTAACCTTTTTTTTTGGATGGAAATCGGGAATCCCAAACTCGTATGAGACGGTCTCATGCATAAGATATAGTACAATTTAGCACAATCAACATCATATTCATATCTCCAAAAGTGTTAAAAGCTTCAATGTTCAAATTACACTCCGTCTCACCATGAGTCAGTCTTACGCAAGTACGCCTCATATTTAATAAATTTGTCCTTCCTGACGTTAGATGTCCAAAAGGTTGACACATCATTTAACTTCGTCATGGACAATACTGTTTCGTTATAAGACTAAATAATAATTTTTTTTTAATAAAAATGATAAAATTACTTAAATATTCTTATAACATTTTTTTAATAAAAAAATACAATATTCATAAATTTAAAAATTTTAGTCTACGATCTCGAACTCGACCCATGCGCGACCCTCCCAAACCCCTCCTCGACTCGGGTCGGTTTCGAGTCCAGGTTGGGTCTGGGTCCGGGTAGGATCCGGGTCCTAGATTGAGTCTGATTTCTAGTAAGGGTTTGGGTCTAGGTTGGGTCTGGGTGCGGATCCAGGTTCTGTCTGGGTCGAACTGGTTTGGATCTGGTGCGGGCTCGAAGTTTGGTACGGTCCGGATCTGTGGTCGATGTTGGATCTGGGGACGGTCGGGTCCGATCTGGGTCTGGTCCGGTCCGAGTCCCGTTCAAGTTGGGTCCGATCCGGGTCCGAAGTCAAAGCGGTTCGGGCCGATCGTGGTTCGTCCGATGCGGGTTCGGATCGTTCGGCCCCGAGTCGCGTCGGGTCCGGTCGGGTCCGTGCTTTGAGTGGGTCTGTGGTCGGTCCGGATTTGAGTCCGGGATAATTTTATCATTTTATAAATATTAATTTAATTTATTAGTAGAACGACGCGAGAAAAATCAAGTAGATGCACATATCGAAATGCAATAGTGCAAAAAGACAATCATTTAAAATTAAAATTATACGTTAGATCATTAATTCAACGATAGTAAAAAATTTCTTGATGTTAGGAATGATTAAGTCGTTTCCGACCATAAAACATCCTAACTTTTGTTTTTGTTTTCTCTCGTATTTTGGGGGAGAAACGATTAATTCCCCATTCTTTATCTCAAATCACGATGAATTAATTGATATTCCTATTCTCTAAAACCATGTAACCAATAAACCAAGCACCTACGCAATAGCTCCCATTTCCCCACTCTCCAGCGACATTGCCTATATAATATATAATATAAGAGTGAAACTTAGCAAGCATCTATTACATAAGATGCAATTGAATTCAATTTTAATTTGAATGAACCATCTACATCTTAAATATTAAATAATAAACCTTAAATCATGACTTTTATTCGGTCGGGTGAATCATGAACCACTCGGTCGGGCGGGCAAAAAAAATGATCGATAAAAATTAAAAAGAAAAAAGAAAAAAAAGAAAAACCGAATTGAAATCCAATTGCATTAAATCAAAATTGGTTCAAATGACGCATATGAGAAATTTTTCATAATATAGATAGGAGTAACCCTCATATGCCTTCATAGATGCACCGCCAGATTCATAATGCATTTTAAAACCATGTGATTTGTTATATAAAAAGGATGTAACTTTATAATTGAATCGTGCAATTATTTTAACATATTAACAGTTGTATAATTTAGTGTAAATAAGTTACATCTTTCAGTATAACAAGTTGCATGATTCTAAGATGCACTATGAATACACAGTGCACGTGAATGTATACTAAATAGATATATAAGTTAGATATTTTAGGTGTAACTGCAATTGAATCCCTATTTTCTATGCCTTATTTGTATTTATATTGTTCACCTATACTTTTGTATTTTACATGTTAATTTATATATTACTCATATGACTTTTGCGAGTATTATGAATTTGCATCAATTGCGCAATATTATGCATCTTGTGTCATTTAACTCAATTTTGATTCGTATTTTAATGTGTTATAACAGGCCCAACAAAAATTGAAAAAATATAATGAATAGTTATGGTCACTTGTACTGAAAAAAGGCTGATTTTTAAAAATAATTTCATAGAAACATAAACGGCGGAAAAATATTGGTTAATGCAATTATGTAATATTAAAAAAATATTAGTTTAATTGTATATTGAAAATATTATCAACAAATAAATTAATATTTTACATGAAGTAATAACAAGTGTCTCGTAAATGTTACTCTATTTTTATAAATTAAATTCACTCAATTAGTTTTTCTCTTTTGACTTTTGTGTGACTAATCCAAAATGTAGGTATTATACACACTCACTCAATTCATGCAATAAATCAATTTTTAGCAATAACATGAGACCATGCTTGATTGTATATATTATATAAATGTGACAAATAAATCAAATTTTAGCAATAACATGAAACCATGCTTGATGGTATATATATATATATACACTGTAAAAAAAACGGTAATTCTGGAACGTAAAAAACCGTCGCTATGATCTATGAGACGGTTTTTTCAATTCGGAGAAACGAGGGTTGCTAAAATATAGCGACGGTGTTTTCCAAGACCGTCACTACTAACGATGGCAAGAACTGGTCTCTACTTATCGACGGTTTTTTATCATTTAATATAGCGACGGTTTTTGTCGAAAGAAAAGTGGGCACGGTTCTCCAGGCGGAATAAGCCGTCACCATTTCTAAACCGTCGATATTTTTGTCGATGGTGATGACGTCATAATATCGTGTAAACGGACTCAACACAATCATCTTAGTCAATTGGTGTTTTGGTGTCGATCGCGGGAAGAGCTCCGCCAATTCGTCGTGGTCGTCCTAACCACTATAAATCGTGGTGGGATCCGATTTGATTAATTGCTTTTTACTTTATTGCACACAACTTTGATTAAATCTGGATCATTATGCGAAGTTAGATCATTTAGACCAAATGTTCGATCCGACCAGATTGACTCCATTTCAATCGATTTTTTGCGATCGTATCGACGCCTGTATTATAACCAGGGTTTTTCACGGGTATAAACTAGCTTCGACAATCGTTAAAACCTGACACCAACCCATGGCCTTAATCTCTAAGTTGGATATGAACTCAAAGGAACATTGGATTGATGTGGCAATTTTCGATCACTTTATATAAACGAAAATTTTTTCGACAAATTCAAACCTCCTGGATTACGCCCTCACAAAACCCGTTCGGGACCAACAAAGTATTATCGAGCGGGGAGTTCAAAAGTTCACAAGCTTTTAATGTGAACACCGAGGCGATCTTTTAGTTAAACCCATTTAGTTTAAAATGCATAAATTTTAAAATAGTGGAGGTTGACAATCATCTTCCATTATTAAAATGCATACAATATTCTTCATCATTTCACTTGTTTAACTAACATTTGCTTTTACTCAGTATAATTTTATTGTTGGTTAGTTTGGCATCATTATCAAACTTGGGGAAATTGTTGAGATATTTTAGTTTTGATGAATTATGTCAAACATTATCAACTTATGTTATTTAAGTTAATCTACTGATAATAAGTTTTGAACCCATCAAGATAAGATGAGACCGGATGATTTAGGACTAGATTAGAAAACGAACTGAATGCGATGCATTTGTGCGTAAATCCATTTGGCTGCAGAAATTGAACTCCCGAATCTCAAACAGATCGAATCTGCTTATTCTTGAAACGAATCAGATAGCCGAAATGTCGCAGAAGCGATATCTTTGATCGTCGAATCGATCTTTGAGCCGAAACACACTGCACGTACCGGACCGAATCTCAAATTTCAAAGCAGACTCCGATTTTACCGGACAAAATTTGTTATAGTTGATCAGGACAATCAAAGATGAATAAAGATGTCGACTGATCAGTTAGACACACAAAAACGGTGGCAATAAGAAGATAACACATATATATGGATGTGACATAAAGTAAGCAACAATCGGCATAAGGACAAACTTTGGAAGACTATTAGTATGGATTTGAATAATGAGAAGATGATTGTCAACCTCCATGAATTTTAAAATTTATGCATTTTAAACTAAATGGGTTTTACATAAAAGATCGGTTTAGGTGTTCACATTAAAAGCTTGTGAACTTTTGAACTCTTGATGTTTGATACCATTTGTTGGTGGACGAAAAAATCGATTTTAAAACTCGTAAAATCTCAATGGGAGGTGACTTAAAATTTTCTTGAATGTGTTATCGAGTTGCTAAAGTATGTATGATGAGTTAATATGAAAGCAAGTAAGAAATAAAGTATTTTTATAGTGGTTGAGTCCAACTCCTACATCCACTCTTCCTTCATGGGGTACCAACTAAACCAATGAGATATTTATGGAGCTCTCACTCAACGAGACTTATCTCCTCACGGGACGCTTTATAGATGTTTAATGAGTTCTCACTCTCTCGGGACTTATCTCCCTCACGGGATCACCTATAGATGTTTAATGAGTTCTCACTCTCTCGGGACTTATCTCCCTCACGGGATTGACTATTAACTACCTTACTTAACCACTAATTCTTTCTCAAGAAAGGGTTTGAGTTTGGTGTTATTTCCAACTAGGTGAGATTTTCCCTTACATTGTTTTAGCCTTTAAGCTAAGGTTGGGAAAATCTCTCTAAGCTTATGATATGGCATTAATGCTTAGATATAATGAAGAACACTCTTGGGTAAATCTGGATATTTAATGCTCTGTGTTCTTGAATGGAGATGCTTGAATATTTGGCTTTAATCTTCACTTTGCAGCATCCTCCATTCTCTTCTTTTGAAGACAGTGCAATGTATTTATAGTGTGGATTTGAATATTACCGTTGGAGAGTTATCAAGATTCAACAAGCAAGTTATACAAGTAGTAAAGCTTCAATCGCATAAGGAAACAAAAATACACAACAATGAAATAATAGAACTTTTCATTGATAAAGACATGGAGGTTGACAATCGTCTTCTCATTATTAAAATGCATACAATATTCTTCATCATTTCACTTGTTTAACTAACATTGTTTTTCTCGTATAATTTTATTGTTAGTTAGTTTTTCAGCTTTTCTTTTTCCTTATGCACTGTTGCTTGCAGCTTTATGTCACATCCATATATGTGTTGTTATCTTCTTATTGACCAGCTGCTTTTGTGTGTCTAACGGATCGACAAATTTCATCGACATCGTTTCATCTCTTCCGATTAAGTACTTTGATCCGGGTATGCGATTACGTGCATTAAAACTGGTCCATTGAAATTTGGTCCGCAGAAATCCGGTGCAGATTTGGAGTACAGTCCGGTTCGCATGGTTCAACATCGATCTTTTCATCGATTCAAAGATATCACCACACTTCTTCAGATTGATCGATCAATCGGTTTACAACAGATCGATCATTCAAGATAACAATCGACGGTCATTCGATGAAAGATTAAGTTTCAGACAAGTCAGACGATTGCAGACTAAATATCGAGATCGCGACATCAGATCAGATCCCCCTCAACTTGTTATCTGTAGATTAACTTAAATAACACAAGTTGATAATGTTTTAACATAATTCATCAAAACTAAAATATCCCAACAATTTCCCCCTTTTTGAAAATGATGCCAAAAATAACCAACAATAAAATTATACGAGAAAAACAGTGTTAGTTAAACAAGTGAAATGATGAAGAATATTGTATGCATTTTAATAATGAGAAGATGATTGTCAACCTCCATGAATTTTAAAATTTATGCATTTTAAACTAAATGGGTTTTAACAAAAAAGATCGGTTCAGGTGTTCACATTAAAAGCTTGTGAACTTTTGAACTCGCCTTTCGATACCACTTGTTGGTCTGAGAACGGTTTTGTGAGGGTCTAGGCAGGGAGGGTGAATAGACTTAAAAACTTTTTTCGCAAAGATCAGGTGTGATTGCGGTTTGTCGATCAGTGCAAGTGAATCGGTTGGATGATATCCAACTTCTTGTCGCCCGAGGCGGATCGATTCGGTGTCTATTAGTTTAACTGATTGTGCGGAAGCTAGTGTATACCCGTGTGAAAAACCAGTTTATGACAAATCAGATTCCAAAGTTGTTTTCAATCAGATGTCTATGGGTAATCGATCGGATCGATAGCAGTGCGGTGATCCTAACTTTCGGTAATATGTATGCGAGATTTAATCAAAGTTGCCCTCCTCCTCCTCCATCGCCGCCATAGTCCTCCACTTCCCTTCATCACCCGTCTTCATTTCTCCTCTTCCTCACCATCTTCATTCCCTTCCCTTGTTGTCAATCTCTATCAAATATGGATTTGCGGCTATTAAAGTCAACGAAAAGATTGAAATCTCCCGTATGCACTTCCGGTTTGGTGCTTATTTGTTTCCGTTTGGAGCAGTGTAAATCAACTTCACGGTAGTTGAATCCAGGTTTAGGAACTTGCACCGGTGATCTCGCCTTTTTTTTGCAAATGACCATCCATTCATTATTTGCTCTCGAACACGGATCGCAGTGATAGTATACTTGGGATACCGAGTAGCAAACACAAAGCGGATCATGCTAATATCTTCTTTTCTTACATGAACATCGATCGGTTTGTATTCGGGATGAATCCTTGTTCTGGCGGATGGATCATACCAATCACACTTGAACAACACAATGGTCTTTCTCGAGGGAACCCCGGATATCCTACTTCAACGACTTCTTTGCGGTGTCCAAGTAGTCACGACTTTCTCCATCGAACATTGACCTTTGTTAATGCAAACACCACTATTCGCGAGAGATTTGGGTCGATGCATAATCCATCGTATGAAATTTGTAACCATTTACATAGTATCCTTGGTACGTGTTGACCACACGTAGTGGTCCTCTACTGAGATCCCGCATGAATGGGTTCACAATTCCACCATTATAGCCCTGTGACTTGACGATTTGAGGTTAAATATATAATTGTAAACATTTAATATGAATTTATTAATAAACAACGGTTTAGAACCACTCACATAGTTTTGGAACCACTCTGCAAAACCACGAGGAATATATTCACCTACTTGTGCATCTGAGATGTTTGGATCTATATGGTGTAGCTCTTCAGTAAAGATCCTAATTGAAAGCAATATATTATATTAATCAACTATTATATAATAAATTAATTAATATTCTAATAATTATGTAAATGATACGTATATGAAATACTTACTCAATGTACGGTTGGACTTCCTCACAATTGAATAACACATATTTATGTGCAGCTTCAATCTCTTGTTGGTTCAACCATCGCCGTTCATTTGTCTTACCCAAACATCGACCTGGAAACTTAAACACGGCAACATACCATCAATATCATCAGCAACATTGTATGTGCCTCTACCGTCGTAATTACGAGGCTCGTTTCTCAACCTTGTTCTAACATGATCCTCGAAATAGTAAGAACAAAATGTTGTAACCTCCTCACACAAGTAGTCATTAACAATTGATGCTTCAACTTTTGCCTTTTGTTTAGCATTGAGCTTCAAGTTATGTAGATACCTGTAGATATATAATAAAAAAACAATTATAAGATCAAAACATAAATATATTAATATTTGTATAAATAGTTGTGAAGTGAAGGTTTACCTCTCAAATGGATACATCCACCTGTATTGCATCGGACCGGCAATTTTGGCTTCATATGCTAAGTGCACCGGCAAGTGCTCCATCAAATCAAAGAAGCTTGGAGGGAAAATGCGCTCCAACTTGCATAAAATAACTGGAATGTCTTTCTCCAAGCGGACCATGTCGTCCCACGTAATCATTGTAGACGTTAAATCTTTGAAGAATAAACTCAACTCAGTTACAAATTGTTTGGTAGGAATTCCCGGAATGCGAGGGACAACAGTCGTTGCATAAACACGTGACAATCGTGGCTTTTTATCCCGGACACCTTCCCGTTTGATGTGTTTACACAACGACTCAGATTGGAGACATAGTCATCTGCAAATCTCAGGTCTTCAATCCAATTACACAAAGCCACTTTCTGTCTCTTATCAAGTGTGTAATTGGCTTGGGGATACCTTCCGGTACGTTCATCCCTCTTCAAGTGATCACGTTTGCATATCTCGTTCAGCTCATCAAGCGACTTTGCAGTGTCTTTTGTCTTGCCCCTGTGTTCATGATTGTGTGGAACAAGTTATCGAACACATTTTTTTCGATGTGCATCACATCTAAGTTGTGCCGAATCAAAAGTGAGCTCCAGTAGGGCAAGTCCCAGAAAATGCTCTTCTTCTTCCAACCACCCGGTACCATTTTATTATGCTCCTCCGCATGTTCTTCTGTTGTTTTCCTCAATCCCTTTTGATTAATTTGATTTAACAATGGAGCCTACATGAATGCAAAGAGTTATAAGTTAATTAATTTATCATATGTAGATAGAAATATATTAATTAATTTAAAACAACTAATATAAAAATACCTGATCTTTTTTTCAAACCCTTTTTTATAACGACTGTGTTCTTGATAAAGTCCTTTTTATTCTTTCGAAAATGATGATCTTCTGGTAAAAGCTTTCGATGGTTATCAAACCATGAAACTTTTCTGCTAAGCGGGAGACTAAAAGCGTCAGAATCCTCCATGCAGCAAGGACACGCTTGTTTCCCAGCCGTCCTCCATTCGGACAACATGGAGTACGCAGGATAGTCGTTGATCGTCCAGAGCAGGGTAGCCCTCATCGTGAAGTTCTGCTTTCTCGATACATCGTATGTCAGCACTCCATTATCCCACAGATGTATTAAGTCTCTTATCAGGGGCTGAAGGAAAACATCTAGTTTGTCCTTTGGACCAGGTATCAATACCGTGAGAAACATCATTTGGGGCTTCATGCACATCCACAGAGGTAGATTATACGGAGTCAATATAACCGACCATAACGAATACTGCTTACCGTGTATTCCAAATGGACAAAAACCATCAGTGCTGAGACCTAACCGAACGTTTCTAAGTTCGTCAGAAAAAATAGGATCTCGTCAAGATGTTTCCAGACCATCAAGTCAGCAGGGTGTCTCATCTCTAAGGTATGATGATCAGTCTCTGTATGATGCCATGTCATATCTTTGGTTGTGGCACTAGATTGATACAATCTCTGAAGCCGATGAATGATAGAGAGGTAATACATCATTTTATTTGCCACTTTCTTCTTCTTATTCTGCTTCCCTCGACCATAAGTCCAGTTTCGACGCGGTACTTTGTACAGAGTGTTGGGATTATACTGAAAAGTATGCTTTTACTTTGTATAATCAAAACTGAATTTCGGACTTATTTACTGAAATAAATTGTTTATCACTGATGCTTTAAATATCATCGAATGTTACATATATTTACTGCATAACTGTTCAATAAATAGTACGTGTTACATTGTAGTTATTTTAGTGATACCAGATCACAGAAGATTAAATTAACAGTCCCTTGTAACTAAAAGTACACCATTCACGACCTAGATGGAAATGAACAATCCATCGTGAAAGGTTGAAGTGTAAGGCTCAGATTGGCTTGTCTTGACCAAGAGATTACACTAGTGCATGACTGATGCACTGAATAGGACCTACAGGAGGACAAATTCTTCAGAACTGAACAAGGAAGAATTAGACCTCAGTGGTTCGTTATTTCTTAATCTTCGTCCCTTAAATAGGATCACGTGTGGTTGGTAACTATTGCTTTGACTTATCACGGGTAGAGAATCAACGAGATTCAATACTTTTTATCTTGGGCAATATTATTGGTCACATGTGATTGCTAAGATTTAATACGGAGAATCGTGTGCAAGTACGCTTGTTCGATTTGCCCCCTTGGGAGGTTCATAAGCTTTATCATACCAAATCTTGCAAGTGGAACTAGTTTCCGGTATGGATAATAATGTTGAACCGTTCCTTAACCAAGGACAAAAGATATTAATTAATGGAAAGCTATTTCAGTGGCTTGAATTAATTAATGGGCTAGATAATCTTAAACACGGGAAATAATAACCGGGAGCCATATTGACTGTAATATGGGTTAAGATGGATAGTGCAATATTAATTATGTAGTGGGATTAATTAATATTTATGGGCTTGAATAATATTGTGGCTCAATATTGATAATTCAAGATCAATTGGAAGGTCCAATCTTAATTCTCCTAAAGGCCCCCTAAGTAGCCCAACATAAAGTCCAATAACTGAAAAAGGTGTTTAAAAATAAAATAAATTTGTTGCTTATTTTTTCCTCATAATTTCGAAAATCATAAATAAAAGAGGGAGAAAGATTTTCTTTGAATTTTGTTATGGAATGAAGATATGTATTCTTGGAATACAAGATTATCTCATTAAATTCAAGAAATCTCCCACTTGGTTATTTATGGGGATATTTTCGAAAATTTTGAAATATAAAGGGCAAGAAAGATTTTCTTGATTTTCTTGAAAATATATTATGAAAGATATGTATTTCTTGAAATACAAGAATATCTCATAAATTCAAGAAGATCCAAATCTTGAAATCTTGATCCCTAATATTTCGAAATATTCCATAACAAATAAGAGAGTGGGATTTTGTGGAATATTTTTATTATGGAGAAAAGAATATATGAGATATATTCAAGATTTCTTGGAGATCAAGAAAATATTTTTTCATCCCTATTTCACATGAAATTTTCAACCACCACCCTCTATAAATAGGGGATGAATGTTTCATTCCCAAGTACAATTCCATGTGCTGGAAAAATTAGTAAATCCACAAAGGTGGTGCAACAAAGTTTATTTTCCTTTTGTTAATTGTTCGCGAGCATCCTACCACCGGATTGCCGAGCAAGGATTAAGGGAATACTTGGGAAGGTTTTTTGGTGTGTCTAATCAACAAGACCATTGCCACTCCAAGAGGTACGTTCACGTAAACTCGTAGAAATTCCGCATGCGTAGGATTTACGTGAAGTAATTATATGCATGATTTGTTGTTGAATTATTATTTGAATTAATATAGGATTAATTCATGCTAGTAATAATTATCATAATTAAATTTGTATTTAAATATTTATCCCGAATAGATCCGTGCAATTAATTCCCCAACAACTGGTATCAAAGCCTCGGTTTCGGGCTCTGAATTTTAAATTGTAATTTAATTCATTTTCATTAAATTTGAAATTGGATAGTAGAATTGCTAGATCTTTTTTGCAGGTATCCAATTGTCATGGAATTTAATGTGTTTATTTATGCATGCATATAAATTGTGGTTTTTAATTCGATTCGTTCTAATTGCTAGTTTTTGTGAGAAAATCCACTAGTAGATTAGATTTGTTTGATTTCGATTAATGTAATGTATTGGGCTTCAGATTCAGTTTATTTATTTTTTGTAAATAAATTGTAATCGGATCTAAACCTGGAGATGAGACTAAGAATTAAAGGATAGATCTAGAATCAGATGCGATGACGCAGATCGGCGAAAAGTTCTTAGAAGTGACGCCACAAGAACGAGGACGCCGCCGCCATACGCACGGCACGACGCCAGTATCGAAGTGATCGGGTCGACGCTGCGACGGCGCGCTTATAAGCGAAGCGCGGACTACGCGGTTACGCCGAGGCGACGGAAGGGGCGGCGACATATGTATAAGGATTGCCGAGATCCACGGGCGGCATGAGGGTCGCGAAGGTGGATGCGCTGCGGATACGGGCGTTTATTATCGAGGGCGCGCCGAGGCACGGCAAGCGGAGCCTGCCGAGGCGCTAGGCCTGAGGCCGCCGAGGGCCGATTTTGCCGGATCGGGCGTGCATCCGACTCTGACGCTAGCCTTGGTGTGGCGTTCGAGATGGAGTTCTTTTCGAGACGATCGAGTGGGAGAAATTCAAGATGGCGTTTCTTCAAAATCAAGTCAAGAAAAATCAAACCATGACAATTGGATAATTTGTGCCCAATATGTTTATTTTTCTATTTTTGCTTGATTTATTATTGTGTTTTGTTGTGCTTTATTTAATTTGTTTAAATGTGTTTGCATGAGAGTTTCCAAATGAAAAATCTCACCTTCAAAAATTACTAAGTATGTTTAAATAATTAATTGACAATTTTATTAGGATAATAAAATTGAATTAATTTTTGACCTCCATGATTTATTTATTTGTGAATTCTTTTGGAGAAATTTCCCGGGGACGGTCAAAAGTTAGCTTTCACATGAATGAATTCCAAATGGATGATTGTGGATTATACTTAGTGGCGACGATGACCTCCCCACGGAGACTCGTTCAAAGGAAATAATAATTCAGTATTTAATCATGGTTATTACTTAGGTATAAAATTGATATGCATATACTTCCCGAAGTCCCTGTCTAATTTTATATTGGTCAAGTGGGGAGCCAACTATTAATCTGGATATTAAAGGTTTAATAAATTGTTCTTGTTTGTAACTTTTCCTTGAATGTGTTTAAATAATGACCCACTTGGCGTGGCTTATTTAAACTGTTTTGAGATGTTGGGTGATGCATGTTCATATTTTTTTGAGATTTTAATATGAAACATGTGATCGAATTTTGTGATATATTTGTGCTTATGCATATTTTTATTTACTTGATTCATCATGTCGCAACCTTTTAATCCTTTATTTCAATATACTTAAACACAATTTGCTCTTTGGTGAAAACTTCATTGATTGGAATTGTAAACTTACTATTGTCCTCATTTGACAAAGCCATAATTTGGGTTCTCACTACACCTAAACCGGAAAAGCCAAAAGATGAGTCAACTAAAGCGGTTAAGAAAGAGTATCTTTGACGGGGGCGTTCAACGAAATGGCAAAGTGTACCATCTTGGCCCATGTCGGATGTGTTTTGCAACACCAACACTAGAACGTTGAGACATTGTAGACATCATGGTAGTCTTAAGCGATGTTTCAACATCGAGAACCGTGTGGCTCATCGGATCACCATGAGGGACTTGCTCTCTATGAAAATGGTGAAAATGCGCGAAGTAAGGGAACACGTTCTCGGATGATGGCTCACCTTAACAAACTTGAGGTACTTGGTATTTGAATACGACATCGAGACCCAAATCGATTTCGTGCTCCACTCTGCCGAAAAAGTTTTGAATAGTTAAATTTGAACTACCGGATGAATAATCGGAAGTTCTCGATGCGATCTATTGCAAAGCTTTAGTCTCCAAAGAGGCGATATTGGGGCAAAAGAGTCAAGCCTTGGTGGCAAATGGACCTCATCTTCTTCTAGGCTAAGGGGTGGTAAGAACAAGAAAAAGGACAAAAACCACAAGCAAGTGAACTCAAGTGTTGCCAATGGTAAAGAAAAGGTAAAGAAGGGTGGAGCAGTGAGTAAGCCAGCTAAGGGGAAGTGCTTCAACTGCGGTGAAAAAGGACATTGGAGGTTAGCCTGTTCCAAACCCAAAAGGAATAGAAAGAAAAGGTAATTCTCACGCACTAGTAGTTGTTGAAACTTGCTTAGCGGTATATGCCTCCCATTTATGGGTAGTGGATCTGAGGGTCCATCGATCATGTTTGTTTCACTTTACGAGGGGTTCAAGCGGACGACAACTTAGTGAGAATGAGATCCTCATCATCCACCGGCAATCTACGAGAGTGGCGGTGAAGCGATGGGAGAACTGAACTTTTTTTGAAAGGCGAGTTTTAATTTTAAGAGATGTTTTTTACGTTCCGAATTTTAGAAAGAATTTGATTTCAGTTTCTAAACTTTACCTTGATGGATATTCGGTTACTTTTAATAAAGTTGTTACCATTTCTCTTTTTGATAAATTTATCTGTCATGGAACGTTGTCAAATAAACTCTATACAATTAACTGTGCACACCACTCACAAAATGCATCCTATAACACATCAACTATTTCCGAGAAAAGAAAACGTTCATCAGACGTGAACGAGACACTTCTATGGCATCTAAGATTGGGACATATAAATCCAAAAGAGGATCAAAGGTTGGTGAAAAGGCGGTTCTTTGGAGTTTCTCCAAGTTGAACCAATTCCAACCTGCGAATCATGTTTGGAGGGTAAAATGACCAAGAGGGCATTTGGAGCCAAGGGGAATAGAGCCAAAGAAGTGTTAGAAATCGTTCACACAGATGTATGTGGTCCAATGTCAACCAAAGCAAGAGGAGGTTATGAGTATTTCGTCACTTTTATTGATGACTACTCAAGGTACAATTATATTTTCCTTATGAAGCATAAATCTGAGACCTTTGAGAAATTCAAAGAATTTAAGGCTCAAGCAGAGAATCATAGGGAAAAACGTATCAAGTCTCTACGATCCGATCGTGGAGGCGAATACCTCAGCGATGAGTTTTTGAACTACTTGTTTAATAAAGGGATTGCATCCCAGCTGACTACACCCGGAACCCCTCAACAAAACGGGGTTGCAGAGCGAAGAAACAAAACTATTTTGGAAATGGTTAGATCTATGATGAGTTATGCGGATCTTCCCAAGTCGTTCTGGGTAATGCCTTGGAAACAGCAGCCTACATTCTGAACTTGGTGTTGGGATTATACTGGAAAGTATGCTTTTACTTTGTATAATCAAAACTGAATTTCGGACTTATTTACTGAAATAAATTGTTTATCACTGATGCTTTAAATATCATCGAATGTTACATATATTTATTGCATAACTGTTCATTAAATAGTACGTGTTACATTGTAGTTAATTTAGTGATACCAGATCACAGAATATTAAATGAACAGTCCCTTGTAACTAAAAGTACACCATTCACGACCTAGATGGAAATGAACAGTCCATCGTGAAAGGTTGAAGTGTAAGGCTCAGATTGGCTTGTCTTGACCAAGAGATTACACTAGTGCATGATGCCTTTGAATAGGACCCTCTGAGGAGGACAAAATCTTGAATCAACAAGGAAGAATTAGACCTCAGTGGTTCGTTATTTCTTAATCTTCGTTCCTTAAATAGGATCACGTGTGGTTGGTAACTATTGCTTTGACTTATCATGGGTAGAGAATCAATGAGATTCAATACTTTTTTTCTTGGGCAATATTATTGGTCACATGCGATTGCTAAGATTTAATACGGAGAATCGTGTGCAAGTACGCTTTGTTCGACGGCCCCCTTGGGAGGTTCATAAGCTTTATCATACCAAATCTTGCAAGTGGAACTAGTTTTCGGTATGGATAATAATGTTGAACCGTTCCTTAACCAAGGACAAAAGATATTAATTAATGGAAAGCTATTTCAGTGGCTTGAATTAATTAATGGGCTAGATAATCTTAAACACGGGAAATAATAACCGGGAGCCATATTGACTGTTGTTGGGATATTTTAGTTTTGATGAATTATGCTAAAACATTATCAACTTGTGTTATTGAGTTTAATTTACGGATAACAAGTTGAGGGGGAACAAGAGAACAAGTTGAGGGGGAACTCACGAAATCAGAAGAAGATGATCGAGATCAGACGAGGCTACAGACGAGACTGATCGAGATCAGATGAGTTAGACGAGTTCCGAGTTAACTGATGAGTCAGGCAAAATCAGAAGAGAAGAAAAAGCTAAGCGGTGATCGAGAAGATCGATAACTGTAACGGCAGACGTCGGATGATCGTAAGAATATCAGACGAGCCGATCCGTGATCAAGAGAAGACAAGTTGATCGGAAAAGAAACCCACCGTAAGATCAAGAGAAGGTTGCGGAGAGAAGAGGAGCAGATGAGATCGACGAGATCGACGTGATCGAGATCGATATGAAGATGAAAGATGATCAAGATCGACGCGGATTGAGATCGGGACAAACTAAACCGGATCGCTAAACCTAATGAAATCGACCGATGCTATCCGAGATGTTGATCTAAAGATATATTGATCCGATCAATGAGCCGATCGATCGCAAAGAAAAAATCAAGATACTTTCGAGTCGAAGTGACCAAGGTCGATGTCCGGACCAGAGAATCGAACTCATCACCGAGGTCAAGATGCCTCGACGACAAGGTCCGGCCAAGAGAAGTCTCATTGAATCAAGTATCCCGAGGCCCAGATAAACCCGAGGCTCGGATGAGAAATCTGAGACTCGGATAAACCTCAAGACTTCAGATAGAATCAAGACTTCGAGATGTCTCTGAAGACACCGAGACTCGAGAGAATCAATGATTCAAGTTCGCGAGGAATCCGAGGAATATAGCCGTTAGAATCATCGGGCGTGGACCAATGAGAGGAAGACAACCCGCCTGGAAAAAGCTGCAAGAAGGTTACATTAATAGTATGGATTTGAATGTGACTCATCCAACGGTAACATTCAAATTCACACTATAAATACAAGTTCTTCCTCATTATCAAGGTGTGGAAAATGCGTGAAACATCCATCAAGCCAAATCATCTAGCATTCCCACCCTAGAACACAAGTGCGTAGATATACACGCATATATTAAAGAGTGTTCTAGAACTCAATCTAAGCAACCCACGATGTATCCTAAGCTTAGAGAGATTTTCCCATCCCTTAGCATTGAGGCTAAACAAATGTAAGGAAAATCTCAACCTAGTTGAAACCAAACAAACCTTACCCAAATCGGTTGGTTAAGTTTGTAGGTGAGTGTGAACTTCAGTAAACATCTAGCAATCCCGAAAGGGAGGGTAGGCAATCCCGAGTGAGGGTGATAAGTCCGTTGGAGTGTGAACTTCTGTTAAACATCTCGTAGGCAATCCCATGGAGGGTGATAAGTCCCGATTGGAGTGTGAGCTCGTTAAATATCTAGAGGCTTAACCCGAGAGGGTGATAAGTCCGATTGAAGGAATTTCCCTAGAGGAAGGGGAGAGTGGATGTAGGAGCTTGAGCCTCCGAACCACTATACTTTGTTGTGTTATTTACTGCTTTATGTTCTTATATTGTCATATGCTTTCGATTATAAGCAAAACACAACACATGAGCTTAAAACGCAAAAATCTATAATCACCATTCCTTCACCCCTGTTTTTATATGCATCGCATGAAATATTTGCTTCCGCACGCGCAAAATGGGTTTTCCCACAGGGACCATCAACTGTAATATGGGTTAAGATGGATAGTGCAATATTAATTATGTAGTGGGATTAATTAATATTTATGGGCTTGAATAATATTGTGGCTCAATATTGATAATTCAAGATCCATTGGAAGGTCCAATCTTAATTCTCCTAAAGGCCCCCATAAGTAGCCCAACATAAAGTCCAATAACTGAAAAATGTGTTTAAAAATAAAATAAATTTGTTACTTATTTTTTCCTCATAATTTCGAAAATCATAAATAAAAGAGGGAGAAAGATTTTCTTTGAATTTTGTTATGGAATGAAGATATGTATTCTTGGAATACAAGATTATCTCATTAAATTCAAGAAATCTCCCACCTGGTTATTTATGGGGATATTTTCGAAAATTTTGAAATATAAAGGGCAAGAAAGATTTTCTTGAAAAGATATTATGAAAGATATGTATTTCTTGAAATACAAGAATATCTCATAAATTCAAGAAGATCCAAATCTTTGAATCTTGATCCCTAATATTTCGAAATATTCCATAACAAATAAGAGAGTGGGATTTTGTGGAATATTTTAATTATGAAGAAAAGAATATATGAGATATATTCAAGATTTCTTGGAGATCAAGAAAAGATTTTTTCATCCCTATTTCACATGAAATTTTCAACCACCACCCTCTATAAATAGGGGATGAATGTTTCATTCCCAAGTACAATTCCATGTGCTGGAAAATTAGTAAATCCACAAAGGTGGTGCAACAAAGTTTATTTTCCTTTTGTTAATTGTTCGCGAGCATCCTACCACCGGATTGTCGAGCAAGGATTAGTGGAATACTTGGGAAGGTTTTTTGGTGTGTCTAATCAATAAGACCATTGCCACTCCAAGAGGTACGTTCACGTAAACTCGTAGAAATTCCGCATGCGTAGGATTTACGTGAAGTAATTATATGCATGATTTGTTGTTGAATTATTATTTGAATTAATATAGGATTAATTCATGCTAGTAATAATTATCATAATTAAATTTGTATTTAAATATTTATCCCGAATAGATCCGTGCAATTAATTCCCCAACACAGAGAGTGCCCACAAAATCTGCACTTATCAAGATTCGCGCCTTCTTCATTACCCCAGAATAATATGCAGTTATTGATACAATAGTCAATACTCTCTACTGGTAGACCCATACTCTTCAACAAATTCTTGGCTTGATATTATGTAATATGCACATTATTACCGGGAGGACATACCTCATTGATTAACTTACTAATCTGGTTATAGGCTCTTTGAGAAAGTTTGTTCTCAGCCTTGATAGCCAATAAAGAGTGAGTTTGACATTCATCATACAGATCTTCGTCAGCTGCTTTGAGTATTCTGTAAAAATTGGCTGCTTCCTCATTTGGTTCCTTCTCCATAGCCTCATCTTGAATCCCACCAGCTTCCCTAATCATCGTATGATAAATATCTAGTGTATCCACTGCAGGTGGCTCGAACTGTACTCCATGATCATCAAATCCATGATCATCGTGTGTCTCATTGTATTCGAGAGTATTATAATACACTTCAAGGTCATTAAAATCAACATTCCACCGCTCTTCACCTTGACCTGTCCAATTATAGTAATATGGAACAAAACCATTCATGATGATATGTGTCCAACATCCATGATCTCTCCGTATGACTTGTTTTGACATTTTTTGCACTACAATCGACATCTTTATCGACCTTACGAATTTTTTGCACCATGATTAATTACAAAACCGAATGAAATTATTAACTTCATTCAAGAACTCCATATTTATACTTCCGTTGATAAGTCGAGGAGTCGAATACATCCACTGACGATTCGGATATTCCATCTGTTTCAAATCATTATCAATATGTTAATTCTACAAAAAATTTGACAAAGTTTCGTCTGTATATGTAAATATCCAAATATATTCTTCTATCAAATAACATCAAATATATTCATTTAACATAAACTATCTACCCAATATTCATCTAGCTATGATCACAACATTTGTTTAACATAAACTATCAATAAAATATATGTCAATACCAAACTTATAACATTACACTATATATATTTTTAGTCAAACCGGTAGAAATGTGAAAACGTATCGTAAAATCGTCCTCGAGGAGTAAATATCTTCCTCTACACAATATGCACTTCAAAAAATGATTTCCGCCTCTATCTACACAAAATTTAATTTTCGAGAGTTTTTGTTTGTTTTCGACTTTTCTGCTGGCTGAGGTGCCTGGTTTATGTTAAATTTTAGCGACGGATTGAGCGACGGTCACTAGAAACCATCGCTAATAGCGACGGTTCAGCGACCGATATTTCCGTCGTTCATAGCGACGGTTTATCGACAGAATTTTAAATAACCGTCGCTAAGTCCATTGCTAAATACACGATTTTTAAAAAAAAAAACATAAATTAAAATTGTTCAATGCTAATTAAAAATTAAAAACAAAAACATAAAATTAAAAATTGTTCATAACATAATTAAAATAACAATGATCCTAGAAGGGATCTGCCCTCCAAACAACTAAAATCGACTCCCAAACTTCGTGCCCAAGTTCTTCTGATAAATCCACCCCGTGTTCCCTCCAATGTGTACGCCACTTTTACATCATGTCATGGTAACGCGATTGAGCAAGTTTACAAAATGCATTATAAACTACATCGGTCTCGAGCTCGGGACTCAATAGTTTGTTTCTATATTTCGAAAAATAATACAATAATTAATTAAATTAATTTTTTACAATATATATTAAAATAAAATATTTAAAGTCCTCAAAAATACAATCGATTTGATGATCGGTTGACACATTTTTTTCAACGATAAGCGTTGACTGAAATAATTCCCCACCAAGATAATAGCGTTGTTGGCTATACAGGAAGCCTCGTGACTGTGTACAATACTATAACACATTAAAAAATAAATCTGAAATTAATAATTATTGTATTAAATTAATTAATTATATAATTCTTATCGTATAAAACAAAAACACTTACGCTCCATTTACAATATTGATAAACAAACCAGTAGTAGGCCTTTTGGATGAAGCAGGAACGTCACCACTTTCAACAACCATCTAAATAAAATATGAAATTTATATATTAATTATATTATATAAAATAAAATAAATATAAATAAATATACGAAAAAATAATTAAAGTAGTACCGTGAATATAGAAGAATACAGATGAACGAGGCTTGTTTGTATTGCTTTCTGATTTGATTGATGAAACAAATGGGCAGGCTGGGCGTGTATTTATAGAATTTGATTTAGCAACGGTTTTCAAAAAACCGTCGCTAAGGTCTACCAAAATTAATGACACCGCCTCCCAATGGGCGGATCCTCGCAACGGGCGTATCTCTTCGTTTTCTACAAAGTATAGCGACGGTTTTTTGAAAATCGTCACTAATACTGTCGATTCAGACTATCCGTCGATGAACCGTCGGTAAACCGTCGCTGACTCCGACGATTTTATAATCCGTCGCTAAATGTTGTGATTTTGACGGTTTGACTAAAACCGTCGGCAAAACCGTCGCTATTAACGACGGCCTCGTTAACCATCGCTAATTAATTTCCGTCGTTAAAACGCGCCTTTTTTGTAGTGATATATATATAAATAAGAACTTCTTTCCTACACTAGGTATGTATTGGCTACAATAAATATCTAATTAATAATAGTCAACTATTAATAAACTTAATCAAATTTATTGTTGCCAAATTTTATAGTTAGCTAGACTTAATTATTTGAGTCATACTTTGTGTATATAAATACAAGACAAGCTGCCATGCTTATTGCACATCACAAAGTTACAACCTCTTTAAAGCCCAGAAACAAAAAACAAAAAAACATAAAAACAAAAATTAAAGATGGCTTTAGGTACAAGTAGACAATGCATTGCTCGTTTCATGGACATTGAGCCCATCAAATTTTCTTTCTCGTCTCCAACTGCAATTGCAAGACAATCGGTCCATCTCCCCACTTATGTAAGAAAATGACCTTTTTTTGTTGCACTTTATAATAGAAAGGTACAAACTATTAAAGCCATGTTTTAATTGCTAACCACATATATATTATATGGGTTCACATGATATAGAAATATCAAGAACTCAGCTCCTTATCCTTGAATGGTTGTGGAGGTGATCCTAGAGCCCCTCTCGGGATTAACGAGACACACACTTTCCCTATTGTCCTTACACCTTCTCTGGCAGTCGATCGTCTCAACTCTGCTATCTATGATCTCAAGTTGAATCCTCAACCGTCCGATTCGGGGATTATTCGGATTGAGGTATGTGATTCTTGATGATTCTAGCTACTTGAATTGTTGGAGAATTTTTTTTTTTTTTTTTTTTTGGATTTTGAATTTTTTGAGCATGAATTGAGTATGGGGCATGCAAAAATGAGTGACGAATTCAAATTTTTGTGGGTTTGTGCCACGTGGTTGGTTGAGAGAGGATTGCCCAATCTTGAATCTTATCCTACGTACATTGGATACCACATTGACATTGGGGTTAAGGTTATGGGATTGGAAATAATATTTTGCATGTTTTAATTACAAAGTTAAGTGATCACTCGATGTTAATGTTTTGAAAATCTTGCCGATTAGTGACAATTGACATGAATTTTCTTGAATAATTTATGCAATATTGAATGACATATATATATATATTTTTGAATATATTCATGTGGTATGAATCGTATGATCATAATCCCGATTTTTTAAGCCATGCTACAACGGCTTTTAATTCGTGATTTAAAATTTTTACTTTTTTTAATTTATTTTTATTTTCGCCTTTTTTTTTCATGGTGAAGAGACTTATGAATATAGATGAATATTTGTACAAATCATGTGATCATACATAATGAGCCAAACTTAACTAACGATATACTCCTTCCATTCCTTTCTTGTCTGCATATTTACGATTTGCATGAATTTTAATAAAAGAATTATTTACTTATTTTATTAAAGGGAATAATTTTTTTAAGATTAAAATTAAATGATAAAATAATAATATTAAATTATATAATACACTATGTGCATATAAAAAGTTATTGTAGTAGTGCATATTGATAGGCATATAGTCAATCTCTTGCTTACAAGTAAAATTTAGTGAAAAACAACACTCAATTCAATATTTATGAAATGTAAGATCTAAAAACGAGAGATCTTCACAAATTTCTATGTCATATAGTATATTTTAAAACGTTTATTAGCTGTGTGCATTCTTTGATATGCAAGCTAGTTTGCATGGTGCATGAAATTTTATAATGTTGTGCATCTATATATAAATGCATAGATCAAGTGTCTAAATAATATGAAAATAAGAAATAAAATGCTATTTATATCCGAACTCGGACAACATAAATGCTCTTTTATGAAATACCGCCAAAGCTGCCTTGTACGTACGGCGTTGGTAACAATTACTTCTAGATTCTAAAATTAATATAGTCCAAAGAATATTATTTTTGATGAGCGCTCCTCTTGTGCACTTCATAGTGTATTTTAGAAACTTAAATTTGTTGTATTGAAATTTACAAATTGTTACATTGAAATATGCAACTTGTGTTTGTAAAACATAATTGCATGTTTCAATGTAAGAAATCGAAAGTTTCAATGTAAAAGTTGCAAGTTTCTAATATACATTATAGAGTGCACGGTGCATCTGGTGCATACAAGATGTCACTGTTATCTATAAAAGTTATCACTGTTTGAAAAATAATTTTAAACTATTTTATAAACAATGATATTAAGTTCTCAAATATTGATAGTTTTTATAAATAACAGTGATATTTTTTTTATACATAACAATAATAAAATTCATATATATATATATATATATATATATATATCTATTTCATGTGTGTTTTGAAAACACTTAAAATAACTTCTAAAATCACTTATTTTCAAAGTTATCTCTCGCAACTTTTAAAAATAAGTGTTTTAAAATTAGTTTTTAGTGTTTCAAAACACATTTAAATAGTCTTTCTCCTCTAGAATGGATAAGTCTTGAACATTATTATCCCTCTCCCACCTTTGTTCTTAATTCAGAGAGTATATTGATTTGTATAAGTTTGACCAACTTAGGGTGTGAAATAATTCATCTCAAGTAGTAGTATATATGAACCTGACCTAATCTAGACTAGCTTATAAAATTCAAAATTTGGCTAATTTGGAATGATAATTTTAAGACCGGGAGGTATGAAATATATCAATTTGTCTGACCACATTATTATTACAATTATTTCCTTTAGGGGTTTTTTCTTTTAAACCTATGTTATTATTATTATTATTTTTTTTTTCTTAAGCGCAAACCTACGTTTTATTAGATTGTACAAAGTCAATATATACATGCTGCATGCATAATTACGGGTGCTTCTTGCTTGTATCACAAAATAGATTTTTTTAAGACAAAATTTGCGAACTCAAGTTCACTGTAAATTGGATTTTTCTAATATCACAGTAATATATAAAAAATATCATTATTATACATAAAAATATTTTTTAATAAGTAAATTTTTTTGTATATAACAATGATAATTTTTGCATATAACAATGATAAAATGAGTGGGTCTCATGGCACCCGGGTGCACCATGCACTCTTAATATATTTTAGAAACGTGAAACTATACAAAACAGAAACGTGCAACTATTTCAAACAGAAGCATGCAACTATGTTCCCATATTAACAGTTGCACTTTTTTATGTAAATAAGTCGCACTTTTCAGCATAACAAGTTGCACGCCTCTAAAATGCACTGAGTGCACGGTGTACTCGGGTGCATATAAGACCCAGCCTAATAAAATTTATGTATGAACCTGACTCATCGAAGTGTTACTCATTATTTAATTGTTATTTTACATTATTATACACGGTACACACATATGTAATATATGCACATATATCTAATTGATATATGTCCGTATAATTAATGTATATTGGTGATGTAGAATGTATAATTCGATTTGATTTCCCTGTTCCACTTTTACAAGTCTATGAAGACTTTACACGTTACTTTTTTTAAATTTGATTTGCTAATTTATTTTGGATAACATTTCTTGCACGGTTAATAGTTGCACGACTCAATATAAATAAATTATAATATTTTAGTATAATAGTTTATATAATTATAAAGTGCATGATGTATTTAGTGCACATTTCTTTGCAAATTTTTGGATACACTCGTAAAATTGATGTTTTTTTTGATAGTATTTACTATTTTCACTGAAAAATTAGTTATTTTCGCTAAATAATATTAGCTGATTTTCGTGTACATCATCGAACGATATTAGCTGGCCACGTATTAGAGCATCCACAATGGATGGATGTATCTCTCATCCACATCATCTATTTTTAAATACTTAACTTTTTAAACAAACTCTCACAATGATTCATTTAATCATCCATCCATCAATTCACTATTTATGGGTCCTATTATGACTTCATCCCACTTTATGCATATTATAATTATTAAGAATTATATTATTTTTTAATATTGATATTATTAATCAAAATATTAAAATAAGATAGTAATAATTATAAAATAATTTCAAGTAAACAAAATTGAGAAAATCTAAGTAGAATATAAAATTAAACATTTAGATTATTTGAAAGTTAAGAAACGCAACATTCAATTAAAACATTACAATGAATTAAAACATTCAATTGTTAAAATGTTTCAATTCACATGCATATTTGAAATTAATCCAAATTTTAAATATAAAAAATTTATAAATTTACATATATTAAAAAATATAAATAAAAATAAAAAATGAAAAAAAATACTCTCTTATGTCATCATATTTATTTTTTTGCAAAAAATACATTTTTTTCTTTTCATCTATTGAAATTGATGGATGACACTTTCTCTCCAATCCAATGAAAACTCACAATGATGTTAAACACTAACTTTCATCCATCAAATAGTTAAACACTCATTGAATGTTACAGGATGCTCTTAGTGATTTTCACTTGTTTGTATCGACTATTGAGCAAGAATTGCTGAAAACATAATTAAGAATTTGTGTTTTTGTTGATGGACAAATTTTGTGATTTTAGATGTAGAAGTGGGTTGTTTAAAATGAAAATGAATCTAAGAATGTGTTTGTGAAGGTGCCGATCGAGGAGCAGATAGAAGCCCTAGATTGGCTTCGATCGCAGAATCAGAGCCTTCTTCCCCGCTGTTATTTCTCCGGCAGGGATCCCGCCGCCGTCCCCCTTATTCAAAACACCGATGCTTCTTCTCACCACAAAAAGCTGGTCAGTGTTGCTGGCTTGGGTTCTGCAGTCTCCTTCCGCCATCTCCGTCCATTCTCTTTGGACGATTGGCATTCCATCAAAAGGTAATTCGTTTCCTCATTCTCAATTTCTTCGGAATTTGTTTGCAATTAAATTGGGGTTTTAAATGGTTTGTAGTAGTAGTAGTAGTTGGTATGAGTACCCTTGATTTTATCGATTCAAGTAGATTATTGTTATGTACTTAGTGGATTGGAAGATTTGGTGAAAGGGTTTCATATTTGTTGAGTTCTCAATTCCAAAAGGATTAAAAGATTCGTCCTAAAATTGGAGTTAAAGGACTTGAATCCCGCTTCAACATGATAATAATATCAAACATGATTTGAATTCATTAGTTCTAAATCCACAAGTTCAAATAGATCGATATTGCAGCCTTCATATGTTAAAGCAAGATCTGCCCTGCCATCTTCAAAGTAAAAATGATGAAGATTATATTTAAACATAGGGATTTGTATCTTAACATTGATCCATTATGCACAGGATCTAGCAATTGATCAAGAAAGCATTACCTTACATTAAAACATTCACAATCACTTTTTTCAATAAGGAACTCATTCACATTCTGCTTGAACTTATTTTTACAGAATACCATCATTTCACTTGGTTGAAAAGTTTAATATTGAAATGGAAAACATTTCTTGCATTAGATACTTCTGGACCCTAATTATGCCAGTATTTCGACCTAGGTTCTTATCCAAAAAGTGTCCATTGATTCGTGCTTATGGTGGAATGCGATTTGATGCGAGGTCTAATATAGCTCCCGAGTGGAAGGGGTTTGGTTCTTTCTATTTCATGGTCCCTCAGGTAAATATATGTATCTATAAATTTTAAAATAGTTGTGAGGAAGTTTTTGGTATAAACTTATCATATGAATGTTAGCCTTCTGTTTTTTGAACAAATGATGCTAATTGCAGGTCGAATTTGATGAGTTTGAAGGAAGTTCGATGATGGCTGCAACTGTTGCGTGGGATAAACGCTTATCACGGACCTATGGTGAAGCAATTGCTGCACTTGAGGCTACAATGTGGCAGGTATGACTTAAATTTCGCCCTTTAATGAATCTGAATCTTGCCCAGCTCAATATATATGTATACACATATATATATTTTGTATGTGTGCTAAAATTTTAAGTTTGTGTTACAGGTTTCGTCAATTGTTCGGAGAATAAATGGGAGCACTCGTCATGCTGCTATGCTCCACCAGACTCATGTTCCTAACAAAGCATCGTGGGACTCAGCTGTTAAACGAGCTTTGGACTTGATGAATAGGAAAAATTCATCGCTTGTTAAGGTAGCAGATTAATGCCATTTTTTTCTCTCATAAAAAATGACTGTATAATAATAAGGAATTGCAAAGTCTTATGTAAACCAGTTGTACCGTGCAATTGGTTTGCATTTTGTATGTCATTTTAAACAGTATTAGTTTTCTCAATAAAAGGTATTAGTTTAATAGTATTAGTTGTTTCTTTAAAAAGTATTAGTTGTTTCATTAAAAGGTATTAATTTGATTCTATTAGTTGTTTCGTTAAAAAGTATTGTTTTTTTTACTATAAATAGTTACAAACCAAATTAATGGTAAAACTGTTTTGTGTAAGACCAACTCATACATAATTTATTGATCTCAAAATTCCTTTTGTTATTATCAACTATTCTTTTTTCTTTTAGTTGGGCTTTTCTTTTTGCCAGTGGTTTCTTTGTATTTTTCAGCTATAACTGCTTGTGTTTGGTCTTACAGGTTGTCCTTGCGCGAAGCAGCAGAGTGCTGACCACAGTAGAGATTGACCCTTTAGAGTGGCTATCAAGCTTGCAGGTTCGGTTATTAATTTAAATTTATATTCTTGCGACTGTTGTGTAAGGAAGATCTGCAGAACTCTATGTTATTTAATCTGCAATTCTGAACCTTTGCAGATTGAAGGGGTTAATGCGTACCAGTTTTGTCTTCAGCCTCCTGATTCACCTGCATTTATTGGAAACACTGTAAGTAGTTCCTACATTATTTATTAAGAAAATCCTGTTGTCCTTTTATTTGTTAACCAAATTCCAATCCTCATTTTTTGAGTTTTTGATGTTAGCCAAGGTTTTAATAGGAGTTTGTTTTTTGAGCCATTGAGTGCACACATTTCTGTTTCTTAGGAGTTAATTCGCTGATTTCGCTGTTATGAAACTTGTTTATAGCCCGAGCGACTTTTCTATCGACACCGACTTAGTGTTTCCAGTGAGGCTTTGGCCGGAACACGAGCTAGAGGCGGAAATGCGGCTCTAGATTTGCAGATAGGAAATGATTTACTTTCAAGGTTACTCCCCTATCACATTCGAGAGCTTTAACCTCAGACTCCACCATAATTATTACTATTTTAATTTTTCTGAATTCATTTTCAGTGCTAAAGACCACAATGAGTTTGCAATAGTAAGAGAAAGTATAAGACGAAAACTGGAGGCAAGTGAAGCTACATTTTGCGATTTAACAATATATCTTTTCTTAATTGCCCCTTAAATCTCAGAGAAGCAATTCATTGTGCCTCTTGGTTAATCTTTTCTAGATTGACCTCATTTTTACTTTCCCAATTTCGCATTTCAGAGCATATGTTCAAAAACAGTTGTTGAACCAAGCAAAGTTCTACGGAAACTTCCACGTGTTCAACATCTTTATGCTAAACTTACAGGCACATTGAAGAAAGAAGATGACGAGGTATCTCTCTATTCAGGCTCCATATCAACTGTTTAACCTCTTATAAATCTATGACAGCTAGTGACTTTTACATTTTTACCATAAAAGATTGTCAGCTGCTGTACTGTATTCTGCTTTAGCAGTACTTATAGTGTCGTAGTCACAATAACATGACTGGTAATTATGGTGAATTTACCTGTTTTCAGTTTATGATTTTGTCTTCCCTTCATCCTACTCCTGCTGTTTGTGGGCTTCCTATGGAAGAGGCGCGGATGTTAATATCAGAAACTGGTAAGCATAATCCATTCTATTTTAATAGTACCCTTATTTCCTCCATAATATTTGATGTCCATTTATTATAGTGTCCTACTAACGACCAGGAGTATAATTTGGATATTAATAGCTATATTGTGCAGAAATGTTTGATCGAGGAATGTATGCTGGCCCTGTTGGGTGGTTTGGTGGTTCTGAGAGCGAGTTTTCTGTGGGAATACGGTCTGCATTGGTTGGAAAGGTGAGTTTACTAGCATCTTTTCTGACTTCTCTCGATAATCTTATACCACCTTTTTAGTATTTAATACAAAAAAACTAGAAGAGTATGTCTCCTGTCCACCAGTTTTACGGTGCAATTGTACACAACTAATACTTTCAGAGAAAAAAAAACTAATATTGCTCAGTCAAAACAACTAATACTGTTTAAAAATGCACTTGACTTGCACGGTGGACCTGGTGCACACAGACTTTGTCAAAACTAGAATTGGGAATAATTTATATTTCAAATCATTACTTTGTCAAAACTAGAATTGGGAATAATTTATATTTCGAATCATTTTTGGTAACGTGCGGACAAATTAAATTGGTTTAAATCACAAGGGTTCTGGAGCATTACTCTATGCTGGAACTGGGATAGTAGAAGGAAGCAATTCATCCATGGAATGGCAAGAGTTGGAGCTCAAGACTTCACAGGTTTGTGCTTCGAAAGCACGGGGTTTATAACTGTATCGTCAATTTCATCCGTAATCACTTTAACAAACATATCCTTCTCTTGTTTCCTATTACAGTTCACTAAATTGATGAATACTGAAGCACCTCTAATGGCAATGAGAGAGAAAGTCGAGCATTAACTCAAAAGGTCAGTAGCTATAAATAACTCATTTTCTCATCTCCTGAGTTTTATATCTTGATTCGATCGGTCATCAATCAACATCACTTGTATCTGAATGCGTTTCTTTTTTTTTCTGGAACGTTTTCGGTGACAGATTCCCAAAGAAAAGATTCAAGGGATCACCCCTTGAATGGTAAATTAATAAAATCATTCACTTTAGTGACGAAAATCAGGTGTCCATAATTCTGTACATAGCCATCCCCCATTATTTGTTTAACTGTATATACACTTATAGAGGCGAACGACACAATTTATTTGTGACGGAATTAATGCTTGTATAAATATCATTTGATTCCTTCAACAATGTAGCAGTAACAGAAAATATTGTACTATATCAAGCTTATTCTTTTTTTTCCCCTTATGCATTTTGGGAATCTTTGCTTGAATTCAGTTCAGGATTTATATAGTATATGTCCTAATAATTGTTTTTTTCATTTATTTCTTTTTTTGGGTGTGAAGATATACAGAAGGCTAATCAAGGTTTGGGTTGATCATATCTCAGGGGTCTTCCACCAGTGCATACTCTCTATAATACCAGCAAAATAATACAATTACCAAAATATGTTCCTTTTTTATCGTTTCTTTTTCTTTTGATAAAAAGTCGTATGAGACGGAGTCTCATTATATATATGTATGTATATTATATGTTATATAATGTAACCAAGCATAAAAGAGAAGTTCCCCAATCTCAATATATACAAAGTATGTTCTTATTATACCCAATGTGGTTTACAATGATGTGGTTGGGCTTGTTAAAAATCTAACGAATTAAACCTTAAAAATTTATTAATAAGATTAAAACGTGTAATACATTTGAAATTGGACCTACTTCCTCCAAGTTTGTTTGTTTGAAAATTGAGCACCATCCATAATCTAATCTTTTCTCCATTCACCAATTTTATACACACTGTTTTATTTTAGGCTGACGAGGTGGGGTGGGGAATCCCGTTCTCATGAGGAACCGTCTTAAGGCGGGGAGGATGGGGATTTTTTTACTCCCGTAGGCGGGGCCGGGGCTGGGCCAAGGATAGTATTCCCCGCCCCGTTCCCCATGAGGCCAAGATTTTTTATTATTTAAATTAATATATATAATATTATATATATATATATATATATAAATGAATAATATGTATTAAAAATTTCTAAACCCTAAATCCCTAATCTGCATTTTCGCCGCAGGAATCAGCTGTTATAGAAACTTGAGTGTCGTTCAAATGGTTCATTTTCATGCTAAAAAGACCACAGAGAAATCGGAAAATTATAAGTATACTCCTTTAAGGCGGAAAATGCAGTAAACCCATGGAAAAATTGGCAAAAGTGGAGTTCTAATAAAAAAAGATGGAGTGCGTGAAAATGAAATTTCTACATAAATGCTAGAAAATGGCAGATATTTTGAAAGCTATTCCACATTATTTATGGAATCGAACAGCATAACGATGAGGAACGAGAAGATTTGTGCTAAATGAATAATAGTATGAAAGTGGCCTGAAAAAAAAATGAAAAAAAAGGTGGCGGGCGGGATTTCTCGAAATCATGAGGACTAAAAATGACGGCCAGGCGGGGAAGAGCGGGGCGATTTTTTTCCCAGAATGGTTCGTGGGGATTCCCCATCCCCACCCTGAATTTCACTGGGACGGGGATGGGGTTGTTGTCCAGCCCCGCCCCATCCCGTTGCCAAGCCTACTTATTGCTCCGTCCATCAATCATATGCACACTTCATTTTTGGCAAAAGTTACTTTATCTTTATCCCCCAACCATCGCTTAATTACTTCAAATGTCATTATACTTTACTTACAAATAATCACTTTATTTATAAATGGACCCCACAATACTCTTATTTGATCTAATTTACCTATTTTTTTCTTAAAACTTGTGTCAAAAACATTAGACATAAGATTGTTGGACAAAGAGAGTACTATTTGTAGAACAAAATTAATTTAAAGGGACATTTGTAAAGTTTAATTGGGCTACCCAATTAATATGCAAAGTATAGGGTGAATAAATTTCACATAAAAAATCCATTAAATTAGTTAAGAAGTACTCCCTTCGTCCCCAATTTGTTTGTACATTCACTATTTGGATCGTGCTTTAACGAGCGCATTGTATATTAGTATTTAAAATGATAAAGAGATTTTTAAGGTGGGGTATGATAGTGCTATTCCTCTTCCATCCTACATTTCCTTAAAGTCATTTTATCATTTCATATACTATAAACAACTTGCTCGTTAAAACACGAGCCAAAAAGTGAAAGTACAATAAAGTTTGGGACGGCGGGAGTATGTCTTATAGGGTATGTTTATTAGTACAAAAAGATTAATATTCGTGATATTGAATGATATGACTTATATAACAATAGGAATGTTAGTAATCATAACTAAAGAGTATAATTTATATTATAAAAATATATTAATTGTGATAATTGAAGTGTCATATTATTAAATATGAAACTAATTTTACTATAAAATAAATTTCACGAGAGATCTATCCTAATTAATATATGACAAAAACTTGTATGAATCTGGTTCATGCTATGAACTTGGTTTTTAATTCATGACATTTGACCCTACCCAGTGTATAATACGGGTCAAGTTTAGTGGTTTAGAAAAATGTGTTGAAAATGAGTTTAATAGGTTAAGTAATCCAAGTTCATGGCATGAACGTGGTTCATGGGAGACTTAATCTTAATATATTTAGCTTTTGGACTTGTTTATGCGCCACACCTAAATGTATAGTATAGTTACCTTAAGATCTCAATCTTTTAATTTTTGAGAAGGAAGATCTCAATCTTTTGAATCACATGGAAACTTAATATTTTAAGGGAAAAAAACATGGTTATCCATTGAGGATCAAGAAATCAGGCTGTAACGTGAGAAACTAATTATACTTCGATGTACAAATTGGACTTTTGACTTAATTTGCAAACGAATCAATATTTATCAAATTCAAATATTAAATTTTAAAACCGAATTCTTTGATTAAAAAAAAGTTCATCCAGAATAGTACACTGCACCAACATGAATATGGATATCATTGTACTCGACTCAAAATTTCCAACAATTTACATGTTTTTATAAATCACTTATAAATAATAAATAATGCTAATAAAACTTACTAATAATTTCTGGAGATATCATACATAATTACACACACCACTAATTTATATATGGACACTTTTTTTGAGCAAATATATGGTTAACTAATTTTTTTTATATAATAAATACAATTTATTATCAATGTTAATCTCCTTTATTGTTTAATTTAGCCAATGCAGTTCCAACTTCTGAAATTTGTGACAAAAATAATTCAGTTTTCAAGCATTACATACTTTAATTTCTTTTCTAAACAAATTAAATAAAATTTGAAAAACTCCGATCAATTGATCTGCAACCAGCTTTTGACCAATGACAAAAACCGTAAAAAAAGGTTGCAATTTTCTACGTAAGGGGTCCACAATCTCAATCTGCAAAAACAATACTCCTCCGTCTCAAAGTTAAACGAAAAAACATTTCTTTGTTTTATTGTATTTTTTTTTACGGAAGTTTTTTTATTAGTATTTAAAATGATAAAATAAATTTTAAAGATGCATGCAATAGATGAGAGGTATATCTATAACACTCCTCTTTAAAAATCACTTTATCATTTGAAATACTAATAAACAACTCGCTCACAAAAACTCGATAATAAAGTAGGTGTGCACACTTTTATGAGACGGATGTAGCATAAAGCTGCACATTTAAGTAAAATTAATTATCAAAAGATAACCTTATACTTCCATTCATCTTATAAAAAAAAAATTCATATAAACCAATAAAATTAACTTCTGCTTATATCATACTAGTTTAATACCCGAGTATTGAGCAATTTCTTAATTAAAAAATACAATGTTTCCATTTTTAATAATTAAAAATATAAATATATACATAAATACATTAAATATAAAGTAATAATTATTTAAAGTGTATATTAATAATCTTGCTTAAGTCAGAATAAAATTATTATGTCAAATATTAATTATCCCTTTTAATATGAAGTTGAAACATGCAAATTAAAACAAAATAAATCGATTAAAAAATAAAATAAAATGAAACAACGTTTAAAAAAATATTAATATATTAATTAATATGTATTAATAAAAAAGTGAATGAATTATAATATAAAATATTTTATTACATAAAATAAATTAAGATATACATAAGAGCAATAATAAAATAAAATTAATTATTAGGAAATTAATAATTAAATATAATCCACATTAACATAAAATACATTTAGATTGAATATTTTACTTATACTAAATTAAGTCAAAATAAAAATTAACTAAACAAAAATAAATTAAATATATGTAGGTCCCAAACGGGTTTTCGTGAGGGCAGAAGTCTAGAGGGGAGGGGTGAATAGACTTCTGAAAAACTTTTTCATGAGATCAGGTGTGATAAGCAAGTTTCCTGATCAGAGTGCGTGTAAATCAGTTTGAACTGATATCCAACTTACTGATCCTTCCGAGGGAAGACCAGTTCGGTGTCTATCAGTTTAACTGATGTGCGGAAGCTAAATTTTACCCGTGTGAAAAACCAGTTGTTAAATCACAATTCTAAGTTATCTGTTTTTAAATCAGATGACAAAGTGTCAAACTGATCAGATCAGCTGCTTGATGCAAACTTGATCCAGACTCAGAATATGCATGAAATATTTTAACAAGTAGTGTGCAAAGTGTAAAGCAGGTAAATCAGATAAGGCACGCCAGATTTTTATAGTGGTTCGGACAACTTGTCCTACGTCCACCCTTCCCTATCAGTAGGGGTACCAACTTAACCAACTGGACCTAGTTTAATGTGTTAGTCCAACACAGTACAACAGATGTTTTAAGAGTTCTCATTCAACCAATCCCAGAAATCAGAAACTAGAAACCCTAGTCTGAAATCTTGCTAAACAAACTTAACCTAACTTTTGGTTTGGGTATAAGATTTGTTGTGTTCCAACTGGAATTCTATCCCAGTATATGAGTAGCCTAAGGTTGGAGGATAAGAATTCTATGCTAAGAACTTTATGGGATGAACATTTAGAATGAATCTTGATTTGTGTTCTTCGTATGGAAATCTTGCTTGAGCTTGATAATAATTTCTGTATCCTTACTATGAAGGTTGATCCCATATTTATAGGCACGAATTCGAACTAGCCGCTGGATAACAATTCGAATTTCAGGCTATTTTAGGTATCTTGCAGGCTTGATGTGACGTGCTTCAGGGACGGCATGACCGAAAGCATGTAAGTTTGTCCTTACTAGCCATTTGATTGTGCAGCACCGAATCCCGCATTATCAGCTCCGTGCATACGTGTCTTATTCTCATTGGTTAACAAGTACACTTGTTCAGTGTTTGCTTTACCAACTAAGGTTGACATTCTTCTTGTCTGATTAACTCGTATGATCTGGTGAACCTCCAGTTGTTACTTGACATGAGCTGCCCTGATCAGATAAAACTGATCAGTCTACCTGATTGAGTCATCTGGTGCAAGTTGTCTTAGCTCAACTAGCAGACTCTTCTTCATTCTTCTGATGTAGGGCTTCTGGTCTTGTTCTTCTGGTAGTCATCTGATCTTCAGTTTTTCTGATTTTCTGTCTTGTCTGATCTTCTGATCTTCTATTCTTCTTCAAAACTTAAACTTTTCATATTGAATTCCCTCTCAATATGTGACCTAATTCTTACATCATTTGTTATGTATAATCAGTATCAACTGGTCACCTTAAACTGGTATCTAGATCATCAGTCAGCTAACAGGTCTGACTGGTCCTATTACAAGTGTTTTGGAACTTTCATCAAAACTCTAAATTTCCCAACAATTTCCCCATTTTTGATGAATCCAAAACATTTGAGAAACCAACAACAGTTGATAAATTTATAAAGCAGTAAAGAACAGATAATCTGAAGACAATGAGAGTTTGTCTTAGGATCAGTAAAACTAAACTTTTCATTCATCAGATGTTGTCAGTTACAAATTACATGTGAAAAGTTTCTGCATTAAGTACAACTGATCCTAAAAAAACTATCTTCTGACCATCAAACTTTGGGTATGTAACCCTCCGGCATCTCTCGCAGATCCTGTGGAACGTTGAAGATTCGATATAGCTTCCATTTGACATCGATGATCTGCTGGGGATCAGTTATGCACGATTTGCTCAAGATGTCAAAGTAGAATCTTTGAAAGGTCAGTCTGTCAAATGAGCCATCCACCTTTCTTGTGTAGTCCATCACTTCATAATCTTGATGGGAGATTCTTACATTAATCTTCCTGGCCTCATTCTCCAGATACTTCAAAAATTCTGGATGCTTGTTCTCCAACCAGTTCAGAAATTCTTCATCTGGTGATTCTTCCTTTGGCACCAGGTCCAGAACAAAAGCATCCAAAAGCCATTCGCCTCTAATTTTGTTCCATTCTTCGAATCTGTCAGCATGTGCAGCAGTTTTAGGAATGATGTGATCGACCTTTGCTGACAGCTGAGGTTCCACGACTGGTTTCCCAGCTTGACCTTTCTTGACTCTCGAAGCATATCTCTTCTTCAATCCTTCAGCTTCAACCATTTTCTCTGCTTTTCTTTTTTCCTCACTCAGTCGAGCTTCTTCTGCAATTTGTTCCTTAGATAGTTTTACAACAATTTCCTTATCAGCTTGTATCTGACTTGCTGTGCTCCTTATAATTCTTCTTACTTGAGCAGGTTTGGGAACATATTCAGCTTTGGAAGGTCCAGCTCCTCCAGCAATCTTTATTGCTCTTGATTTCTCCATCTTATCAGAAACTTCCTTTGCAAACAGATCCAGATGATCTAATCTTTGGTCATATGCTTCAACAGTTTGAATAAGCTCTTCTGTGAAGTCAGTTGATTTCTCAACCTGTCCTTCCCCCTTTTTGGTTTGATCAAAAAGAGAATTGAGGTGAGAAGTCAGGGAGCCAAAACTGACGGCAATGGCTTTATTGAGATCTGCTGCAGTAAGCCCTTGTGTCTGAGTAGTTAATTCTTGAATTTTGGATACCAGCTCAAATTTTGCGGCTTCGATGGCATTTGAGAAGGTGGGAATCAATTTATCAATCTCCTCCTCCATTTTTTCCAGCTTTTCCGTGGTTATGAGAAGAGATACCTGAAGTTGATCGACTCTGGCCATCTTCTCACCATAAGACTGTTTAAATTCATTGTTCAGCCCAGTCATCGTTTGTTGAAACTGATCCTTCAAGGCTTCAATATGGGAGATGGCAAATTCCCTCTGATCCTTCAGTTCTCGCATACAAGCTTGTCGTTGATCAGTTATGGTATTGCTAACCGAGTTGACCAATACTCCTTCAACTTCTTCTTTCAACAAATCTTTAAAACATGATCTGATTTCTCGTAACAGATCGGAAGTAATGTGTTTAGCAGATATACCCTGTATCGCCTGATCTATTGGAAGTTGAGTGGCGGTGGTATGTTCAACAGTTGCCTCAGTTGTTTTTGCCTCCAGTGGCTGGTTTTGAACTGCGTCACCAAGACCACCTTTATCGGCAACTCCCGCATCTCTCATATCATCATCTTTCTTGAGAGTTTCTTTGTCAAAAGCCAAGATACACTCTTCCAATAGCTTGTCCAGCTTCCTGTACACGAAGGCCTTAACTGCCTCATCAAAAATTAATTCAGCCGGTGAACCAACCCGGGCAGATTTCTTCATATCAAAATCATAATCGGCAAACTCATCAGCACCTCCCATCTGCTCAATGATGATCATGAAATCTGAGATGTTCTTCAATCTGAGATCCCTCCATGTCAGGATTTCCAACACATCTTCCCTTACAGCCGGATGGGATTCCAATTCTGGATATAGATCATCGATCTCTCTTTCAATTTGCATCTACGTCATCTTTCCAGTGATTGTCTTGGATGATCTGGATTCAGGAATCGAGTGCTCAGATTGAAGAGGTGGGTGAGTTGATGAAGTTTCTGGTGGAGGCAGATTAGCGGGCTGTTTGCTGATTTGCTGAGTCCGGTCTGGTTCTACAACAGGTGATCTGGCGTGTTCGCTTGTTGGAGAAGGAGATGGGGTCATGCGCTCAGCAGATAGAGTCCTGATTGGTGATTGAGTGCGAGATTGGGGTGATGGAGATCTTGCCTTTCCCTTGTCTTTTCCCTGCTCTCCCTCAGATTGTGTTGGGGTTATATGTGAAAGTATGCTTTTACTTTGTATAACCTATGTATTAAACACTTATTTACTAAAATAAATTGTTTATCACTGTTGCTTTAAATATGATTGAATGTTATATATATTTATTGCAAACTGTTCATAGCACGCGTTACATTGTAGTTAACGTGGTGATACCAGATCACAGAAGATCACGTTAATAGTGCCTTGTAAACGAGTGCGTGTTTCACAACTTAGATAGACCTGAACAATCTATTGGTAGAAGTTGATGTGTAAGGATCAGATTGGCTTGTCTTGGCCAAGAGATTACACTAGTGCATTCGATGCGCTGAAGTGGATCTGCAGAGAGGATAAACTCATTTGCACTGACTTAAGGGATGAAGAGTTAGACCTCAGTGGTTGTTGATTTCTTAATCTCTATCACTTAATAAGGACTGTGTGTGATTAGTAGTTATTGCTTTGACTTATAAATGAGAAGAGAATCATTGCTACTTCGATACCCTATATCTTGGGCAATAATATTAATTACACGACAGTTGCTAAATTAATACAGAGAATCGTGTGCTTGCAACGTCTTGCTTGATTGGTCCCCTGTGTGGGCCCGAAACCTTTATCATATCAAATCTTGCAAGTGAAATTAATTTTCCGGTATGGATAATAAAGATGGACTATCCTTACTCCAAGGATAAAGATATTAATTAATATAAAGCTTTTCAGTGGCTTAATTAATTAATGGACTAAATAATCTTAAACACGAGAAATAATAACCGGGAGCCATATTACCGTAATATGGGTTAAGTTGGATAATGCAATATTAATTATATAGTGGCATTAATTAATATTAATGGGCTGAATTATATTGTGGCTCAATATTGTAATTCAGAAGCCCATTGATAGGTCCATCTTAATTCTCCTAAAGGCCCCTCAAGTAGCCCAATTAAAGTCCAATAATTAAAAGGTGCTTAGAATAAAATAAATTATTGCTGCTTATATTTCCTTGAAAATTTTGAAAATATTAAAGAAAAGAGGGAGAAGAATTTTCTTGAAAAGATTTTATGGAAAGGAGATAATGTATTCTTGGAATACAAGATTATCTCATAAATTCAAGAGAACTCCCACTTGGCTTCTTTAATAGGAAGTTTTCGAAAATTATAGGGCAATAATAGGAAGAATGATTTTCTTGGAAATATTTTTATGGAAAAAGATATGTATTCTAGGAATATAAGAATATCTCATAAATTCAAGAAAGATCCAATCTTGAAAGATCCCCTATTATTTTCGAAAATATAGGCTAAATAAGGGTGTGAGATTTTTATGGACAAAATACACATGGAAAGAAGAATATATTGAATATCTTTACCAAACCCTTTTTGGCTGATTTTTTCGTACCCCCCCATGTATAATTAAGGGGATGAATTCTTTTCATTCCCCTAGTGTTTTATGCGTTGGAAATATTAGAAATCCACAAAGGTGGTGCAACAATATTTTTATTTTTCTTTTGTTTTATAAATTGTTCATCGGAGAACCTTCCACCGGGGTTATTGGAAGAGGACTTGGGAATACTTGAGAAGGACTTTTGGTGGGTATCCAGATACTTGATCCGGTCTGTCTCAGATCGTCTCTCCAACGGGTACGTTTACGTAAACTCCTAGAAATTCCGGATGCTAGGATCTTTTATGTGAAATATTATTTGCATGTTGTTGTTGGATTAATTATTATTTGAATTCAATTAGGTAAATTCATGCTAGTAATAATTGTTAATTTAAATTTGTGTTTATGTGGTCATCCCGATAGATCCTGACATATGTTATCCCAATAATCGGTATCGATTCTTCCGGTTCGGCTCGATCTTTTTAAACAAATAATTTAAATTGTTGTTCATTAAAATTGAAATTGGATAGTAGAACTGTCAGATCTGTTTTGCAGGTTTCCAATTGTCATGGTATTTTAATGTGCTTATTTACATGCAAATAAATTGTGGTTTTTAATTCGATTCGTTCGAATTCATTTTGCCTTGTGAGAAAATCCACGAGTAGATTAGAATTTATTTGATTTGTTCAATGTAATAGACTAGTCTAGATCTAGGTTTATTTATTTTTCATAAATAAATTATAACCGGATCGTGAATGAAGACGGAGACAGAGAATTAAAGATGGACGTATTTGATTTGGACGTGTAAGCAGCCAAGACGAAGACGTGGGCTGGCTAGGCCCTAGCGCGCCGCAAAGGACGCTGGACGGTATTTACTGATTTGTTTGCTAGAGTCTTTCCATACGGTTCCAACGCTCTTGAGTTTTATTTCACTCTTGAAATCGCCTATTCTCGTTGGAGAAGTGGAACTTGAAAACTCTTGTGGGGTGTAGGAGCAACCCGAAGGTTTACCTTCAATGGCCATCGGGCAGATGTCATCACTTTCAGCGTAAAATATCTGTCTGAAGAAATTCCTCTTCCAGTGTTAACTTCTTCTGACCATGGCCTTTTTGTTTAGAACTTGGTCTCTTTTTAGCCCATCTTTCTCTTTCTCTTTCACTCAGATTACGGACAATCATCTTTAAGCACTGCGATGCATCGAGTCATTTCTTCTTTTTAATGCTGCGGTCGACATCCGAACTTTGGTCGTTTTCTCGGTTGACGTCCTTAGGTTTCTTCAGTCACACTGAGTTCTGTAAAGCTTTTGTATTTTCCAAATCTATTATTGTCGTCTTCCTGTTTGGCATCAGGGTTTTGTCTCGAGGTTTTAACTTGGCGTTTTTACTTGATGAAGATCATCTTTCTTCATCGACCTTTTGGCTCTTTCATAGGTTACTTTGTTGGTATGGCGTTGAACTAATGTTCTTGGTGTTTTCAATCATTTTGAATATCCGTTTCTTAGAAGACCTCTAAATTTTCAAACATTCTCTTTGTGGACTTAGTTCACTTTTTAGTGAATCGACTTCATTTTGCAATGTCTCGTCCGTTATCTGTCAAACTTTCTTTGAACACTTTTTATAAGGCATGCCTTGGCGTTTTTTCTTTTCGATGTGAGAGATCATTCCCTCAAAAGCCCTTAATTGATATAGTGTGTCTTTTTCGGTGCAGATTGGAACATTCGTTAGTTGGTCATCGGACTTAGAAAAGTCCTTTCTGGGATCAATTCTCTCATCTTACATTTCTCTGGGATTCTACGATGGGAATTTGGGTGAGTCTTGACCCGGCGGCTCTGAATTCATGTTTTTGAATGCGAGAATGTCGTGGGCGATGGGGCGAGATGACCGACGCGACTAGGTAGGACGCTGAGCAAGGTTCGGTCGGAGCTACTCGATTTCGACGTCGTCCTAACCCGAAACGGAGGACATTTTTTTGAAGAATTGTTGTCGATTCAGTGGGAGCCTTTCGAGACGAACGATGAAGGCAAAAGAAAAGACAATTTATCAAGATCAAGATTTGGAATTAAACCATGACAGTTGTATATATGTGCCCAACGTGATTTATTTTGTCTTGATGCTTGTTTTAAATTTGTGCAATTTTTATTTTTTAAATGTGTTTGCATGATTTAGAATTGTCTAAAGGAAAATCTCACTTTCGAAAATTACTAAGTATGTTTTATTGACAAATTTTATTCCGGATAATAAAATTAAGTCAAATTGACCTCCATGATTTATTTATTTGTGAATTATTTTGGAGAAATTTCCCCCACGGAACGGCCAAAAGATGGTTTTCACATGAATAAATTCCCCAAAGGATGATTGTGAATTATTATTAGTGGTGACGATGACCCTCCCCACGAGGCTCGTTCAAAGCGAAGGTTATTACTTAGGTATAAAATTGATATGCATATACTTTCCCGAAGTCCCTGTCAATTTTATATTGGTTAAGTGGGAGCCGACTATTAATTTTGAATTAAAGGTTTGTAAATGTTCTTATTTGTAACCTGCTTGAATGTGTTTAAATAGACAGTTCACACCATGTGACCTATTTAAATTGTTTTGAGATGTCGGCTGATGCATGTTCATATTTTTTTGAGATTTTGATATGAACAATGTGATCGAATTGAGTGATAATTTTGTACTTGTACAAATTGCTATTTATTTCAGTTCAGCATGTCGTAACCTTTTAATCCACTGTTAATATACTTAAAGTCAATAGAATTGTATTGGAAACAATGTTGATTGGAAACGAAAAATTATAATTGTCCTAACTGCACAAAAGTACAAGTGTATTCTTGACATACCAAAAACCAGATGAGCCAACTGATGAGACAAAAATGCGGGACTCGTCAGATCACCTTGCGAGAGATGTTGTCGCTGAAAATAGTGGAGGGCAACCCCGTAAGGGATTACGTCCTCAAAATAGATGGCCCATCTGAATAAACTTGAGGTTCTGGGTGCAGATTATGATCTGGAGACCCAGATCGATTTGGTACTCCACTCTCTGCCCAAAAGTTTTGAGCACTTTGGGCTCGCTAACTGATTTGTTGCAAGCTTTGGTCATGGCAGAGACGTTGATGGGGCACCAAACTCAAGCTTTGACGGAAAATGGTCAGCCTTCATCTTCTAGGCCAAGGGAAGGCAAGAAGAAGAAGAGGACCAAAAGCCATAAGAAATCAAACTCAATCGTTGCCAAGGGAAATGGTAAGATGAGGAATGTTGGTGGTGTCAAGGAAAATCCAAAGGGGAAGTGCTTAAATTGCAGTGAAAGAGGACAATGGAGGTTTGCTTGTTCCAACCCCAAAAGGGCCGGAAAGAAAGGTAATTCTCACACACTAGTTGTTGAAACTTGTTTAGCGGCGTATACTTCTTGTTGGTCCCGGTGTAAACGAGTCTTACACGTGTATGGGGGGGGGAATACACGTGTTCAGTGATTTTAAAACTTTTTCTTACCGAGGTTAGCTTGGGTCAGATAATCCTGAAGATTAGGTTCTGAGAAGCACATATCGCTCTAAATCAAAGTCTCATCGAGATAAAGTGATCGAAGTCGCTTTCGAGATACCTCAGATAATCCCAATTGAATCCTCGAGTGTCGAGAGATCCGAGTTGCTTGGATCAGATAACTAGCTTAATGAATCCTCGCTCTTTAAGAGAGTTTGGGTTTGATAACTATCTCGTTTTAAAGCTACTTAGTCGTCTTGAATGGTTGGCCCTTAGATTATACTCGTTTTAAGCTTTGCTGAAAAAACCTTCCCTTTATGAAATAGTGATTAGGCTGTGATTCACTTATGCAACTTCAGTGGATTGATTCCAACTGAATATTCGTGAAAAGTATGCTTTCAAAATCAAGTCAATGCAAATAGTTAAGCGAGATAAGGAAAGAATAAAGAACACAACAGCTTATAGTGGTTGGAGACTCAAGCTCCTACATCCACTCTCTCTCGACTCTTCAGAGAAATTCACTATCAACTTCGAGCTTTTCGACTACCTCGCGTAGTTTACTTACTCAACTCGCCCCGAGTTTTTCGACTACTCCCGTGGTTTACTTACTCAACCCGACCTTGAGTTTTCGACTACCTCGTAGTTTACTTACTCAATCACACACAAGCTTCGGACTACCCCCCAGCTTACTAACTTCTCCTCTAGAGTTTTTCGACTACTCCGCGTAGTTTACTAACTCTTTACAACTCTACTCACCAACAAACACACTCCAACTACCTTCTCAAGGTTTGGGGTTTCTCGGTTGGTTTTCAACTAGGATGAGATATCCTTTACAATGAAGCACAATGCAAAGGGTTAGGATATCTCGACTAAGCTTTGGATAAATCTTATCAAGCTAGGCTTAGTAAAGTGAGCTCTCTTCAATATAGAAGCACTTGGGAAATTCAAGGTATTTGAGTGCTTTAACTTTTGCAAGAATAAGTTTGAGCTCTTGAGTTGCGTATAAATTTCCGTAACCTTCAGAGTAGAGGGTCACCAAAGATTTATAGGCATACACCAAGGTCACTTTTGAAAACTATCCGTTGGAGAGATAGCCGTGAGTTCCTCTTATGGGTGTGTGAAAACGACTATATTTAGGGTTTGAAACTCCCTAACATGTTTTAGGCAATAACCTTTCATGTAGCCGGTCTTCACTTTTTTGCGCGATCTGGAACTTTCGTGACATCCGACATCTTTTTTTCACTTTGTCCTTCATCGATTATCAAGATGGCATGATGTCGTCTTCCTCTTTTTGACTTTTGTCTCCAGTTAAAGGTAGACACCTCAAACGGCTCTTTTGGTTACAAACTCTGAGTTTGATATAACCTTAACAACACTTGACTTAGTTCCTTTTATTCGCGTTTGAATGTCTTGGCAATATCTAACTTTCTAAGGTATCGCGTTTTTCTCAGTATTGCATCCTTCAGATAGATATATTCAGTGCCTTCGGAACATTCAGGTTTTATCTTGAGCATTCAAGACATTCTTCGAAGTCTTCGATGAATTCTTTGTCTTTTCGATATTCTTGATCTTGATTTCTCGATCTTGATCTTGCGTCTTGAGTCTTGAGTTCTTGAGTCTTTAGGTCTTCTCGAGTCTTCATCGAGTCTTGATCTTCGAGTCTTTAGTTTCTTCACGAGTCTTGATTTATCGGTTTCATCCCGATGTCTCTGAGTTTCATCTTGAGTCTTGATCTTCGATTTCATCTTGAGTCTCTGATATCTTAGTTTCATCTTTGAGTCTTGGTTCTCGATTTCTCTGAGTCTGAGTATTTAGTTTCTCGAGTCTTTCTCGATCTCTCATTTGAGTTTTGATTCTCGGTTTTTCATATTGAAACTTCAGTTTCTTGATTTTATCTTGAGTTCTTTTCGGGGTCTTGAACCTATCTGAACTATATCAGACTATGTCGACTATACATTTTCCAGATGACATCCTGAATACTCTAAAACTGAATCCTGACTCAACTATCAAGATCAATCTGAACATGTCATACTTAGGGGTTTTTGGGATCTTAATCAAAATCATATAATCTTTTATTAAATTCATCTCCCAACAATTTCCCCCTTTTTGATGATGCCAAAACCTATCTTGTTACAAACATATAACCTATGCTCAGGTTTCAGTTTATTCTATTATAAGATTGGTTCCTGAACAGAGAATCTCCCAACAATTTCTTTAAGAAGGGAATCTCTTTGAATAAATAATCTCCCAACAATTTAAATCATTCAACAGATTTCTTCAGTAATGAATCCTTTTTAAATAGATCATTACTAAATACTTAAGCAATTTTTTCCATATCATCATACAATCAGTTCAGAGACATTCATTCAGCATATCAAAATAAAGACATGTAAATAAGATAATGAGATATTATCTTTTGAGCAAAATGATAAATCTTCATTGATGATAAGTATACCATTACAGATTACAATGAATTTATCAAACAAAATCAAAAAGACAAAAATTTAAAGATTACAGAATCTTCTGAGTTCTTCAGTTCTTCAGTCTTCAGATTCGGCTCTTCAGTTTGCTTCATTCTCGATTTCATCAGCTGGCACCTCCAGGTTGAACATTCCGAAAAATCTTTTCTTCAGTTCATTCCTCTCCTTGATGATGTCCAGACTGTTCCCTGTTAATCCCAACTGACCAGCATACTGAGCAATTTCTTGCGTAATGGCCTTCTCATTTATCAAGCCATTACCAAGTCTTGGAGGAGGATAGGAATATGGACCGGGGGCTTCTATCTGTACTCCACCTTCATCCGCAAGGTTAATCTAGCCTTGTAGATACTTTGGATAGAAGGTGAGAAGATATTCAATGAAAGCTTCGTTCTGATCTGAGCCTTCCCCTCTCCATTCCCTGAGAACATCGTAATTGAACCAGAAGGTTCTCTTTACTTCTTCCCACATGTCGTTGAGTTTAATGGGCATCCATTTATCAACGTGGGGCCACTTCAGCGCTTTCGATGTTCCCTTCCTCTTGCTCGCAAACCTCCTGAAGTCACTTCTTCGCTTCTGCTCTTCGTCTATCTTTTTTCTGATCACAGACGCTCCGGAGACCGAAGCAGCAGCTTTCTTAGCTTGTTCTTTTTGGAGTGTCTTCAGAGCATCTCTGGTGTTGAAGACTTTCTTCTGAGGTTGAGACTCAGATTCTTCTGTATCTTCATCATCCAGAATCAGCTTTCTCTGGATTGACTTAGAAGCCTTCGTACGCTTGCTTACTGGTTGAACAACGCCCAAGGCTTTCCTCTTCATAAGCGATTCAAAGACTACCGCTTGTTCCAACCTTAGTTCTAGCTCTCAGTTTCTCTCTTGCAACCTCAAGCTTGGTTTGCTCAGAAACTCGAGTGTAGATGGGCTTCTCTACTTGAGCGAATTTCAATTTATCAGTAGCTTCAACTTCTTTTAAGGCTTTGGCTAGATTGTACATTTCAACATCTTTCTGAGCCTTCTTCTCCAAAGTACGTGCCATGAACTTCCTGAGGTCTTCACCTTCCTTTTCCCCCTTCTTGGCACCGTAATTTGGAAGAAGTCCGGAGAGAAGTGCGGTCCATGTGATAACGCTCTTTGCTCACACAATGGATCTCTCCGCTAACCGATCTTGCTCATCTTCCATTCTCGATGTGGTTCTTAGCCACATAAAGTTCTTCGAGATAAGTGGGCAAACCGGCGGGAGAGTGCATCTTTAAGCATCTCTCTGTCATCTTGGTCACGAAACCATCGAGCTCATTTCCTCAATAGCAGATTTGATCAGCACCTCATTTTTCTCTGCCAGTTTCACCTCTAGAAATTTAGTCGATTCCTGGTGCTTCTGTTTCATTTCAGCACTTAACTCTGCGTTGACTCCCTCCAAACTTTTCATTGAATTTTTTCTTCCATGGAGGTCATCCGAGTGGTCGAGTGTTTTGTATCCGCACGAGTTCAAGAATGGCTAAGACCTTCCATTGTCCGAGCTTGATTGGCCGCGTTTCTTCCATCGAAAGCAATGTTGATCGCCATTGGCTCAATCTTCTCAAGTTTCTCCATTATGGGAGTGAGATCAATCTCGTGACCTATACGACCTACAGGCTTTGTTTGATCATCCCGAAGTTTAAACTTCATCCCGAGCTCCGGTCTCAATTGAGCCTCGATCATTTTATCGGACAATTGAGAATTAAAGGTAGTACTTTTAAATTAACTTTGGCATATTTGTTAATAGTGCCAAAAGGTACTGAAGAGTGCTAACCGATCGAGGTTGATCGACAACATAAGTCTCTTTTTCCATTTGAGACCCGATCCTCAACATCTCCTGTTGGTCCCCATCTCCATCTTTGGATTTGTCTCATTGCTCGGGCACTCAACTTCGATTGTTTTTTCTTCTCGGCTAGCTTCAAAACGAACGACTCATCAAAATTGGAATTTTTTCATCTCGAGCTTTGTCCTTACGAACCACGAGAAGTCGGTCGGGAAAAATTTGTCTCCTCATTCCATCCCAGTCTTCCCCTACGAATGCGGCAATATCAAGCATCTCGGGAAGAGTCCGATTGAGGATATACTTATGTCGTCCTTAATCTGAAGAAAACATCTTGAGATCGGGGTATGAAATTTGAGCTCGGGTAGCGGTCAAGGATGAACCGTTCCCCCTTGCTCCTCCACTCGCCCTTGGCCTCGCCCTTCTTCCATCTCGGGCTCTCGGTTCAATAGAAGCTTACGCTAAGGAATCAAGCGAAGAGATTCGGGAGCTCATCAAGAATATTTTGCTCCCGAGCCTCGAAGGTGTCTGAAGTGTGTGCATTCAGGTCCTCGGTTGCATCCGAGTGGGTTCCCGAGGCCCGAGTGGCATATCCTTAGTTTAGTCCGAGTTGGCTCGTCACCGAGCTTTGCACATCTTGGATCGACTCGAGCTAGCTTTTGGTTCGAGCACAAGACATCCGAGGTGAGCATCTCGAGGTCTGAGCTCCTTTAAAATTTCGAGAAATTTTATCCGAGGCCGAGTGATGTCTCGAGCACCTCGGAGAAGACACCACTCCCGATCGATCCTGTGTCCTAGAGATAACCTGAGCCAACACTTGTAATGGCGAACTCTGAGCGGTTTTGCCCTCAGGTTGTATCTCCTCAGAATCACTGCTACCTTCGTCGGTGAGAACCACCAATCTTTTGCGCTTTGGAGCAAGATCCTTCCGCTTCATCAGTTTTGCTCCTTGCTCCATTTTTGCCTCCAACAGAACCTTCCCCCTGGTTTGTTGGGTCTCTTTCAAGATGGCATGAAGGTGATTCTACCTTCTTTTCTCTTTTCCCTCGAATGGCACCTTCTTCACAAAGAAATGGGCTTGAAGAGAATTTTGGTTTTAGGGAATGGGGTTGAATTAGCGAAGATATCCTCCTCCTCTCTGCACATCTCCAAAATATAAGCAATTTTGGTGGCATGGTGGATCTTGCCTTTCATCGTGATTGCCCCATTGACCCTTTTTATGACCTTGGCTTGCTCCGTCACCATCTGGATTAAGAATTTCAGCCAGTTGAAGTCAGTGGTGGGAGATGCCTCGATCGCCGCCATCAATCTGAGCTTCGGGGTACTAATCTGCTCAAAACTCCCCGCAAGACTCATGATGCACTTGCTCACAATATCCATCAGTACACGATATTGTGGCTTTAGATGCCTCTTATGCAATGTCGCCTCAAACTTAACAGATTCTCAAAGAATCCTATCTAGGTACTCTGCTCTCTCCAAAAATATACATCGAGGATCCTCTCCTCTATCCACGAGCTCAAACACATCATTCAGATTTTTCGGAATTATGCACAAATCCCTCTCAAAATCGACGTATTTTGACGAATGCTCTAAATGTGATACGGTAATCGAAGAATGCATACCATCTTCTTCATCTATTCTCAAATTACAGATGAATTCGATTACCTCTTTTGCGAACTCTGATGGTAAACTGCGACTAGATGGGTGAGTTTAGCCAGTCGAATCATAGCAGAGCCTCCTCTTCTGGTTTTGAGTTGGTTGTGCTTTCAAGTGAGACAACGAACTCGTACCACGACTTGTTGGTTATGGCTAATTTCTTGAACAATGTTGGGGCCATTTTAGAGATTGATTTAAAAATTTTGAAGCTTTAAGGTTTTGCGATTTCTGGCCAAAGGGATTTTTAATTGCAGAGGATTTGGGAACGAAGGGTTTGATAACATTTTGGCTTGAATGGCTTAAAGGGGTATATATATAGCTTCGAGATCGTGGAGAATCGTGTTGGTTAGGTGAAAAGCAACGGTTGAGATTAATCTCCGATTAATCGGGTATACGAACCGACGATCTCTAAAAAGTAAGCCGCCAAAATATCCTCATTGGTCAATAATGTAGCAGAGTATTAAATGACTGTTGACCTTCTTCGGAATTTAAAACGATCCCGCCCAAAAACATTCCTCAGGTGTTTTATATTTATTGCGAATGATTACTGAGTTTTTCTTGAGCAATAAATGAGTCGCATGAGTCATTACTTCTTCAGACTAATTTCCCTCTATCAGTCTTACTGAGTACTGACCTTGATAAAATGTCGAATAATCTTGAAAAGTCTTGAATGGGTTCGATTATAACACCGATCTTGACCTTCAAGAATCTGAGTTTCCTGAGACTCAGTTCAGTATTTCCATTTTATCCTGAGTTTCTCAGTGAAATTCTGAGAAAGCTACATGCATTTGAAAATCTTCAATTTTTCAGATTTACTCTATACACCTGGTTCTAACATCCCTAATTCAACTGAAAGTTCCTGAAATCTTGATTCAACCAAAAGGTTTAGTCAAGATATCGACTCTTTGCCTATCATTATGAATTTTCTCCATCCTTATGTCTTTTTTCTCGACATGATCTCTGATGAAGTGATGTCTGATATCCACATGCTTGCATCTGGTGTGCAATACCGGATTTTGTGAAATAGCAATGGCACTATTGTTGTCACAAAATATTGGTACTTCATTGGCTTCAACTTTATAATCCCTTAATTGTTGTCTGAGCCAAAGAATCGAGCACATCGACTTTCCGACCATGTATTCAAATTTCGAGAATCTTTGGTTGCTCATCGAGGTTTGTTTCTTTGAAAACCAAAATATCACTTTTGCTTCCTAGAAATTGACAAGTTCTGTTGTGGACTTCCCATCAATTCTACAACCTCCATAGTCGAGATCTGAGTAACCAGTTAATTCAAGGTTATCATCAGCTGGATACCACAATCCTCTATTCACTATGCCCTTAAGATATCTTAGTATCTTTTTGGCAGCCTCCATGTGACTAGTCTTAGGATTAGCTTGGTATCTTGCACATATCCCAACAGCAAATGTTATATCTGGCCTACTTGCTGTGAGATAGAGCAATGATCCAATGATTCCTCTATAATCGACATGATTCACCGATTTGTTTTCCGAATCGGGATCCATCTTGTAGTTAGTATTCATAGGAATCCTAACTGCGTTGCAATTCTGTACACCATAGTTGGCAATCAGATCTCTGGTGTACTTTTCCTGGTTGATGAATATTCCTCCCTTTGATTGTTTCACTTGAAGACCTAGAAAGAAATTCATCTCTCCCATCATTGACATCTCAAACTTGCCTTTCATCAGTGTTGAAAACTTTTCACACAGCTGATGATTTGGAGATCCAAAAATGATGTCATCAACATATATCCGAACGAAGAAGATATCTTCCCCATCCTCTATCCGAACGAGTTATATCAACAATCTCTTTGACAAAACCATGGTCAAGAAGAAACCGAGAAAGAGTATCATACCATGCTCGGGTGCTTGCTTGAGACCATACATAGCTTTTCTTAGCTTTTGTAAACTTGGTCATTCATGCTTTTGAAACCGGAGGTTGTTCCACATAAACCTCTTCTTTAAGCACACCGATTCGAGAAATGCACTTTTCACATCCATTTGATAGATTGTGAACTTCATGTGGGCAAGATATGCAAGAAACAATCGATGACTTCTAGTCTTGCAACAAAGGTGCAAAGGTTTCATCATAATCCAAGCCTTCTTCTTGGGAATAACCTTGTGCAACTAAATTTTGCCTTGTTTCTCACAATGTTGTTGTTTTCATCTCTCTTGTTCTTGAAAACCCACTTGGTTCCAATGACATTGTGCCTTTCTGGTCTATCTACTAGCTCCCATACTTCATTCCTCGAGAATTGATTCAGCTCATCTTGCATAGCAGTAATCCAATAAGAATCTTGTAGAGCTTCACCAATCTCGGCAGGTTCTTTCTCTAAAAGGAAGCAGCAGAATAGTGCACTCTCACCATGGAACCTTCTTGTCTTAACACCTTCAGTTAGATCACCCACAATCTGACTTGTAGGATGACTTTCTAACCATTTCCTTCTTGATGTTCCCCCTTCAATAATATCCTCAACATTTGAAATGTTAGGTTCAGTTAAATCAGCAAACTCAGGGAACAACAGAAAAGGAGAAATGGAATCATCTTCCTCAGGGGAAATTCTATTGAGAACATTATCGTCGAGAGACATTTGTTCCCCTTTGGTTGATAGATTGAAAATTTTCCTCGGATGTGACCACATCTTCATTGGCATCACATACCGAGTCCGAGGCGGTGTCTGTTCAGATTGGTCACCTTTGGAGTGTTGGTTTTCCTGAGGCTCACCATCCTGAGTTCCATCCTGAACTTCCTTATCTGAGTCTGAGTCACTCCAATCATAGAATGTGATTGACTTCTTCTTTTCGTGTTCGATGGATGATTTATCTTTTCATTTGGGGCTTAATCTGGTGATCCTCTTAGTCGGTTCATCTGCATCATGTTCTGTTTCTTCCGAACACAAATAGATTAATCAAAAACAACATGAGGTGTTTCCTCCACAATAAGAGTCCTACAGTTGTAAACTCGAAAGTTTTCTTGACTTGAGAATATCCTAAGAATATTCCTTCATCGACTTTTACTATCAAAACTTTTCAACCGATCTTTACCATTATTGTGTATGAAACACTTGCAACCAAACACACGAAAGAAAGAAACAAGAGGCTTCATTTCATTCCAAAGCTCATAGGGTGTTTTGCCTTGACTCTTGGTCAGCATGGATCTATTCTGTGAGTAGCATGCGTGTTGATGATGACTTCATTTCAAAATCTTTTAGGAATATCAGCTTCAGCTATCATAGTCCTTGCAGAACTTCTTTTCGAGTCCTGTTCCTCCTTTCAAAGAACACCATTCTCGTTGAGGGTCCTTGCGGTGATGTTTCTTGTGAAATTCCATTCTCTGCACAATAATCGATATGATATGATTTATAAATTGGTTCCTTTGTCGGATCGATTTTGACCACACTCAGATTTTTTCTCAATACTGAGCCTTTTCAGTAACTCTGGCGGCTTTATCTGAGTCTCTTTCTTACTGAGTAAGAATATGACCCAAGTATATCTCGAGTGGTCATCAACTACTACCAATGTGTATTTCCTGCCATTAGTGCTTACATGTGTTATAGGACCAAAAAGATCCATATGTAGTAACTGAAGTATTCTTTCAGTAGAAACTTCAACTTTACTTTTAAATGATGCTCTTATCTGTTTTCCTTTCTGGCACGCATCACAAAAATATGTTCCTTCTTGAACATACGTTAGGGAAACCCTCTCACAAGAGCTAATCTTGCAAGCTTGTTCAGGGTTTTGAAATTTAGGTGATTCATTCTTTTATTCCATAACCAACTGGTATCTGTGGAACTTTTAGCAACTAGACATGTATCTTTAGGAGCTGAACTCCAATCAGCAAGATACACATTCCCTTTTCTTGTACCAGTCAGTAAAACTTTCTGTGATGTATCATCTTTCACAAAACATAAGTTTTTAGAGAACTCAACATTGAAACCCTTATCACAGAATTGGCTAATTGAAAGCAGATTATGCTTCAATCCAGATACATATGAAACACCATGGATATGAATCGAGTCGATTTCCAAAGTTCCATATCCTCGATCATCATCCTTGGAGTTATCCCCAAAAAGTGATCGTGGGCCTCTTTGTTGTTCAACATAGTCACTGAGTGTCTTCTTGTATCCTGTCATATGTCTTGAACATCCACTGTCAAGGTACCAAATACCAGGAGCTTTTTCATCTCTGCTCATCAGTGCCATGTGATCTTTAGTCAGTTCAGTGCCCTTGTTTTCCTCCTAAAAAACAGATCAATTCTTAGGTACCCAATTTGTGTAGGGTCCTACAAGGTTAGATGTACCTTTCGGAATCCAAATCTGCCTGACAACTCTAATCACTTTAGAGTGGCTAATTTGTCTTCCATAAACATCAACATACACATCTACTACTCTGGGTGCCTTAGCGACTTACGTATGTGTGCTAGCTTTAGCATGAACATGGGCTTTAGAATTCTTCTTTGGTTCAGGCCTTTTGTTCAGATGCTTGGGCTTTTGTGCAGCCGATCTAAATCTTTGTTGACTTGGGTTCAGATAACCTTTACCTTTAGGCAAGTAAGGTTCAGGTTGTCTGTACTGAAATCTGGGTCTTTCAGTGTTCTGAGGACTTGGTCTCTTCAGATGAGAATGTCTCTGCTGAGTGTTTCATCATCGAGGATTCCTCCGATGGTTCGATGTGGAGCCTTTCGGGGTTTGCATTCTTAGCCCGAGGCTTTGAAATACTTGCTCGAAACTTTTCAAGTATTTGCTTTCCAGTTTTCTAGCCTTCACCTGAGGTTTGGGCTTTCTAACATGATCATTCAGTTTTACTGAAACCATAGGTCCTTTTCCCTTGTCTACAACCTTGGGCATTACTTCAGCTTGAAGTGTAGGTGCCATTTGGTTTTACAAAGATAGTCTTCTTGCTACATGATGCAAAGATTGGATGACCTTGTGAGGTTCCCCCGAATGTATCCCAATCCAGTTTTTATAGTGGCGAGATCTCTGGTAACTCAATTTCATCTATCACTTTAGATGCATTATTCAATAGAGTTAACTTCTTCGTGCACTATCCTCACGATTCAGAGAGTTTTATGCTTCTCGAGAGGTCATTGAACTCGATTACGATTAATTTGAATCTCTTGATTGGATTTCTCTAGCTTTTCGATTAGGGACATTATCAACTTCTCTTTTCTCGAGAGTTGTACTTTCGTAACATCCAGTTCATCAAGAAATCCCATTAATTGAGAAGTGATCTCGGTTTTGCTAGAGTCTTTCCATTTTAGATTTTCAAAGATTGGTTCCTTATTACGCTCTTGAGTTTTATTTAGCGATCCTTGCAAAACAAAGATAGTCCTTCATCGATTCTCAAAAGAATCCATCAGTCAAAATGATATTTTTCGGTGGAACTTGAAAACTCTTGTGCTAGTGTAGGAGCAACAATAGAGACAAAAGAGTTTACCTCCTCAATGGCCATCGACAGATGTCATCACTTTTCTTTGTCTCGAGAATATCTCATCGAAGAGCTAGATCCTCCTCAGAGTGTTCTTCTTCCGCAACCATGGACCTTTTTTGCTTGAGAACTTCGGTCTCTTTTTAGCTTGTCTTTCTCTTCTCTCTTAAGCACTCAACTCGACAATCATCTTTGGAAGTGACCTTTCTTCCGACAATTATAGCATCTGTTGGCATCATCATCCTTATCATTTTTACGCTATGGACTTGGAGTCCTTCTTTTCGGATGAAGATCCTTCAAATTTTCAGTCCTTCTTCTTCTCGGTTGATCGTCCTCGGGTTTCTTCCGGTACTGTGGTTCTGTAATAGTTTTTTTGTATTTTCCAAATCTACTATTAAGTCTGTCAAACCTCCTTGCCATCAGTGCTAACTTTTCCTCAAGCTCATCCTGATGTTTGGCATGGGCATTCTCAGACTCTCTAGTTTTACAGGTTTTATCTTTGGCTTTTAAAGCCACATTCTTACTTGATGAAGAATCATCTTTGCTGTCAGCCTTTTTGGATTTCTTATCAATTAAAATTCATAGGCTTTCAAATTTCGGAGAAGACTTGTTGGTATGGCATTGAACTAATGTTCTTGGTGTTTTCAATCACCACAGCATGAATATCCCATTTCTTAGAAAAACCTCTAAGAATTTTCAATGCCACTTCTCTTTGTGGATATTTCTTTCCAAGTGCGTTAAGATCATTCATGATGCTAGTGAATCTGACTTCCAATTTGTCTATTGATTCACCATCATCCATTTCAAAACTGTCAAACTTTCCAATTGCCACTGAAAGTTTATTTTCTTTTATATGATCTGTGCCTTGGCACATAACAGCTAGTGTATCCCATATCTCTTTAGCAGTATTACAGTGAGAGATCATTCCCATCACACCATCATCAATTGTACTGTATAGTGTGTCTTTTGCAATGTAGTCTAGATTGACTAACTTTCTCTCCTCAGGAGTTAGTTGGTCATCAGACTTAGGAAATTCTGCTCTAGGATCAATTCTCTCCTCTTCTGTAATTCTAGGATTCACCACAGTGAATTTGAATGGTCCTTGAGAAACCACTCTCCACATACGCTCATGTTTGGAATACAGATGAGCCTGCATTCTCAGTCTCCATAGATCATAGTTCTCTACTGAGAATATGGGAAGTTTTTTAGAAGACATTTTTCTGATCTTTTGAAAAGAAAAGATTTCAGCAAATAAGATCAGTTCAGATAGACCACAAGTATTTTTGAAAATAAAACTTTGGTCAATACAACAGGTGGTCAAGTTGAACCACTGCTCTGATACCACTTGTTGGTCCCGGTGTAAACGAGTCTTACACGTGTATGGGGGGGGAATACACGTGTTGGGTTGATTTTAAAACATTTTCTTCGAGGTCACTTGGGTCGATAATCCTCAAGATTAGGTTCGAGAACACAGATCGCTCTAAATCAAAGTTCATCGAGGCGGTGATCCCGAAGCCGCTTTCAGATACCTCGATAATCCCAACCGAATCTCGAAAGTGTCGAGATCCTGAGTTGCTTGGATCAGATAACTAGCTTACTGAATCCTCAGAAGAGAGTTCAGTTTGATAACTATTTGTTCTAGCTACTTAGTCATGCGGAATGGTTTGCCCTTAGATTATACTCGTTTTAAGCTTTGCTGAAAAAACCTTCCCTTTATGAAATAGTGATTAGGCTGTGATTCACTTATGCAACTTCAGTGGATTGATTCCAACTGAATATCAGTGAAAAGTATGCTTTCAAAATCAAGTCAATGCAACAGTTAAGCACAGATAAGGAAAGCAATAAAGAACACAACAGATATAGTGGTTCAGAGACTCAAGCTCCTACATCCACTCTCTCTGACTCTTCAGAGAAATTCACTATCAACTTCTGAGCTTTCTGACTACCTCGCGTAGTTTACTTACTCAACTCGGCCCTGAGTTTTCTGACTACTCCACGTAGTTTACTTACTCAACCCGACCTTGAGTTTTCTGACTACGCCGTAGTTTACTTACTCAATCACACACAAGCTTTCAGACTACCCCTATAGCTTACTAACTTCTCCTCTAGAGTTTTCTGACTACTCCGCGTAGTTTACTAACTCTTTACAACTCTACTCACCAACAAACACACTCCAACTACCTTCTCAAGGGTTTGGGGTTTCTCGGTTGGTTTCCAACTAGGATGAGATATCCTTTTCAATGAAACACAATGCAAAGGGTTAGGATATCTCAACTAAGCTTTGGATAAATCTTATCAAGCTAGGCTTAGTAAAGTGAGCTCTCTTCAATATAGAAGCACTTGGGAAATTCAAGGTATTTCGAGTGCTTTAACTTTTGCAAGAATAAGTTTGAGCTCTTGAGTTGCGTATAAATTTCCCGTAACCTTACAGAGTAGAGGGTCACCAGTATTTATAGGCATACACCAAGGTCACTTTTGAAAACTATCCGTTGGAGAGATAGCTTCGTGAGTTCCCTCTTATGGTGTGTGAGAAACGACTATATTTAGGGTTTGAAACTCCCTAACATGTTTTAGGCAATAGCCTTTCATGTAGCCGGTCTTCACTTTTTGCAGTCTGGAACTTTCGTACATCTGACATCTTTTTTTGGCTTTGCGTCCCACATCGATTGTCGATGATGGTACAAATGTCGTCTTCCTCTTTTTGACTTTTGTCTCCAGTTAAAGGTAGACACCTCAAACGGCTCTTTTGGTTACAAACTCTGAGTTTGATATAACCTTAACAACACTTCTGACTTAGTTCCTTTTGTCTGCATTTGAATGTCTTGGCAATATCTAACTTTCTAAGGTATCGCGTTTTTCTCAGTATTGCATCCTTCAGATAGATATATTGATTGCCTTGAACATTCAGGTTTATAATTGAGCATTCAAGACATTCCGAAGTCTTGATGAATTCTTTGTCTTTCGAGTATTCTTGATCTTGATTTCTCCTTCTTGATCTTGCGTCTTGAGTTTTTCGAGTTCTTGAGGTCTTCGAGTCTCGTGGTCTTCGAGTCTTGAGTCTTCTGAGTCTTTAGTTTCTTCTGAGTCTTGATTTATCTTGACCGATGTCTTTGAGTCTTCATCTTTGAGTCTTCAATTTCTCGGTTTCATCTTTGAGTCTCTGATATCTTAGTTTCATCTTGAGTCTTGAGTCTCGATCTCTCACCGAAGTTTTTGATTCTCGATTTCTATCGAAGTCTTGAAATTCGATTTCATATTGAAACGGTTTTCTTGAAAAACATCTTGAGTTCTTTCGGGTCTTTAACCTATCTGAACTATATCTGCTGACTATACATTTTCCAGATGACATCCTGAATACTCTAAAACTGAATCCTGACTCAACTATCAAGATCAATCTGAACATGTCATACTTAGGGGTTTTTGGGATCTTAATCAAAATCATATAATCTTTTATTAAATTCATCTCCCAACACTTCTCATTCGTGGGTAGTTGATACGGGATCTGCTAACCATGTATGTTTCATGTTACGGGGTCCTAGCTGACGTGACAACTTAGTGGGAGTGAGATCCTCATCACATGGGCAATGTTACATAAGTAATGGCTATTGCAATGCTACGAAGGTAGCGGGTATTGCAATTCCACGAAAGTAGCATTACTGCAATGCTATGTGAAGTAGCAGTTTTTACAGTACTGCATGAGTAGTGGTTAAAGCAGTGGGAGACATGCACCTGTCTTTTGAAGACATAATTTTAGTTTTAAGAGATGTTCTTTACGTTTCAGTTTTTTCGGAAAAACCTTATTTCAGTTTCTAAACTATATAATGATGGATATTCTGTTCATTTTTCTAAGGAAGTTACTGCTTACCGTAACGATGTGTTTATCTGTCATGAAACTTTGGGAACAATCTCTATACTATTAGCTCTGCACACCACTCACAAAATGTATCTTATAACCCATCGACTATTTCATGCAATAAGAGAAAATGTTCAGAAAATGTGAACGAGACACTTCTATGGCATCTAAGATTAGGTCACATTAATCTAAATAGGATCCAAAGGTTGGTGAAAGATGGTTCGCTGACGGACCTACAGTTAGAACCACTTCCAACCTGCGAATCATGTTTGGAGGGTAAGATGACCAAGAGGGCATTTGGAGCCAAGGGGAATAGAGCCACATAAGTGTTGCAAATCGTTCACACTGAAATGTGTGGTCCAATGTCAACCAAAGCTAGAGATGGTTATGAGTATTTCGTGACTTTCATCGATGATTACTCAAGGTTCGGATACATTTTCCTCATGAAACACAAATCGGAAACCTTAGATAAATTCAAGGAGTTCAAAGCCGAAGTGGAGAATCATAGGGAAAAGAGTATCAAGTTTCTACGATCTGATCGTGGAGGCGAATACCTCAACGATGAGTTTTTGAACTACCGTCGACGAGGGCATTGTTTCCCGATTGATCGCACTTTAACCCCTCAACAAAATGGGGTTGCAGAACGAAGAAACATAACACTCTTAGAAATGGTCAGATCCATGATGAGTTATTCAGATCTACCCAAGTCATTTTGGGGTCATGCCTTGGAAACAAAGGCTTACGTTCCGAATCTGGTGCCATCCAAATTGGTTCCCAAAACCCCTAAAGAGTTGTGCACCGGGCGCAAGCCTAGTCTGAGACATCTCAGGATTTGGGGGTGTCAAGCATACGTACTAGACAAGGAAGCCGGTAAGTTGGATGCACATTCGAAACTAAGGTTGTTTATAGGATATTCCATGGGAACGAAAGGGTGCATGTTCTATGGTCCCGAAGATCAAAATGTGGTAATAAGTACGCACTTTAGATTTTTGGAAGAAGACTTTATGAACAATCGAAAGGCCAAAAATGAGATTACCTTAAATGAAACAAGAGGGCAAACTCCTATACCAACTGTACAGGTTGATATACCAAGCATCACACCGACACAATCGGAACCTCGTCGTAGTGGGAGGGTTGTCCGACAACCTGAGAGATTCATGGGGATAGGAGAATCTTTGGATTTGGTCCCAAGGGATAGTGAATCAGACCCCTGGTCCTACAAGGAGGTGGTCCAAGATAAGGATTCAAAATCCTGGCAAACTGCGATGGAAGCCGAGATGGGTTCAATGTATCATAATCAGGTGTGGGAGCTAGTTGAACCACCCAGTGGGGTAAAACCCATTGGATGCAAGTGAGTCTACAAGAGGAAAAGAGGACCGGACGGGAAGGTGGAAACCTTTAAAGCTAGGCTTGTGGCAAAAGGATACACTCAGAAAGAGGTATCAATTATGAACAAACCTTTTCGCATGTAGCCATGCTTAAGTCCATTCGTATTCTCTTGGCAATAGATGCACATCTAGATTTTGAGATCTGACAAATGGATGTCATGATAACTTTCCTTAACGGGAGTCTTGACGAGGAAATCTATATGCAACAGCCCGAAGGTTTCATCGAAAAAGACTAAGAACACCTTGTGTGCAAGCTGAAGAAGTCCATTTATGGATTGAAGCAAGCATCTCGGGCTTGGAACCAATGTTTTGATCATGTAATCAAATTTCATGGGTTTGATCAAAATGATTTCGAGAGTTGTGTTTATAGGAAGTGTGCCGGAACTGCCTTGGTATTCCTAGTACTATACATAGACGATATTCTGCTCATCGGAAACGATGTAAAGGTTTTGTCAGACGTAAGGGTATGGCTGTCAAAATAGTTTGATATGAAGGACTTAGGGGAAGCCGGTCATATTCTTGGGATCAAGATCACTCGAGATCGAAAGAAAAGAATGATCGGCTCATAGCAAGCTTCATACATAGATACCGTTTTGAAGTGTTTCAACATGCAAGATTCCAAGAAGGGTTTTGTACCTTTCAGGAACGGAATCCATCTATCGAAATACATGTGTCCCAAGACACAAAGGGAGATAGATGACATGAGAGACATTCCTTATGCGTCGGCAGTAGGAAGCCTCATGTATGCAATGTTGTGTACGAGACCGGATATCTGCTACGCCGTAGGCATGGTAGCGAGATATCAAAGTAATCCTGGAAATCAACATTGGACTGTTGTTAAGAACATTCTGAAGTATCTGAAAAGAACTCGAGATAGAATGTTGGTTTATCAGTCAGACGGTTTATTTCCAATGGGATACACGGACTCGGATTTCCAATCAAACCTAGATTCCAGACTATCTGCCTCAGTTAGTGTGTTTTCATTTGGGAAGTGTAGCCATGAAATGGACGAGTGTGAAGCAGAAATGCATCACTGACTCAACCATGGAAGCCGGGTAAGTAGCTGCTTGTAAAGTAGTGAAGGAACCAGTTTGGCTCTAGATCTTCTTAGTGGACTTGGATGGAGTTCCGAATTTGTCTAGCAATATTTGCTAGGGGTAGTTGCAAATTCAAGGGAAGCAAGAGTCCACGAGTCAAACAAACACACTGAAGGAAAGAAATCTTAAACGAGAAATCGTTAAGAGAGGAGATGTAGAGGTGGTTAAGATCACATTGGAGGATAACCTAGTTAATCCTTTCACAAAGTGTCTGCCTCTGGAAACATTCAAGAGACATGTGGGAGGAATGGTTGTCAAGTGCATAGCCAATCTGCTTTGAGTATAAGTGGGAGAGATATTATTAGGTTCGTGTAGGTGGCATTAGATGTCACATAGAACTACACGAGACGTGCTGTGGTATACTTAAAAGCAAACTTTGAGTATAAGTGGGAGATTGTTGGGGTTATACGTGAAAGTATGCTTTTACTTTGTATAACCTATGTATTAAACACTTATTTACTGAAATAAATTGTTTATCACTGTTGCTTTAAATATGATTAAATGTTATATATATTTATTGCAAACCGTTCATAGCACGTGTTACATTGTAGTTAACGTGGTGATACCAGATCACAGAAGATCACGTTAACAGTGCCTTGTAAACGAGTGCGTGTTTCACAACTTAGATATACCTGAACAATCTATTGGTAGAAGTTGATGTGTAAGGCTTAGATTGACTTGTCTTGACCAAGAGATTACACTAGTGCATTCGATGCGCTGAAGCGGACCTGCAGAGAGGATAAACTCATTTGCACTGACTTAAGGGATGAAGAGTTAGACCTCAGTGGTTGTTGATTTCTTAATCTCTGTCACTTAATAAGGACTGTGTGTGATTAGTAGTTATTGCTTTGACTTATAAATGGGAAGAGAATCATTGCGACTTCGATACCCTATATCTTGGGCAATAATATTAATTACATGACAGTTGCTAAATTAATACAGAGAATCGTGTGCTTGCAACGTCTTGCTTGATTGGTCCCCTTGGTGGGCCCGGAACCTTTATCATACCAAGTCTTGCAAGTGGAATTAATTTTTCGGTATGGATAATAAAGCTGGGCTGTCCTTACTCCAAGGATAAAGATATTAATTAATATAAAGCTTTTCAGTGGCTTAATTAATTAATAGACTAAATAATCTTAAACACGGGAAATAATAATCGGGAGCCATATTACCGTAATATGGGTTAAGTTGGATAGTGCAATATTAATTATATAGTGGCATTAATTAATATTAATGGGCTGAATTATATTGTGGCTCAATATTGGAATTCAGAAGCCCATTGGAAGGTCCATCTTAATTCTCCTAAAGGCCCCTCAAGTAGCCCAATTAAAATCCAATAAATAAAAGATGCTTAGAATAAAATAAATTATTGTTGCTTATATTTCCTTGAAATTTTTGAAAATATTAAAGAAAAGAGGGAGAAGAATTTTCTTGAAAAGATTTTATGGAAAGGAGATAATGTATTCTTGGAATACAAGATTATCTCATAAATTCAAGAAAACTCCCACTTGACTTCTTTAATAGGAAGTTTTCGAAAATTATAGGGCAATAATAGGATGAAGAATTTTCTTGATTTTCTTGGAAAGATTTTTATGAAAAAAGATATGTATTATAGGAATACAAGAATATCTCATAAATTCAAGAAAGATCCAATCTTGAAAGATCCCCTATTATTTTTGAAAATATAGGCTAAATAAGAATGTGAGATTTTTATGGAAAAAATACACATGGAAAGAAGAATATATTGGATATATTCAAGATTTCTTGGAGATCAAGAAAAGATCTTTTCCATACCCTTTTTGGCTGATTTTTTCGTCCCCCTATGTATAATTAAGGGGATGAATTCTTTTCATTCCCCTAGTGTTCCATGCGTTGGAAATATTAGAAATCCACAAAGGTGGTGCAACAATATTTTTATTTTTCTTTTGTTTTATAAATCTTTCATCGGAGAACCTTCCACCAGGGTTATTGGACGAGGACTTGGGAATACTTGAGAAGGACTTTTGGTGGGTATCTAGATACTTGATCCTGTCTGTCTCAGATCGTCTCTCCAACGGGTACGTTTACGTAAACTTCTAGAAATTCAGCATGCTAGGATCTTTTACGTGAAATATTATTTGCATGTTGTTGTTGGATTAATTATTATTTGAATTCACTTAGGTAAATTCATGCTAGTAATATTGTTAATTTAAATTTGTGTTTATGAGGTCATCCCGATAGATCCTGGCATATGTTATCCCAACAGATTGCTCCGACGAGCTTTCTACCTGTGAAGCATGCCTCTCAGATCTATCAACAGATTTCTTCTGTGCATCAGGCTGTGCTGCTGCTTCTTCTTCATCAGACTCATTTTCCAAGAAAAGGGTCATCGGAGCTTGTTTTACTTTCTTTGGCTTCTTTGCCAGTTCTTTCGTCAGGGTCCTCTTTCTCTTAGGTGGTTGAGCTGATGCAGCTGAGGCAGTTTCTTTTCCCTTGCCTTTCCTCACATTCATCCTCAAGTCGTCATCAGGAGGACCGAAAATGGCAGTAGTACTGGTTAGAAACGCCCTGTAATTCTTCAACCCATTTTGGTCCCATTGAGTAGTTGGAAACTTGTCCCTCAGAATGACTGCCACTTTATTCAGATTGTTGATTCTTTTGCGTAGAAAACCTTCTCTCTGTTCATTTACCCCGAACTTTGCATGTTCTTGCAACAGAATCGCCTTCAGGAATCCTGCCCAGTTGATGTTTGTGTCTCCATCCACGACTGCTGCCATACAGTGCATTTTGACAGCAGTCAGTCCATCAGGGCTGAAGGAGATTCCCATTGTTGTCTTTGAGAGGATATCAAACAACAGACGATACTTCCTCTTCAACATCGGTCTGACAAAATTTGCAGTGTGTTGTTTGTCAGCTTCTCTGAACAATTGATCTCTGATCTGCTCATCTTCATTTTCTCTGTAGTGAGCAGGTGAAATTTTCCCTTTGGGCAAGTTAAACAGTCTTGTGATGTCTACATTGGTGACTGTAAACTCTTCACCATTGACAGATGATGACAGTTCATCGCCAGGTGTCACTACTTCCAAATTTCGCAGAAACTCCAAGGCTTCATATTGCATAACCGTATTGGAGTGGGCTGCACAATATAGTTCAAGTCCACATCCCTTCAGTAGTTTCTCCACCTCCATTGATTCTGGATCTCGAGTAATCCCAAATACCACATATTTGTCCTCTACAATTTGATTGGATAGATTTGCGTAATTACACATGATTTTTCCCATTCCGTGTTTTGCCATCTAAAACAAAAGAAATCAGTGTGAGAATTGTGCATAAAAACATAAAACAAATCACATATTTGACTTCTCAGACAAATAACCGATGTTTGATTCCTCATAATAAACACACAGACACCAAAATAGATAATGCATAACACATATGGTAAATTTGTAGCCTATAAAAACACCCAAATACATGAAGCTAAATAGACATATAAGCGATAATTACCAGATTCTTGCTTCTTGATTTTAGAAAAGATGAATCACGAGAAATTAATTTTGAAATTGCAGAGTATAGGTGATTTTAGAAGATTTAGGGTAAGGAAGTTTTGAAGGGTTTTGACGAAGGCTATATATATTGAAAAGGAGGGAAAACTAATTTGGAAAATCGAGATTGGAAAGCCAAACGTTTGAACAAGATGAATGATTGAGATTAAGTGGTTTTAAAATTAATTGATCGTGCAGTCAGGGATTTCAAGCACGATTGACTTTTGGATTTAAAAACGCAATGAATAGCAATTAATAAATATCCCCCACGTCCGCATTAAATGCTTTGCAGGGTGTGCGTCATAAAAATATGTGCACAGTAAAAGTAAATATTATTAGATAATTGCATAAGAATAAACAGAAAGACAAAGAAACAGAAATGCGTATCTGATTGACTGATGTTGTAATCAGTCAATACCACATGAGTTTGTTCAGGTCTGACTGATTTCTGTTGATCTTAATTTCTGCCTAATCCTTTGTATTTTCCCAACAATATCTCACTTCTCTGATCTGATTTCTTCTGATTATATCTGAACAGTTGAAGTTCCCCCTTCAACTGTTATCCCTTTTCTGATCAGTCCCTGACTGATCCTTCCTGATCAGTTGAGATTCTATTTCTCAACTGATCCTTTTTCTCTTGTCAGTTTCTTAACCAACTGGTCTTGGAGACCAGTCCACCAAAGATTTCTGGTGCACTTTCTCCTAAATCCAGAAGTCCTAGCTCATTACATAGTTCTCCGAATCTGATTTCAGCTAGTGGCTTGGTTATGATATCAGCTCTCTGCTTATCAGTATGGATCTTTTCCATTCTGATATTCTTCTTTTCCACATGATCTCTTATGAAGTGATGTCTAACGTCCACATGCTTGCATCTTGTGTGTAGAACTGGATTCTGAGTAATTGCAATAACACTATTACTGCACAGAATATGGGCACGTTCGTAGCTACAATGTTATAATCCCTAAGTTGCTGACTAAGCCAGAGCAGTTGGGAATAACAACTTCCTGCAGCCATATATTCTGCTTCAGTAGTAGATGTGGCAACAGATGTCCATTTCTTTGAGAACCAAGAGATCAATTTACTTCCTAAGAACTGACATGTACATGAGGTTGACTTTCTGTCTATTCTGCAACCTCCATAATCAGAATCAGAATACCCAACAAGCTCTAGATTATCATCTGATGGGTAGAATAAACCAAGGTTTACTGTCCCCTTCAGATACTTAAGAATCCGCTTAGCTGCTTCCAGGTGGATTTGCATCGGATTTGACTGAAATCTGGCACACACACCTACTGCAAATGTTATATCAGGTCTGCTGGCAGTCAGGTATAGTAAAGATCCAATGAGAGCCCTATATACTTTCTGATTAGTTTTCTGACCATTCTCATCTGGATCCATCTTGAATCCAGTCATCATAGGAATTTTGGCTTCCTTACTGTTCTGAATTCCAAACTTAGCCAACAGGTTCCTAGTGTACTTTGCCTGACAGATGAATATCCCTTCTGTACTTTGTTTAACTTGAAGACCCAAAAAGTAATTCATCTGACTCATCATGGACATCTCGAACTTCCCTTGCATCAGTTTACTGAATTTATCACATAAGTTTTTGTTGGGAGATCCGAAGATGATATCGTCCACATAAATCTTCACCATCAGAATATCTTCACCATCTTCTATTCTGAACAAGGTTCTGTCTATGACTCCTTTAGTGAATCCGCTTTCTACCAAGAACTGAGATAGTGTATCATACCAAGCTCGAGGAGCTTATTTCAGGCCATAAAGAGCTTTTCTTAAACGGTACACCTGGTTGCCTTTTTCAAAGCCTGGAGGTTGTTTGACATAAAATTCCTCTACTAGTACCCCGTTTATGAATACACTCTTTACATCCATCTGATACACAGTAAACCCTCTGTGGGCAGCATATGCCAGAAACAGCCGAATGGCTTCCAGGCGAGCGACTGGTGCAAAGGTCTCATCATAATCAATTCATTCTAATTGTGAATACCCCTTTGCCACAAGTCTTGCCTTATTTCTGGTGATGACATTATTCTCATCCCTCTTGTTCTTGAATACCCACTTTGTTCCTAACACATCTTGATGAGTTGGTCTGTCTACCAGTTTCCAAACTTGATTTCTCTCGAACTGCTCTAGTTCTTCTTGCATGGCTAGAATCCAACTGGCATCTTGTAGAGCTTCTTCTATAGTGGTAGGTTCCTTCAAAGACAGATAGCAACAATACATGGCACTTTCACCAATCTGATGTCTAGTTAGGACTCGGGCATTAGGATTGCCGATTATCTGATCAGTTGGATGTTCTTTTAACCAAGTCCTTCTTTTCTGATGTATATCAGTTTGGACATTTTCATCCTCTTCTGATATTGAGTCACTAGAGGTTGGGAGAGGTACGATAATAGGATCCACTTGGCATGGACAAGTCTCAACTGATGTTGGAATCATCATATGCTGATGTTTGTCTGCAGGAACATCAGGTGTTCCCCCTGAATCAGATGGTTCATTTGTTACTGTCTAAACTGTACCAGCTTCTTCATCAACAGTTGTACGTACCTTAGGGTCTGATTGACCTGGTGAATCATTAAGATCAAGATTAGGAACATACACTGTTACGTGATCTGGTTCCTTTTCTTTGATACTTATCTCGATCCATTTTTTCGAGCATCAAAATCGATTGATCTGCATCGCTCTTGATCGGAAAGTGATTTCTCTTGTTCGTAAGATGTCCATTTGGGCGATGAATTTAATAAAAGATTATATGATTTTGATTAAGATCCCAAAACCCCTGAGTATGACATGTTCAGATTGATCTTGATAGTTGAGTCAGGATTCAGTTTTAGAGTATTCAGATGTTATCTCGCAAAATGTATAGTCAAGCAGATATAGTTCAGATAGGTTCAAGACTCAAGAACTCAAGATGTTTCAAGAAACGGTTTCAAAGATGAAATCAAGTTTTCAAGACTCAAGAAGAAATCGAGAATCAAGACTCAAAGGAGAAATCGAGATCAAGACTCAAAGATGAAATCGAGATATCAGAGACTCAAGATGAAATTGAGAAATGAAGACTCAAAGATGAAGACTCAAAGATATCACCAAGATAAATCAAGACTCAGAAGAATCAAGACTCAGATGACCTCAAGACTGTAAGAATCAAGACTGAAGACCTCAAGACTCAGAAGACCTCAAGACTCAAGACTCAAGACGCAAGATCAAGACCGAGAAATCAAGATCAAGAATATCGAAGCACAAAAGAATTCATCAAGACTCAAGAATGCATCAATGCTCAAGATGAACTCCGAATGTTCCGAGGCATCAATATATCTATGTGAAGGATGCAATACTGAGAAAAACGCGATACCTTAGAAAGTTAGATATTGCCAAGACATTCAAATGCAGACAAAAGAAACTAAGTTAGAAGTGTTGTTAAGGTTATATCAAACTCAGAGTTTGTAACCAAAAAGAGCCGTTGAAGGTGTCTACCTTTAACTGGAGACAAAAGTCAAAAAGAGGAAGACGACATCAGACCCATCGATTAATCGACGGTGATAAAGTCGCCGAAAAAGATGTCGAGGATGTACGAAAAGTTCGATCGCAAAAAGTGAAGACCGGCTACATGAAAGGCTATTGCCTAAAACATGTTAGGGAGTTTCAAACCCGAATTATAGCCGTTTCTCACACACCATAAGAATGAACTCACGAAGCTATCTCTCCAACGGATAGTTTTCAAGAGTGACCTTGGTGTATGCCTATAAATACTGGTGACCCTCTACTTTGTAAGGTTACGGGAAATTTATACGCAACTCAAGAGCTCAAACTTATTCTTGCAAAAAGTTACCTTGAATTTCCCAAGTGCTTCTATATTGAAGAGAGCTCACTTTACTAAGCCTAGCTTGATAAGATTTATCCAAAGCTTAGTCGAGATATCCTAACCCTTTGCATTGTGCTTCATTGTAAAGGATATCTCATCCTAGTTGGAAACCAACCGAGAAACCCCAAACCCTTGAGAAGGTAGTTGGAGTGTGTTTGTTGGTGAGTAGAGTTGTAAAGAGTTAGTAAACTACGCGGAGTAGTCAGAAAACTCTAGAGGAGAAGTTAGTAAGCTCTGGGGGTAGTCAAAGCTTGTGTGTGATTGAGTAAAGTAAACTACGGAGGTAGTCGAAAACTCAAGGTCGGGTTGAGTAAGTAAACTACGTGGAGTAGTCGAAAAACTTCGGGGCGAGTTGAGTAAGTAAACTACGAGGTAGTCGTAAAGCTCGAAGTTGATAGTGAATTTCTCGAAGAGTCGAGAGAGTGGATGTAGGAGCTTGAGTCTCCGAACCACTATAAGCGATGTGTTCTTTATTGCTTTCCTTATCCGTGGCTTAATATTTGCATTGACTTGATTTTGAAAGCATACTTTTTCGCGATATTCGGTTGGAATCAATCATTTGAAGTTGCATAAGTGAATCACGGCCTAATCACTATTTCATAAAGGGAAGGTTTTTCAACCAAAAGCTTAAAATGAGTATAATCTAAGGCCAACCATTCCGCAAGACTAAGTAGCTAGAACAGATAGTTATCAGTTGAACTCTCTTCCGAGGATTGATAAGCTAGTTATCGATCCAAGCAACTTCGGGATCTCCGAAGCATTTCAGGACCACTGTCCTCAAGAGACTTTGACTCAGAGCGATCTGCAGGCTTCTCGAACCTAATCTTCGTGGATTATCGACCCAAAGTCGACCTCGAAGAAAAAAGTTTTAAAATCACGAACACGTGTATTCCCCCCATTTTGCGTGTAAGACTCGTTACACCGGGACCAACAAGTGGTATCGGAGCGTTGGTTCAACTTGACCACTTTCTTTGTGTTGACCAAAGTTTTATTTTCAAAAATACTTGTGGTCTATCCGAATCGATCTTATTTGTCAAATTTTTTTTCTTTTCAAAAGATCGTAAAAATGTCTTCTAAAAACTTCCCATGTTCTCGAAGAGAGAACTATGATCTATGGAGACCGAGAATGCAGCTCATCTCGTATTCCAAACATTAGCTTATGTGGAGAGTGGTTTCTCAAGGACCATTCAAATTTCTTTGTGGTGAATCCTCGAATTACGAAGAGGAGAGAATTGATCCTAGAGCGAGAATTTCCTAAGTCCGATGACCAACTAACTCGAGGAGAGAAAGTTAGTCAATCTAGACTACATTGCAAAAAGACACACTATCAAAGACAATTGATGATGGTGTGATGGGAATGATCTCTCACCTTAATATCTTGCTAAAGAGATATGGGATACATTAGTTTGTTATGTGCCAAGGCACATATCATATAAAAGAAAACAAACTTTTCGTTGGCAATTGGAAAGTTTGGAGCTTTTGAAATGGATGATGGTGAATCAATAGAAAAATTGGAAGTCGATTCACTAAGATCATGAATGATCTAAACGCACTTGGAAAGAAATATCCACAAAGAGAAGTGGCATTGAAAATTCTTAGAGGTCTTTCTAAGAAATGGGATATTCATGCAGTGGTGATTGAAAACACCAAGAACATTAGTTCAATGCCATACCAACAAGTCTTCTTCGAAATGAAAAGCCTATGAATTTGTAATTGATAAGAAATCCAAAAAGGCGATAAAACAAAGATGATTCTTCATCGAGTAAGAATGTGGCTTTAAAAGCCAAAGATAAAACACAGAAACTAGAGAGTTCGAGAACCCCCATGCCAAACATCAGGATGAGCTTGAGGAAAAGCTAAGCACTGATGGCAAGGAGGTTTGACAGACTTAATAGTAGATTTGGAAATACAAAAGCTATTACAGGAACCACAGTACCGGAGAAGAAACCCGAGGATGATCAACCGAGAGAAGAAGAAGGACTGAAGTGAAGGATCTTCATCCGAAAAAAGGACTCCAAGTCCAAAGAAGAAAATGATCGGGATGATGATGCCAACAGAGATGCTATAATTGCGGAAGAAAGGTCACTTCAAAGATGATTGTCCGAGTTGAGTGCTAAGGAGAGAAGAGAAAGACAAGCTAAAAAAGAGACCGTAAGTTCTCAAAAAAAAAGGCCATGGTTGCGAAGAAAGAACACCGAGGAGGGATCTAGCTCTTCGGATGAGATATTCTTAGACAAAGTGAAAGTGATGACATCCGTATTCGATGGCCATTGAGGAGGTAAACTCTTCTGTCTCTCGTTGTTGCTCCTACACTAGCACAAGAGTTTTCAAGTTCCAATCGAAAAAAACTATTTTGACCGATGGATTTTTTTTGAGAATCGATGAAGGACTATCTTTGTTTTGCAAGGATCGCTAAAATAAAACTCAAGAGCGAATAAGGAACTGAATGAAAAAAATCTAAAAATGGAAAGACTCTTAAAAAACCGAGATCACTTTCAATTAATGGGAACTCTCGATGAATCGGATGTTTCGAAAGTACAACTCTCGAGAAAGAGAAGTTGATCATGTCCCTAATCGAAAAGTTTAGAGAAATTCATCAAGAGATTGACTAATCGTAATCGAAGTTCAATGACCTCTCCGAGAAGCATAAAACTCTACGTAATCGTGAGGATAGTGCATGTAGAAGTTAACTCTATTGAATAAAGTATCTAAAGTGATAGATGAAATTCAGAGTTACCAGAGATCTACCACTATAAAAACTGGATTGGGATACACCTGGGGAACCTCACAAGGTCATCCGAACGTCGCATCATGTAGCAAGAAGACTATCTTTGTAAAACCAAAAGGCACCTACACTTCAAGTCAAGTAATGCCCAAGGTTGTAGACAAGGAAAAGGACCTATGGTTTGAAGAAAACGAATGATCGTGTTAGAAAGCCCAAACCTCGGTGAAGGCTAGAAAACCCGAAAGGAATTAGAAAGAACAAGTACTTCCAAAGCCTCGTGCTAAGAATGCAAACTGAAAGGCTCCATTAATCGAACCATCGAGGAATCCTCGGATGATAAACACTCGTGAGAGACATTCTCAATCGAAGAGACCAAGTCCTCAAATTAATTTGAAAAGACCAGATTTCGTCTGCACAACCCGAACCTCACTTCGCTTAAAGGTAAAGGTTATCTCAACCCGAAGTCAACAAAGATTTAGACCGGCTGCACAAAAAGCCCAATCATCCGAACAAAAGGCCCGAACCAAAGAAGAATTCAAAAGCCCATGTTCATGCTAAAGCTAGCACACATATACGTAAAGTCGCTAAGGCACCCAGAGTAGTAGATGTGTATGTTGATGTTTATGGAAGACAAATTAGCCACTCTAAAGTGATTAGAGTTGTCAAAGTGATTTGGATTCGAAAGGTACATCTAACCTTGTAGGACCCTACACAAATTGGGTACCTAAGAATTGATCTGCTTTTTAGGAGGAAAACAAGGGCAATCGAACCCGACTAAAGATCACATGGCACTGATGAGCAGAGATGAAAAAGCTCCTGATATTTGGTATCAAGACATATGACAGGATACAAGAAGACACTCAGTGACTATGTTGAACAAAGAGGCCCACAGATCACTTTTTGGAGATAACTCAAAGGATGATCAAGGATATGGAACTTTGGAAATCGACTCAGTTCATATCCATGGTTTTTCATATGTATCTGGATTGAAGCATAATATGCTTTCAATTAGCCAATTATGTGATAAGGGTTTCAATGTTGAGTTCTCTAAACACTTATGTTTTGTAAAAGATGATACATCACGAGAAAAGTTTTCTTGGTGGTACAAGAAAAAGGAATGTGTATCTTGTCGATTGGAGTTCAAACTCCTAAAGATACATGTTTAGTTGCTAAAAGTTCCACAGATACCAGTTGGTTATGGAATAAAAAGAATGAATCACCTAAATTTCAAAAACCCGAACAAGCTTGCAAGATTAGCTCTTGTGAGAGGGTTGCCTAACGAAGTGTTCAGTAAGGAACATATTTGTGATGCGTGCGAAAAGGAAAAAAGATAAGAGGATCATTTAAAAGTAAAGTTGAGGTTTCTCTTGAAAGAATACTTGATTATTACATATGGATCTTTTTGGTCCTATAACACTGTAAGCACTAATGGCAAGGAAATACACATTGGTAGTAGTTGATGACTACTCGAGATATACTTGGGTCATATTCTTACTCAAGAAGAAAGAGACTCGAGATAAAGTTGCCAGAGTTCTTAAAAGGCTCAAGATTGAGAAAAAATCGAGTGTGGTCAAAATCGATCGACAAAGGAACCGAATTCATAAATCATATCATATCCGATTATTATCAGAGAATGGAATTTCACATGAAACATCACCGCAAGGACCCCTCAACAGAATGGTGTTCTTTGAGAGGAGGAACATGACTCGAAAGAAGTCATAAGGACTATGATAGTCGGGTTTATATTCCTAAAAGATTTTGAACAAGTGACAACAACACCGATGCTACTCCTCAGAATAGATCCATCTTCGACCAAAAAGTCAAGGCAAAACACCCTATGAGCTTTGGAATGAAAGGAAGCCTCTTGTTTCTTTCTTTCGTGTGTTTGGTTGTAAGTGTTTCATACACAATAATGGTAAAGATCAGTTGAATACTTTTGATAGTAAAGCTGATGAAGGAATATTCTTAGGATATTCAAGTCGAGAAAGTTTTCGAGTTTACAAACGTAGGACTCTTATTGTGGATAAACACCTCATGTTGTTTTTGATGAATCTATTTGTGTTCGGAAGAAACAGGAACATGATGCGTATAAACCGACTAAGAGGATCACCAGATTAAGCCCGAGACAGAAGATAAATCATCCATCGAACACGAAAGAAGAAGTCACCACATTCTATGATTGGAGTGACTCGGACTCAGATAAGGAAGTTCGAGATGGAACTCGAGATGGTGAGCCTCGGGAAAACCAACACTCAAAGGTGACCAATACGAGCAGACACCGATTCGGACTCGGTATGTGATGCCAATGAAGATGTGGTCACGGTGAGGCAAATTTCGAATCTATCAACCAAAGGGGAACAAATGTCTCTGACAATGTTCTGAATAGAATTTCCCCTGAGGAAGATGATTCCCTTTCTCCTTTTCTGTTGTTCCCTGAGTTTGCTGATTTAACTGAACCTAACATTTCAAATGTTGAGGATATTATTGAAGGGGGAACATCAAGAAGGAAATGGTTAGATAGTCATCCTACAAGTCAGATTGTGGGTGATCTAACTGAAGGTGTTAAGACAAGAAGGTTCCATGGTGAGAGTGCACTATTCTGCTGCTTCCTTTCAGAGAAAGAACTCTTTGAGATTGGTGAAGTTTCTACAAGATTCTTATTGGATTCTTCTTTATCAAGATGAGCTGAATCAATTCTCAAGGAATGAAGTATGGGAGTTGGTAGATAGACCTGAAAGGCACAATGTCATTGGAACCAAGTGGGTTTTCAAGAATAAAAGAGATGAAAACAACAACATTGTAAGAAACAAGGCAAGGCTAGTTGCACAAGGTTATTCCCAAGAAGAAGGCTTGGATTATGATGAAACCTTGCACTGTTGCAAGACTAGAAGCCATCGATTGTTTCTTGCATATCTCGCCACATGAAGTTCTGTCTATCAAATGGATGTGAAAAGTGCATTTACGAGCGGTGTGCTTAAAGAAGAGGTTTATGTGGAACAACCTCCACGGCTTCAAACAGAATGACCAAGTTTATGTGCTCATAAAAGCTTTGTATGGTCTCAAGCAAGCACCCGAGCATGGTATGATACTCTTTTCGCTTTCTTCGACCATGGTTTTGTCAAAGGGATCATTGATAGAACTCGTTCGAGGGATAGAGGATGGGGAAGATATCTTATCGTTCAGATATATGTTGATGACATCATTTTTGGATCTCAAACCATCATTTGTGTGAAAAGTTTTCAACACCGATGAAAGGCAAGTTTGAGATGTCAATGATGGGGAGATGAATTTCTTTCTAGGTCTTCAAGTGAAACAATCAAAGGAAGGAATATTCATCAACGGTGCAAAATACACCGAGATCCGATTGCCAAATATGGTGTACAAATTGCAATCTGAGTTAGGATTCCTATGAATACTAACTACAAGATGGATCGATTTGAAGGCAAATCAATTGAATCATATCGATTATAGAGGAATCATTGGATCATTGCTCTATCTCATGACAAGTAGGCCGGATATAACATTTCTTTTTGGGATATGTGCAATATACCAAGATAATCCTAAGATCGGTCACATGGAGGCCGCCAAAAAGATACTAAGATATCTTAAGGGCACAAAGTGAATAGAGGATTATGGTATCCGGTGATGATAACCTTGAATTAACTGGTTACTCGGATCTTGACCACGGAGGTTGTAGAATTGATGGGGAAGTCCACAGCAGAACTTGTCAATTTCTAGGAAATAAGTCGATATCTTGGTTTTCAAAAAATAGACCTCAAAAGAGTAACCGGTACCTCTTGAAATTTGAATACATGGTTCGCGGTGAAGTCATTGCTCGCATTCTTTCGCTCGACAACAATTAAGGGATTATAAAGTTGAAGCCAATGAAGTACCAATATTTTGTGACAACAATAGTGCCATTGCTATTTCACAAAATCCGTATTGCACACCAGATGCAAGCATGTGGATATCGACATCACTTCATCGGAGATCATGTCGAGAAAAAGGACATAAGGATGGAGAAAATTCATAACGATAGCAAAAGAGTCGATATCTTGACTAAACCTTTGGATTTGAATCAAGATTTGAGGAACTTTCGGTTGAATTAGGGATGCTAGAACAGTGTATAGAGTAAATAAAAAAAAATTGAAGATTTTAGGATGCATGAAGCTTTTCGAATTCTCATCGAGAAACTTCGAGGATAAAATGGAAATCTTGAATCGAAGTCTCGTGAAACTGTTGATTTCTTGAAGGTCAAGATCAAGAAAGTATCTTGAACCCATTCAAGATTTTCGATATTATAATCGACATTTTATCAAGGACAAGACTAAGAAGATCGATAGAGGAAATTAGTCGAAGAAGTAATGATTTCGTGTGACTCATTTATTGCTCAAGAAAAACTTCAAGAATCATTCGCAATAAATACAAAACACTTGAGAAATGTTTTTTTTGGGCGGGATCGTTTTAAATTAGAAGAAGGTCAACAATATTTAATGCTCGCCACATTATTGACCAATGAGGATATTTTTGGCTTACTTTTTTAGAGATCGTTCGGTTCAGATACCCGATTAATCGGAGATTAATCTCAACCGCTTCTTTTCACCTAACCAACACGATTCTCCACGATCTCGGCTATATATACCCTTTAAGCCATTCAAGACAAAATTTTATCAAACCCTTCGTTTCCCAAATCCTCTGCAATTAAAAAATCCTTTGCCCGTAAATCTCCAAACCCTAAAACTTCAAATTCTTAAATCAATCTCTAAAATGGCCCCAACCTTGTTCGAGAAATTAGCCATAACCAACAAGCCGTGGTACGAGTTTGTTGTCTCACTTGAAAGCACAACCAACTCAAAGCCAGAAGAGGAGGCTCTGCATATGATTCGACTGGCTAAACTCACCCATCTAGTCGCAGCCGGACCGCACTCAGGAGTTCGCAAAAAGAGGTAATCGAATTCATCTCGTAATTTGAGAATAGATGAAGAAGATGGTATGCATTCTTCGATTACCATATCACATTTAGAGCATTCGTCCAAAATACGCCGATTTTGAGAGGATTTGTACAAAATTCAAAAATGCGTTGAATGATGTTTTTTGAGCTCGTGATAGAGGAGAGGATCCTGCGATGTATATGTTTTGCAGAGAGCTAGAATACCTAGATAGGATTGCCGAGAATCCTGTTAAATTTGAGGCGACATTGCATAAGAGGCATCTAAAGCCACAATATCGTAGCTTTGATGGATATTGTGAGCAAGTGCATCATGAGTCTTGAGGGAGTTTTGGAGCGCATTAGTACCTCAAGCTCAGATTGATGGCGGCGACGAGGCATCTCCCACCTTTGACTTCAACTGGCTGAAATTTTAATTAAGATGGTGACGGAGCAAGCCAAAAGGTCATAAAAAAGGGTCAATGGGGCAATCACGATGAAAAGGCAAGATCCACCATGCCACCAAAATTGCTTATATTTTGGAGATGTGCGAGAGGAGGAGGATATCTTCGCCAATTCAACCCCATTCCTAAATCCAAAATTCTCTTCAAGCCCATTGCTGGAAAGGAGCCATTCGAGGGAAAAGAGAAAGAAGGTAGAATCACCTTTCGCAATGCCGAGAAAGAGACCCAACAAAACCAGGGAGAAGGTTCATGGAGGCAAAAATGGAGCAAGGAGCAAACCGATGAAAGCGGAAGGATCTTGCTCCAAAGCGAAAAAGATTGGTGGTTCTCACCGACGGCTGAAGCAAATGATTCTCGGCGAGATACAACCCGAGGGGCAAACTGGCCGAGTTCGCCATTACAAGTGTTGGCTCGGGTTATCTCTAAGACACAGATCGACTGAGGAAGGCGAGGTCTTCTCTGAGGTGCTCGAGACATCACTCAGGTTCGGTAAAATTTCAGAATTTTTAAGAGTCAGACCTCGAGACGCTTACCTCGGGATGTGCAGGAACAAAGAGCTACCAGAGTCGATCCGAAGATGTGCGTTCTTTCGACGGCAGCCAACTCAGGAGACCGAAACCAAGGATATGCACCGGGGCCTCAGAACCCCACTCAGGGATGCAAACCGAGGACCTGAATGCACAAACTTCGTGACACTACCGAGGCTCAGAAGAAAAATATTTTGATGAGCTCCCCGAAAGTGATCTATCGCTGATTCCTTAGCCGGGCTTCTAATCAACCAGAGAGCCCGAGATGGAAGAAGGGCGAGGTCAAGAAGGCGTAGTGGAGGAAGGGGGAATCCGCTCATCCTTGACCGCTACCCCCGAGCTCAGCTCATAATTTCATCCGCAGAAGATGTTTTCTTCGGGACATGATCTATTATGTATATCCTCAATCGGGATTTCTTCCCGAGATGCTTGATATTGTGCAGAGAGATTCGAGGGGAAGATCGGTGGAATGAGGAGACAAATTTTCCGGGACCGACTTCAGGTTCGTATGACAAAGCTCGTAGGTGAAAAATTTGATTTTGATGAGCCGGGTTCGCATGAGCCACCGAGAAGAAAACAACGGGAAGGAGTTCCCGAGCAATGAGACAAATCCAAAGATGGAGATGGGGACCAACAGGAGATGCCGAGGATCGCCCCAAAATGGAAAAAAGAGATTGTTGTCGATCAACTCAGATCGGTTAAGACTTTCAGTACCTTTTGGCACTATTAACAAATATGCCAAAGTTACGAAAGTACTTAATTTTAATTCAATTGTCCGATAAATGACCGAGGGTCAATTGGAGACCCGAGCTCGATGATCAAAACAAAGACGTATAAAAGGTAAGGTGCCGAGATTGATTCACTCCCCATAATGGAGAAACTTGAGAAGATTGAGCCAATGTCGATCAACATTGCTCAGATGGAAGAAACGCGCCAATCAAGCTCGACAATGGAAGGTCTTAACCATTCTTCGTAATCGTGCGAGATACAAAAACACTCGACCACTCGGATGACCTCCATGGAAGAAAAGCTGAATGAAAAGTAGGGAGGAGTCAACGCAGAAGTTAGGTCGAAATGAAACGTAACCAGAATCGATTGAATTTCTAGAGGTGAAACCGGCAGAGAAAAATGAGGTGCCGATCAAATCATTGTTGAGGAAATGAGCTCGAGCAAGTTCATGACCAAGATGAGAGAGATGCTTAAAGATGCACTCTCCGCCGCTTTGCCCACTTATCGAAGAACTTTTCGTGGCTAAGAACCACATCGGGAGAATGGAAGATGAACAAGATGGATTAGCGAAGGAGAAATCAAGGTGAGCAAAGAGCAATATCACACGGGACCGACTTTCTCCAGACTTCTTCCAAATTACGGTGCGGGGAAGGGGGAAAAGGAAGGTGAAGACCTCGGGGAAGTTCATAGCACGTGCTTTGGAGAAGAAGGCTCGAAAGATCTTTGAAATGTACAATCTAGCCAAAAGCCAAAAAAGTTGAAATTCTTGATAAATTGAAATTGGCTCAAGTGGAGAAGCCCATCTACACTCGAGTTTGAAAGCAAACCATGCTTGAGGTTGCAAGAGAGAAACCCGAAGTCTTTAGAACTAAGGTTGGAACAAGCCAGTGGTCCGAATCGCCTATGAAGAGGAAAGCCTTGGGCGTTGTTCAACTTTGAAGCAAAGCGTCTTGCGAAGGCTTCTAAGCCAATCCGGAGAAAGATGATTACGGATGATGAAGATGCGAAGAAGAGGAGTCTCAACCTTTAAGAAAGTCTTCAACACGGAGATGCTCCAAGACACTCCAAAAGAACAAGCTAAGAAAGCTGCTACGCCGGTCTTAGGAAGCGGCTGTGATCGAGAAAAGAAGATAGGCGAAGAGCGAAGCGAGAGTGACTTCGTGAAGTTTTGCGAGCAAGAGGAAGGAACATCATGTTGAAGTGGCCCCACGCTGATAAATGGATGCCCATTAAACTCAACGACATGTGGGAAGAAGGAAGAGAACCTTCGGTTCAATTACGATGTTCTCGGGAATGGAGAGGGGAAGGCTCGGATCGACGTAAGCTTTCATTGAATATCTTCTCACCTTCTATCCAAAGTATCTACAAAGGTGGATTAACCTTGCGGATGAAGGTGGAGTATGAGATAGTTGCCCCGGCCCATATTCCTATCCTCCTCCAAGACTTGGTAATGGCTCGGGTAAACGAGAAGGCCATTACGCAAGAAATTGCTCGAAAGATCTACCGTCATTGGGATTAACAGGGAACGGTCCGGACATCATCAAGGAGAGAGAATGAATGAAAGAAAAAGATTTTTCGGAATGTTCAACTTTGGAGGTGCCGGTGATGAAGTCGAGAATGAAATGGCAAATGAAGAGCCTAAACTTAAGATCAAGATCAAGAACTCGGAAGATTCTGTAATCTTTAAATTTTTTCTTTTTGATTTTGTTGATAAAAAATCTCATTGTAATCTGTAATGGTATACTTATCATCAATGAAGATTTATCATTTTGCTCAAAAGATAATATCTCATTATCTTATTTACATGTCTTTATTTTGATATCTTTGAATGAATGTCTTCGAACGATTGTATGATGATATGGGAGAAATTGCTTAAGTATTTGGTAATGATCTATTTAAGAAAGATTCATTCTTGAAGAAATCATTGAATGATTTAAATTGTTGGGAGATTATTTATTTAAAGAGATTCCGTCTTAAAAAATTGTTGGGAGATTCTGCGGTGGGAACCAATCTTGTAATAGAATAAAGCTGAAACACGAGTATAGGTTATATGTTTGTAACAAGATAGGTTTTGGCATCATCAAAAAGGAAATTGTTGGGAGATGAATTTAATAAAAGATTATATGATTTTTTGATTAAGATCCCAAAAAACCCCAATATGACATGTTCCGGGACGATCTTGAGGCTTGAGTCAGATTCGCTTTAGAGATTCAGATGTCATTCGGAAAAATGTATAGTCACAGATATAGTGTGAGATAGGTTCTCAAGACCCCGAAAGAACTCAAGATAAAGCTCAAGAAATCGGAAAGTCAAGACTCAAAAGAAGAAATCGAGAATCAAAACTCGCGAGAGATCATCGAGACTCGAAGACTCAAAAGATGAAATCGTAGATAATGAGACTCAAAAGATGAACCGAGAACCAAGATTAAAGATGAAGACTCAAGATATCGGGCCAAGATAAATCAAGACTCAGAAGAATCTGAAGACTCAGATGACCAAGACTCGGGGAAGAATCAAGACTCTGAAGACTCAAGACTCAGAAGACCAAGACTGTAAGACTAAGACGCAAAGATCAAGACTGAGAAACTAAAGATCAAGAATATCGAAGTACGCGAATTCAATGAAGACTCAGTGAATGTACGGAATGCTTTCGGTATGAACTGAATGTTAGGCCCTTTGAATATATCTATCGAAGGATGCAATCTTGAGAAAAAGCGATACCTTAGAAAGTTAGATATTGCCATGACATTCAAATCACGGACAAAGGAACTAAGTCGGAAGTGTTGTTAAGGTTATATCAAACTTCGAGTTTGTAACCAAAAAAGAGCAATTGAAGGTGTCTGCAACTGGCGAGACAAAAAGTCAAAAAAGAGGAAGACGACATGCCCACCATCACCGACCATCGGCGGTGGCAGACTGTTGAAAAAAGATGTCGGATGTCGAAAGTTCGGTACCGCAAAAGTGAAACCGGTACATGAAATTTTGTCGTCAAACATGTTAGGGAGTTTCAAACCGAATTATAGCTGGATTTCTCACACACCATAAGAGAACTCATTTATCTCTCAGCGGATAGTTTTCAAGTGACCTTGGTGTATACCTATAAATCTTGGTGACCCCTACTTTGTAAGGTGCAGGGAAATTTATCACATAACAAAGCTCAAACTTATTCTTGCAAAGTTAAAGCACTCGAAATACCTTGAATTTCCCAAGTGCTTCTATATTGAAGAGCTCACTTTTAGCCTAGCTTGATAAGATTTATCAAAAGCTTAGTCGAGATATCCTAACCACTTTGCATTTGTGCTTCATTGTAAAGGATATCTCATCTATTTGAAACCAAGCCAAACCCCTGACCCTTGAGAAGGTAGTTGGAGTGTGTTTGTTGGTGAGTAGGGTTGTAAAGGGTTAGTAAACTGGAGTAGTCGGAAAACTACAGGAAGTTAGTGGCTTCGAGGGTGAAGTCAGCTTGTGTGTGATTGATAAAGTAAACTACGAGTGGTAGAAAACTGGTCGGGGTTGAGTAAAGTAAACTCATTAGATGGTAGAAAACTCGGTAGAGTTAGTGCAAGTAAACTACGGTGGTCAGCTTCGAAGTTGATAGTGAATTTCTCACGAAGAGTCGGGAGAGAGTGGATGTAGGAGCTTAGTCTCACGAACCACTATAGCTTCTTCGTTCTTTATTGCTTTCTTATCACATTAGCCCATTTGCATTGACTTGATTTTGAAAGCATACTTTTCAGCGATATTCGGTTGGAATCAATCGGCTGAAGTTGCGTAAGTGAATCACAGCCTAATCACTATTTCATAAAGGAAGGTTTTTGACCAAAGCTTAAGCAGAGTATAATCTAAGACCACCATTAGCCAAGACTAAGTAGCTAGAGCAGATAGTTATCCATTTGAACTCTCTTCACGAGGATTGATAGCTAGTTATCGATCAACGGCGAGGATCTCTGGCAATTTCAAGATCGGCGTCTCCGATGAACTTTGACTCGAGGAAGCGATACGTGTCTCTCGAACCTAATCTTCGGGATTATCTGACCCAAAGGCGACCTCGATGAAAAGTTTTAAATCATGAACATATGTATTCCCCCCATACCGCGATGTAGAACTGGTTTAC